>CM076574.1:1166727010-1167327010 GCA_034641835.2 Pinus albicaulis
GCGTTTAGCCATGGTTTTTTAGACAAGCCGGTTGCTGGATTACATTGCCTGCTAACTGTGACGATAAGGAGAAGTGGCCAGCTGAACTTCTGCCTAGACGTTGCTGCATATTTGCATTTCTCTCAGTTCTGTCTCTGTCTGTCTTCCTCTGTTAATTGGAATTCTTCTTCTTCGTCTCCTCTTGTGCCCACTGCGCCTGAGATTGCACCCATGCCTCGCGTGCATCATAGGATGCGTTGCCGCAGGGGGAGCACTAGACATCAACCCCGGCGCACTCCCTCCAGCCCCTCAACAGAGTCGACTTTCGGCCAGTCCAGTGATTATTACTTAGGTCGATATCCAAATACTAGGAGTGGGCAGGGTCGGCTTGTAGCATCTGGCCACTGTATGGATTCCTCTGCTCCTGGCTTTCTCACCACTAGTTCACCTTCTCCCACGACGCGCACTATGCAATTTTCCTTTAATTTCTCTCTCAACCACCCAAGAATCACGGCTTTAGTCACTGTGGTCTTCCACGAGGAGGCCCAAACAGAGGAAGAATGCACCCGTCTGACGGGTCTGAGCTCAGAAAAAGACGTCCAGCATTCGGGCCTTCAGGAGGGGAGCCGTGGCATGCATGTGGAGGTAGCACCTAGCGATCCTGGACCTTCCGAAGGATGGTGCCGAATCGTGGAGGAACCACCGGAGGAGTAGTTTGGTTAATTTTTTTTTCTTGCTTAGCAGGTCCACTTAATAGGGTTGCTTTTAGTTTATTTTACTGTGCTGGACCTTTGTAATATTTTTGAATTCTGTAAATTAAACGTTCAAGACTGGTTTCCCCGTATGAGGGCAGTCTTCTTAATTTTTTGATTTTTTGTTGACAAATTTGCCATGAGTATGGCCAGGCAATGTTTTTGACTTCGGTGTAATTTTATTCGCAATGTTAATAGATTAACTTTACTTAGAATTCTCACATGATTAGCGTTTTTCTTGATCTGTTCAAGGATTTTGGGTACTTTAATTTGTATTTAAAACAATGGACGTCGGTACTCTATCTGTTGCTTTATTGTTCTACATACTACTATTTCACTTTCTTATAGATGCCTCGGGCATATTTGAATGCTTTCTCAGATTGTCGATAATCTCCATGTGGATCGTTACTTGATTTTATATCATGTCCCTGTATGTCACATGGGGTATTTTTCTATCATTGTCTGGGGTGGGACTTCCACTTTTCTGGATGGATATTTGGGTTCCAATCTTCAGATGTGAAAATGTAATGACTTCATGTACTGTTTTACTTCATATAATATATTCAAAATAGCGTTTTTTCTCTTCTGAAAAAAAAATGATTAATGTTTATCATTCTGCCTTCAAAACTAGCAATGCTAGTCTATGTTGCTGGTTTATTGATATGGTATGATGATATTTTTATATTTTGGACATATCACACTCCTCACATGATTAGCGTTTTTCTCTGTTCAAGGATTTTGGGTACTTTAATTTGTATTTGGAACAATGGACGTTGGTACGTACTATATCTATTGCTTTACTATTCTACATACTGCTATTTCACTTTCTTATAGATGCCTTGGGCATATTTGGATGCTTTCTCAGATTGTCGATAATCTCCATGTGGACCGTTACTGGGTTTTATATCAAGTCGTTGTATGTGACATGGGGTATTTTTCTATCATTGTCTGGGGTGGGACTTCCACTTTTATGGATGGATATTTTGGTTCCAATCTTAAGATGTGAAAATGTAAGGACTTCATGGACTGTTTTACTTCATACAATATATTCAAAACATCATTTTTTCTCTTGTGAAAAAAAAAATGATTAATGTTTATCACTCTGCCTTCAAAACTAGCGATGCTCGTCTATGTTGCTGGTTTATTGATATGGTCTAATGGTCTTTTTATATTTTGGACATATCACACTCCTCACATGATTAGCATTTTTCTCTGTTGTAGGATTTTGGGTACTTTAATTTGTATTTGGAACAATGGACGTCGGTACTCTATCTTTTGCTTTACTATTCTACATACTGCTATTTCACTTTCTTATAGATGCCTCGGGCATATTTGGATGCTTTCTCAGATTGTCGATAATCTCCACGTGGACCGTTACTGGGTTTTATATCAAGTCCCTGTATGTGACATGGGGTATTTTTCTATCACTGTCTGGGGTGGGACTTCCACTTTTCTGGATGGATATTTGGGTTCTAATCTTCATATGTGAAAATGTAATGATTTCATGGACTGTTTTACTTCATATAATATATTCAAAACAACGTTTTTTCTCTTGTGAAAAAAAAAATGATTAATGTTTATCACTCTGCCTTCAAAACTAGCGATGCTGGTCTATGTTTCTGGTTTATTGATATGGTCTGATGGTCTTTTTATATTTTGGACATATCACACTCCTCACATGATTAGCATTTTTCTCTGTTCAAGGATTTTGGGTACTTTAATTTGTATTTGGAACAATGGACGTCGGTACTATATCTATTGCTTTACTATTCTACATACTGCTATTTCACTTTCTTATAGATGCCTCGGGCATATTTGGATGCTTTCTCGGATTGTCAATAATCTCCATGTGGACCGTCACTGGGTTTTATATCAAGTCCCTGTATGTGACATGGGGTATTTTTCTATCACTGTCTGGGGTGGGACTTCCACTTTTCTGGATGGATATTTGGGTTCCAATCTTCAGATGTGAAAATGTAATAACTTCATGGGCTGTTTTACTTCATATAATATATTCAAAACAACGTTTTTTCTCTTGTGAAAAAAAAATGATTAATGTTTATCACTCTGCCTTCAAAACTAGCGATGCTGGTCTATGTTGCTGGTTTATTGATATGGTCTGATGGTCTTTTTATATTTTGGACATATCACACTCACATGATTATCATTTTTCTCTGTTCAAGGATTTTGGGTACTTTAATTTGTATTTGGAACAATGGACGTCAGTACTCTATCTGTTGTTTTACTATTCTACATACTACTATTTCACTTTCTTATATATGCCCCGGGCATATTTGGATGCTTTCTCAAATTTGTCGATAATCTCCATGTGGACCGTTACTGGGTTTTATATCAAGTCCCTGTATGTGACATGGGCTATTTTTCTATCACTGTCTAGGGTGGGCCTTCCACTTTTCTGGATGGATATTTAGGTTCCAATCTTCAGATGTGAAAATGTAATGACTTCATGGGCTGTTTTACTTCATATAATATATTCAAAACGGCGTTTTTTCTCTTGTGAAAAAAAAATTGATTAATGTTTATCACTCTGCCTTCAAAACCAGCGATGCTGGTCTATTTTGCTAGTTTATTGATATGGTCTGATGGTCTTTTTATATTTTGGACATATCACACTCCTCACATGATTATCGTTTTTCTCTGTTGCAGGGTTTTGGGTACTTTAATTTGTATTTGGAACAATGGACGTCGGTACTCTATATGTTGCTTTACTATTCTACATACTGCTATTTCACTTTCATGGACTGTTTTACTTCATATAATATATTCAAAACAGCGTTTCTCGTATTTTAAAGTTTCAATTTTTTTTT
This sequence comes from Pinus albicaulis, assembly GCA_034641835.2. Lineage (NCBI taxonomy): Eukaryota > Viridiplantae > Streptophyta > Pinopsida > Pinales > Pinaceae > Pinus > Pinus albicaulis. The sequence goes on from CM076574.1 coordinate 1,166,730,570, forward strand.
TTTAAATTGAACCCTCCGTCGGTCTACCGATGCCTTGTATATGTCGGAAATGCGACAACCTAGAAACATCGGAAGAGAGACAGTATGAAAACGTCGGACCACATTTCGTCGGAATTGTGACAGATTACAAACATCGGAAGAGCGACGTTTCAAACGTTGGACCACATATCGTCGGAATTGTGACAAATTACAAACGTCAGAAGAGCGACGTTCCAAACGTCGGACCACATATCGTCGGCATTGCGACATCTTAAAGACGTCAAAAGAGCGACGTCCAAAACGTCGGACCACATTGGGTCGGAATTACGACGATTTACAGGTGTCGGAAGAGCGACGTTCCAAACATCGAACCACATTTCATCGGAAGTGCGACAGTTTACAAACGTCGGAGGCGCAATGGTTTGTGAGACGTCGGAAGAGTGATGCTTGTTCGGAAGTGACGGAAGAAGTGTCGATACTGCGACACTTTTTACATGCGTCAGAACTGCGATGGCATGACAAACCATGGTTTTTCCACCCTCGAATTGTCACTCTTGCGACGACTATGTGTCGGAATAGCGACGAATTGGCCGTCGGAATTTTCGCCAAATTTTCTAGTGATCAGTTGTCTTTCTTCACCTCATCCTCTGAGAAAAATGTTCCTTACGTGGATCAGATCCCCAATCCCCCTGACAATGTAGGATCCGGTCTCTTCAAAGACCCCGTCCTCATGGGTATTTTTCCTTTGCCACCACCGCACACCATTCAAGTTAATATGGTATCTAGGTATGATGACCCTTAGATCATCCCTTCGCATGAACATGTGACCTCTTTCGGAGAATCAATGTCGTTAACCCCAGTTGAGATTAATTATTGCGAGATTGTCGCCGCATCCGATCCTCCTCCTCCTGAACATGCTCCTTCGAGCATGGCTCTGGATATCTATTCTCAATCCCCTTGGCTTGGTAATGCAGATTCGCCTGACCCTTTAAGAGAATTTTTCCCTTCCGATGAAGCTATTGTTGAAACCATGTCTCTTGAAGATCTGCCATGGAGTGATGGACATCATCGTTCCTCATTCATGCCTGGCCTAAGGGCAATGTATAATTGTCTAGAGCATGATATATCTGGTTATCCCCCTCCTAAGCCTCCTCCGTTGAGCTCGTCGGAGAAAAGTTCTTTTTCTTGTGTCAAGCTCCTTAAAAAATGAAACAAGCTCTTCGGAGCAGAGTTCTTTTTCTCATGTCAAGCTCCTTAAAAAATGAAACAAGCTCTTCGAAGCATGGTTCATCTTCTTGTGTCAAGCTCCTTAAACCATGGAACAAGGTCATCGGAGCAGAGTTCCTTGTCTTGTGTCAAGCTCCTTAAAAAATGAAACAAGGTTGTCGGAGCAGAGTTCATTTTCTTGTGTCAAGCTTCTTAAAAAATGAAACAAGCTCTTCTGAGGATAGTTCTTTTAATCTGTCAACCTCGTTAAAACAATGAAACACGTTCCCATTCAATTTGAGTCTTTGATAAGATCTCTTAAAATCCTAGTCGAGTCTTTCTCTTGATCTCGTAATTTGAACCTTCACTCCATCTGCCTTTCATATGGATTGAAGCTTAGGGGGCATGTACCTCGAATTGAGTCATCATTTTGGGGGCATGCTTGCCTTTTCAAGCATATTTTGTTTTTGTTTCAAGCTTGTGTAAAAATTAAACTGGTTTCAAGCATAGTTTATCTTTGTTTCAAGCTTGTGTTAAAATGAAACCAACTTCAAGCAAAGTTTTTTTTATTTCAAGCTTGTGTAAAAATGAAACCATTCCTATTTTACCTCTTGTGATTGCCATTTTATCAGCCTGTTTTTACTAGATGAGCCTTGGTTTTCTCACTCCATCGTCACTATCTGCTTGGCCGATCATATGCCTTCACCTGGTTGTTTTAACCATTCCTGAGGAACCGTTGCAATGAGTGGTCTTGTTAGCCAGCCTATTGAATTTTATCATGTTCTGAGTAGTTCCACCATCACCGGAAATAGTAGCTACCCTTTATACCACTCGTTCCTCTAGGAGGAGTCGTCAAATTTCATCTCTTTTATGACTCTCTAAAAAGGAAAATATTGCCGAGTCGCTTGTCGTTTTGATCTCGTTAAATTGGTCGTGAAATGACATATACCCAGTATACATTTACCCATTTTTCGGGCTGGGATAGATTATTTACAAAAAAGGAATGCTCTAGCCTATCGCGACTAGGAGGTTTTCTCAGACATATTTTTCTACCTTTTCGGATCTGAGGAAATATCTACGAAAAGGGACTATTGGAGTTTACTTTTCTGCTGTCTTTTCAAACTCTCTAAACATGAAAATACGTTGAGTTCTTCCTTTGTCAGACTCATTAAAAGCTGATGACATCGGACTCCGTCGTAATGATGTTACTCGAGTTTCTCCTTCCTAGGGCTCATTAAATGTACTAGGTTGGATTTGTCGAAAGGATGAACTTATATGACAATCATATGGTATCCTCTTCAAGCTTGTGTAAAAATAAAGAGGTACTCACCATAAATGGTGGGGAAAAATGGAACTAGTATCATCGTTGTGTCAACAATATGTCGCTCTTGAACATGGCACTTGTCTGCAGTCATGTCAGGTTGGGGACATCTCATCTCATTTTCTGCTTGCCTCCATGGGTTTGGGTTATCCTTTTGACCTCTCATCTGCTCTTTGCCTCGTCATCATGACCTCTGATCTTTTGATGTCAAATACTTCCAAATCCACTATCATGCCGCCGATATGTTCAAGAGAAGTTGACCTATGAAGTTTCAACCTTCCTCTGATTCTCATCTGTACCTGATTCACAAAAATTATATTCCTTTGTCTTGTGTTGATGATGTGGGAAGCACTATGGCCCACCTTTGATCAAGGTCACTTCCTGTCGACTTCAGTTCATTATCCAGGAAGTTGATCTAGAGACTCTCTTCCAGTACCTTGGAGCTTGCATGCCTCAATGGCAGGTTCTTCGCATTCGACGCAAGGTTTTCATCATTGACCTTTGATCGGATGATTCTACGGGTGTTCAACGCCAGCTCACTATTCACACTCCATGGATTTTACCTATAGTACCATGAGGGCCATTGTCATTATTGGTGGTTCCTCTTCCGTCTATTAACAACTTTCATCATTGGATGGTAGTCAGATGATGTTCTTGCATTTTCGACTTTATCTCACTTATTCACATGCTTGAACTTGTACTTTCTTCGGGTCGAGATGGAACGCAAGACCCTGGATTTTGTCTGTTAGAATCCAGGATGCAGTTTTGTGGATTATTATGATTGGTTAAATGACTCATTGACTGGATGGCTGCAACCATGCCTGAGTCTATTTATCGATCCTTACTAGATGGCTGCATCCATGCCTTGGATCTTGATTATTGTATACTCTGTTATGGATGGCTGCGCCCATACCACATATATCATGTATTTGAGATATCATTTTTATTTGTCTACGCAGGTTTTTCGATGGCAATGTTTTTAGTTGGACATGTTCTCGTAAAGCATTTCACCCCTCTCTCTCTTTTAGGCCTCATGCTTTAGGGGGCATCTGTTACACAGTAATTTGTCACTGTCCCTGAAACCCCCCGTCCCACACATTGGAGGTCTTATTCTGTGATCTGTGAGCAGTGACATGACCTGAAACCACTTTCATGCCATCCCCCTTTACAAGGACAATCATTCCCCTGAAGACAATTTTCTATGAAAAGCCCTAAGAATAGCCTTTTTAGCCTTGGCGCGACTGGCCAGTTCAACCCTCGTGCCAATCGGGGAAATGCACCAAAGAGGGTGCTCCAACTGGCGCTTTGTCCCAGTGTATCACCCACACCAGGCTTAATAAGGAGTGTTGTTTAAAAATAAATGGCAGAAGTTTGATTCCAACCAACTCCTAAACTGGTCTCTAAATTGAGTTGGGAGGTTTGGCTCCGGATCTCCATGTAGGGGAAGTGGTTCTCCACCTATCATGGAAGCTTCCTTGAGGATAGGGCCAATCCCACCATTGTAGGGATCCCAACTCTCCTTCCACCATCTATATAAGCTTGTCATTTTGCCTTTGCAAGCTAGCCTGAATAGAGCTGAATCATTGTAAGGAGATTATCGTCAGACAGCCGAAGAGAGAGAGAATTGTCCTTTTCTCAACGAGCTTTATCGAGACATACTCCTCTATCGACCCACCGAAGGAAGATCCAGCGTGAGAGCTCAGGTTGTATCTTTCTTTTTTCTAATTAATAATAAGCGACTTCGACTATGGTTCCACTCGAATGTTCATGTTTTATGTCATGAGTTGTATCTTCTTTGACTGATACATAATTGCATGTATTAGGTTTTACGCTTTTTTGTTTGTTGTTTCCTCTTGTACGTGCAGGTGTTCGATCGCATTGAGCGAGAGAATTGTGATCTACCAAAGCGAGGGACAGAAGCGCCATCCTCTCTGCAAACGACAGTAGCGTGGGACTTAAGGTAGGCCTCTTGTCACATCTTGGTATTTTTCAATTAGGAACTTGCGTCTTAGCGTGACTCGGTTGTTGCTAGACCCAATCTGGGCTAGTAGGGATCGCCTCTGTTCGCAGAAGGTATTTTCCTCTCAAACACCACATGTGTGTTACACAGTAATTTTTCACTGTCCTTGCAATCCCCCGTCCCACACATTGGAGGGCTTATTTCATGACCTGTGAGCAGTGACATGACCTGAAACCACTTTCATGGCATCCCCCTTTACAAGGACAATCATTCCCCTGAAGATAATTTCCTGTGAAAATCCCTAAGAATAGCCTTTTTAGCCTTGGCGCGACTCACCAGTTCAGCCCTCACGCCAATGGGGGAAATGCACCAAAGAGGGCGCACCAACTGGAGCTCTGTCCCAGTGTATCACCCGCGCCAGGCTTAATAAGGAGTGTTTTTAAAAATTAAATGGCGGAAGTTTGATTCCAACCAACTCCTAAACTAGTCTCTAAATTGAGTTGGGAGGTTTGGCTTCATATCTGCATGTACGAGAAGTGGTTTTCCACCTATCATGGAATATTCATTGAGGATAGGGCCAATCCCACCATTGTAGGGATCCCAAATCCCATTCCACCATCTATATAAGCTTGTCATTTTCCCTTTGCAAGCTAGCCTGAATAGAGCTAAATCATTGTAAGGATATTATCGTCAGACAGCCGAAGAGAGAGACTTGTCCTTTTCTCGACAAGCTTTACTGAGACATACTCCTCTGTCGACCCGCCAAAGGAAGATCCAGCGTCAGAGCTCAGGTTGTATCTTTCTTTGTTCTGATTAATAATAAGCAACTTCGATTATGGTTCCACTCGGATGTTCATGTTTTATGTCATGAGTTGTATCTTCTCTGACTAATACATAATTACATGTATTAGGTTTTACGCTTGATTGTTTGTTGTTTCCTCTTGTACGTGCAGATGTTCGATCGCATTGAGCGGGAGAATTGTGATCTACCAAAGTGAGGGATGGAAGCACCATCCTCACCGCAAATGACAGCAGTGTGGGACTTAAGCTAGGCCTCTTTTCACATCTTGGTCTTTTGCAATTAGGAACTTGCGTCTTGGCGTGACTCGGTTATTGCTAGACCCGATCTGGACTAGTAGGGATCGCCTCTGTCCGCAAAGGGGATTTACCTCTCCAAAAAATTGGCAACTCCACTGGGGAGACATTGATTGGAGGTTTTCTTGTCTTTTCGATTGATTTTGATTTTTCCCTACTTGATCAGCTCTTGTGGTTCGATATTTTTCAGTGTTAAACTGTTGTTTAGCCTCACCATCCCTGATCTGCTTCTAGATTGCTCTCTTTAATTTTTTCCATTAGTAAACTCAACTGGTGCGGTTTTTTCCCTGACAGTCGCACCAGCTAGCACATGTTTCCAGTTTATCACCCCCGCCAATCCTGTTCTGGTGCTAGTTGCAGCCTGATAGTCGCGCCAATTCTGTAAGGTGCTAGGGTTTGCTTCTTTTGAGCTTTCTGAGCCTGGTCTGTGGTTTTGGTGTCACTTTTTCGACTGCCTGAGTGTTTTGAAGCCCTGTTTGACTGAATGTGACCTTCATCCTTTGGTTGTTTTCCCTCTTCTATCGATTTTACATTCTAGCCCTAGGGAATCTAGGTGCTATAGTGTGTCGAGCCTCCTGTGGGAGTTTTGGGTCCTCTTTTGATCAGTCAATTTTATTATTTCTTCTTTGCATTCGCTTGGTGGTTGTCCACTTTTTTATTGCGTTATTTGAGTGATTGGCTTCTTCTTCATTCGAACTCCACTTTGTCTCGTTTTGAGCCTCGATTACATGGTTCATTTGAGTCTTTCGGATTTCTTTTCGGTTTGAGGGACTTCTTTGTAAATTTGAGGTCTGATTATGTGTTTGCCATTGAGTGAACTCTCCTGGTCTTTTCTCTTTTGCTATCACTTCTCAAATTGTTCTTTTCATTAGTTTTCATTTTGTTTAGTGCACTTTTCTCTTAAACATTGAAAATACAAAAAAATCTCTTTTTCTTTTGATTAGTTAATGTAAATTGAATCTTTTCTGTGTTATTAGTGATTTATAACTCTGAAAGAAAAGCTTTTAGTTTTCATTAGCGAGAATTAGAGACACTAGTGGTTGTTTTGTGAAAGCTCTCAACCTTCCCGTAGTTAGTTATTCATCGAATGAAATGATACATTGTGGCATGTAGTGTGCATTTAGGAGATTTTGAGACATAACATTCGGTAGGGCCTGGAAATTGAAACATAATTGAAGATCAACATTAAAAATTATTCAATTTACCTTAAGGCAGCATTGAAACATTAATGAAATATTTAGAGGTCTAGGCTAGAGACGTGTTCTGGCATCGTTAAACCTAGTAGCTGTCGTTTGCCTCTTGGCTTTAGACAACACTAGTACGGACTTGTGTTGCCCGTACCGTCGTGTATATAAAGGAAGACCCCACTAGGTTGCTATCCTTTATCCATAGGAAGCCGAGTCTGCCGCCTTATACCCATGATACACCAGACACAGCATTCGGGGAGATTGCCTGCATGTACGTTAAGTCCTTGGTTGATTTATTTTTCATTTTGAAACCAAGGTGTATATTGCAATTCACGAATATTTGGTACACCCTTTGCCTAGATTACCAGAGTAGTCATTTTGATCTTTTCTGACTCTTTAAATTTGAAAGGATCATTAAGTGCTTGTCCTTTCATGCTTGTTTCAAAACTAAAAGAGATAGAGTCACCTTTCTTCCATTTATCGACTCTTAAAACATGAAACGGTGAAGTTTCTAAGTTTCAATGTGGTAAAATAAATCACCTGCGAACACATGCCCTGTTAGAATTTGCTTGTTGGCCATTTGATTGTGTGCCTTGATTTTTTAGCCCATGTGTTGTGTTTGATATTTTCCTTTTTTCATTACTGTCACAGTGGCAGAACCCTCATTTTTTACTACTAGTAGTCCATATACAGACGATTCATCAGAGGTCTCACAATTCTCTATTGAACCTCAGCAACCCATCGTTTTTGAGTTTCCCGACGAGGGACCAGTTCTATCTGAGCTTCCCTTTGGAGGAACAGTTGAGTTAAATCAGCCCTTATCCGACACTTGGTCTGGATTTGGAGTAGGGGAACATTTCCCTCCTCTTACATTGGGTTCGCTTTTTCTAGCTGCTGTTATTCCTCCTAGTCCTCGCCGTCTGCTACAAGATTTAATGGCAGGTTCAGATATGGGTGCATCTAGCCATTCTCCTAGTGAGGAAATCCCCATTTCTGGTGAATATTACCAGTTGTTCCCAGAAGACAACCCCGAGTTATCTGTCATGTCTTCGCTCGGTCCTTCACTTCGAGCAGGGTATAGATATTTAAGTCAGATTATGATCGTTGTTGCCTCTATGGGGATATCAACTCCTTCTATGAGGCCAGTTATTCCTTCATTGGGGATGTCTCCTAGGACACCCATCACGTCATCCCCTCAGGTCACTTCAGTACCTGTTAGGCCCACTATCTGTGTGGTTGCATCTACACACACTGTTACCACTCAGTCCGTAAGGGCTGCGTTGCTTCCCGAGGACGTCTATATAGCATATTCTATGCTGGAGAACATTTCTCCTGAGGAGTATCGATTTTCCTTACAACAATCGAACCCTGAGGTCAAACAATCCTCCCAAGATCCCAACTGCTCATATTCTTCACATTATGCACAAGATGGTACACCCGTTTACATTTTTCCATATCAATACGATGAGTACGGGAATCCTTTACGTTTACCCTCTCCAGAGGCTTATCTTCATGGTCAAGGTTTTTCGTCTAACCAGGCTGGGAAACCTTTCAACCCACAAGGACAGCCCTTTTAGCGCCAACCTTCGAGCCAGCCTGGTTATCCTTATGACTCGCAAGGACAGCCCTTACAAGGCTACCCTTCAGGCCAGCAGGGGTTGTTATACGGTCCGTAAGGATAGTCTTACAACCCTTCAGGTCAACCTATGTAGCCTCACCCTGTGGTCCAACCAGGGAAACCTTTAGGACCCACAGGTCAACCGGGATACCAACCAGGGCCGTTGTACGGTCCTGGGGGGCAAGTCCAACCTTCTCAACCTATGCAACCTCAATATCCTATTGGTTCGAATGTTGCACATCAGCCAAGATCATCTTATGGTCCTGTTGTAGGTTAAACCGGTTATCAGGCACAACCTGGCCCCGTTCCACCACCAGGCCAACCGGCCCATCTGGCACAGCCTAGTGTCCCACATCAGCTAGGTCAACCTGTACAACCTGCACAACCTATTCACCCAGGTCAACCTGTTCAACCAAGGAAGCCTGTTCAGCCAGGTCAACCTGTCTAACCAGGCCAGCCTGCACATCCTATCAACCCTTCCCAACAGCCAATTTACTCAATGCCAGAACCGAATCATCTGGTGCACCCTACTTATCAGGCTCAGCAGGGCCCCACCTATCAGCAGCCCACTCAACCCCAAGGCGGTTACTATCCTCAAGGTCAATCTCGACAAAATTATAACCCGCCCCAAGGTTATAATTATCATTCTCAACAACCTGGCTATACCTATACTCAGCAGCCGAATCCGCATACTGCTCAAATAAGGCCGACATATAATCAGGGTCCATACTCTGGTTATCAACCCTCGTACACTGGTTACCAGCAACCATATCAGACTAGTTATATGCCCTATACCTCCTATGGTCAGAATCCTTTGGGACAGAACTCATGGGGACAAGGATATGCTCAACCAGTGTGTAGTATCGGTACAGGTCCTTATCGAGGGCCTGGCATGGCGTTCAATCTGCAATTTCCGTTCTTAGCTACCTTGGAGTTACCAGACGTTTCTAAATTAACCAATGATCTGATTCTTCACAATCCTTATTGGCCTCCGGTTCCGACCAAGGTACCCGATGACTGCCCTAAGTTTGAGGGTAAAGATGGAGAGGACCCCCAAGCTCATGTAATGACTTACCATCTGTGGTGTTCATCCAACTCTTGGGTGGATGATTCAATTCGTCTACGTCTCTTCCAGCACACCCTTACTGGTGCTACCGCTAAGTGGTATATAGAATTACCCTGTGGCATCTTTCAAGACTTCAATACGTTAGCCATGGCTTTTCTGACTCATTTCCAGTTACCGGTTCGTTACCAAACCGGGACACATCTCCTGACTTCTTTGAAGTAGGATAAAGCCACCCACATATCCAATCATATTCATGAGTGGCGACGTCGTCGTAGACTGATCAATTTTGATATACCTGATTAGCTACTAACTCATTGGTTCACCACCTCTTTCATTAGCAAAATCGCTCAAGATATTGCTATGGGGATGTGTGTGACTGAAGAAAAAGCCATCGCGCGTGCCCAGTATCTTGATCTGGTATACTCTCAGTCTGGCACACTTTATGATATTTTGACTGATGCTCCATAGTCGAGAACCTATAAAGCACCACCTACCCCAGCGGTGGATGGTGTTATTGGTTCTGTGTCTCAAAATTCTTGAAAATCCTCAAATGGGAAGCAAAAGTCCAATTCTTCCAATAATTTTGCTCTTCCCACCCCTCCAGATTTTGGAAAAACTATGGAGGTCAACGCCGTTCAGGCTAACCCTACAGAAAAAGCCTCCAAAGGAAAGAAGAAGGGAAAAGGAAAATCCAAATCTGACGCCCCAAAGCCAGAGTCTTCTAAACCTCGTACTGATGAACGTAAACTGAAGTACCCCTGCCTTATCTGTGAAGGAGACCATTATACCAAAGATTGTCCCCGATGATCTGAAGTTAGTCAACTTCTGAAAGGATCCAAAGGGACTCCGGCAATTCTCAAAGAACCATTCCCGTCTTAGCAGACCCAGATGGTTGAACAGCCTTCACCATCTGAACCATTTGGGTCCCAAGTCTTTATCATGAATGGTGATGCACTTGTCTCAATTGCTACGCGTTCGAAGGATTATGCTGGATCATGTCAGGCAGCTGGAAAGGAAGTTGTGGATGGCCCACCTCCCCCACTTGTCTCCGGTCCTTTGGAAATTGAGAAGCCCAGCGCTGAACCTGTTGTGAGGCCACCTTCTAAAGGTGTTATGCGAAGATCTTCCTACAACCCAAATGCCCGTGCCACTCAGCACTACAGTATTGTTGAGGATTTGGCACAGGCGCTTTCTGCAATGTCTGCATTGGAAGTGCTTCAAAGTTTCCCATCGCAACGGAAGGCTCTATTGTCTGAAATCGGTGGAATCGATCCCACTGATTCTAATCTTCTCACCTTCGACCTAGAAAATTTTTTCCCCCGACTTCCACATCAAATTGCTCATGTTATACAAGTCGGGATCAATGGCCTCAACATCCATAGGGTCGTTGTGGATGAAGGTGCTTCCACCTATGTTATGTCATCCTCCTGCTGGAAGGCCATTGGCTCTCCGGCTCTTTCATCATCTCCCAATGCCTTAGAAGTATTCAATGGTCGGGAATCAAAACCCCTGGGTGTTCTCGAGAGTTTGTCGATTACATTACAGGGGAAGACAGTCAACGTAGAAGTAGAATTGGTTGATGCCAAGCTCAACTAAAATCTACTTCTTGGCCGTAGTTGGACTCACGCCATGCTATGTGTGCCATCCACCCTCTTCTGACTTCTTAAGTTCCCTCATGAGGGCAAAATCGTTACTGTGGATCCACTACTACATTTGGTGGAAATTTAGACACTTGGTTCCGACGCTTTTGACCAAATGTCGGAAATTTTCCCAAATTTTTTCCATCCCTCCTGAAACCATCGCTATACCGGCGTCTATAGAAAAGTGTCGCAATACCGACACTTAAAAATGTGTCGCAATTGCGATGATTGGAGGAAGACGTCGCAATTGCGACACCATGGCCCAAAGCGTCGCTATTGAGAAGACTCTAAACGTCGCAACTGCGACACAATGTCTAGGTGTCACCATTGCGACGTTTGGAGGCACCCGTCGTAATAGCGACGCCTTTTCCGCCGTCGGTATAACGACACTTATTTTCGCGCTACATAAAAATACCAAACTTATATGCGCGCTACATAAAAATTCGAAACTTATATGCGCGCTACATAAAAATGATTTTATTGTTTCGTATTTGTCACAATAGCTACATTAACGTCTGATATCACACGCGCATTCGCCCTCTACTCTTGCAGAACAGCATTTGCCCTCATCATTCGCGCTCAGCTCTTGCAGAACAGCATTTGCCCTCAGCATTCGCCCTCAGCGTTCGCCCTCAGCTCTTGCAGAACATCATTCGCCCTCAGCTCTTGCAGAACAGCATTCGCCCTCAGCTCTTGCAAAATGGTAAGTTCTTACTGCAGGCCCTTCCTCCTATAGTAGGGTTGACTCTATTTGGGTTTTTTTGGTCAATTCCATCGGATTGTGTTAGGCTGTAGGGTTCTCTGTAGATGTCAAGAATCAAGATTCAATACCCTCTATTATCTTCATCACCCAATACAAGATTTAAATTTTTCCCAAAGAAATGCTTATTAATTTGGCAGCCATTATTTCTCCCTGCTTTAAAAACCCTACATTTAAATGAAAACAAGCATTGCATTTCAACTACAAAAGTCTATTAGTGTTCAAATGTACATGTGTGCTACATTAACGTCTGATATCACGCACGCATTCGCCCTCCACTCTTGCAGAACAGCATTCGCCCTCAACATTCACCCTCAGCCCTTGCAGAACAGCATTCGCCCTCAGCATTCACCCTGAGCTCTTGCAGAACAGCATTCACCCTCAGCATTCGCCCTGAGCTCTTGCAGAACAACATTCGCCGTGGATTCACCCTCAGCTCTTTCAGAACATCATTCGCCCTCAGCTCTTGCAGAACAGCATTTTCCCTCATCATTCGCCCTCATCTCTTGCAAAATGGTAAGTTCTTACTGCAGGCCCTTCCTCCTATAGTAGGGTTGACTCTATTTAGGTTTTTTTGGTCAATTCCATATAAAAACGAAATAGAGCAGAACGAGAGGTTTACCCGTTGGTCCTACGTTTGAAGTAGATCTACGTGGAGTTCAAACTCCCTGCAACCGTCCTTCCTCCTTCACCTGAAATACAAGAAGAAACCAGCACAAAGGACAAGTTGTACAGTATATTTCTACTCTATATGTTAGTGAGATTCATATAAAACATTAAACAAATCATCATGAATGCATGTATAACAAATATTCTTCATACATTAAAGCATACACTAACACGTTTATTTCGGGAACAACATGATACTTCTGTATTATAAAAATAGTACGTACAAAAGTAAGTGGAGAGATCACCTGATCCTTCCAAGGCCTTCGCAGACCATCGTCCGGATCCGTCCAGCCCTTGCCTCGCTAAGACTCCTTCCAAATGAGTGCACACGAGATAACATATAAAGGGATGTATCTCAAGGAAACAAGGGTTTCCTGAAATGAACTGGGAAAGTGCAGGAGGCACGGGGAATCAGACTTGGATTGGGGAAATACCAACAGAGTATAATAATAATCATTCTCTCTCTCCCTTAGGCCATACATATGAGGTCTTTTTATAGTCCCTCCAAGTAGTTTCAGCAGTTGGAAACAGTTGGCCACGGGCTGGGGTGGTTGAACTACCTGAGTAACCATCAACCCAGCGCGAAATTAAGGATTTTTATATATTTTTTAATCATTAAAATGGCATACGCGGAAAAGTCTAGCTGTACTCGCGTATACACGCGGAAAAACACGGGCATAGTCGCGTATGGAGGATTTTCCACTGTTTTTAAGTGAATTTGTCCAAGTCTGTAGGAATGGGTGCCCATAAAGCCATGAAGCAATCATGAATCATGTCAAGGTGAGAAATGATGCTATAACAGATGCCCCCTAATATATGAGGTTAGAAGGGGTACATGATGGCCGAAATGTATTATGCACATAGAAAGAACTTCGCAAGGACAAGAGAGGACTTCACCAGATTTCAGCCTGCCAAAACCAATGAAAGAAACCAGAGAGTCAACACATGCTGAGGCGGGCATACCCATGCTCAGTCAAAAATACATCATATATATAGAAAGTACTGAATAGATCCAACATGTATACAAGTATAACTGAACTGAAAATACATAGTGAATCATCTGAGCAAGGCCCGGAAAGACAAGTCTGTATCAATGTCCAAATATCACATATAGAAAGCTGATCAAAGATAGTGCAACTGGATGTCTGATCAAGTAACTGAATCTCCAAGTACCGGATCATAAGAGGCGGATCAAACGGTACAATCACGCAACTCGGGAATCAACATATAAGATGCTGCTGTGCTGAACTGCAACATATAAGGGTGGACGGCAACACTGGCAGAAACTGAGAGAACTGTCAACAGTGAACCGAGAAATGCTGATGCAACCCGAGGTCTTCACCGATCACAACGGCACAATTCTACACACCGGGAATAAATGAGCTGAAGTCGACCATGTGAGAAATCGTTGGATTACCGGGCAATGATGTTTCCCGTTAACCAACGCGAGACAACCCACCGATAATGATAATGAGTGTCAAGGTGCCCCAGTACAATCTGACAAGTGTGAATGAATGAGTTGAAGTCGAACACTTGAAAGAATCTACCAATCAAGAGGCAATGATGAATCCCCACTGTCGATAGCGAAGAGTCTGCCACTGATGACTGCAAACCCTAAGGTACTGACAAAAAGACTCTAGACCTTATTCCCAGAGCAATGAGTCGGAGTCGATGGGAAAAGATCTGCCGGAAGGAAGGCATTAAGGCATCCCACATCAGTCCAGCGCGAGTGTAACCCGCAGGCCAAGATTTGGAAGGAATCGGACGAAGTAGAGTGATGGAACCAAAACCAAAGTACGTTTCCGACGTGCACAAGATGAAGCTAGCGCATGGAAGAAACCCTCTGAACCAACCAATAATGAAAGCTGACACAGAGGCGAGAAATCCACCGATAGGGTCAAATGGAAATCCAGGTACTGCACGAATCCCAAGTGTGATAATGTGTGCCGACGTCGAACACAGGGGAAACCACTCAGTCAAAGACCCATGATGATGATCAAATGCTGAGCACGAGGTCACCTATCAATGATGGAAATAGGCCCAAGGTGCGGCTCTAGGCTTGCTCTCAGAGCAATGTGTTGTAGTCGATAAGAGACAAACCCGCCGGCAAGAAGTCAATGGAGACCTTCTCAAACCAGCACGAGCAGAAGATCAAAACATCTGACGTGATAGAACATGATACTAACGAGACCGGGAAGGCCGACTGAATAATGAGTCAAGAGACACCGCAGAATGGCCGACTCAGGCTATACTTCCCTTGAACAAAAGCACGACTCTGTGATGACCATGGCAGTAAAAAGTGACACTGTATAAGTCTGTCTTGCAGGAGGCAAAACAAACTCTCCATATGATTGGAAGAGATAACCAACCGGGGGAGAACCGACAAGTGAAACATGGTAAAGGCTGAACCTAGGTCAAACTAGAACCATCCCAAATGAAGGAAATATATATAAGTATATGTGCTTTGTTCAAGGGCGACAAACTGACTCTGTACTGCCATCAAAATAACGAAGATACATCCCGTTCCCGCTCTTTTTGTTACATTTAATTTTTTTGTCTTTTTCATAATAAGCCTGAAAAAGAATAAAAGAATGCTATGATACAATGGATAGAACAAGTATCAAGGAAGCAGATGCACTAGTTCCTGGGAAAGGAACAATCCTATGCTCAATGCAAGGTGGCGAAAACTGGTCAGTGATACTCAGAGGAACGTTCCATCCATGGGTACAAAGGTGTCAAGTCGTGGTAGCTAAGTGCATGCAATGGTTAACTTGTACATAAAGTCAAGGTCAAAAGTTGGCTTAAACATCGAGTCCAAATGAAGCCGGCTAAAGGCCAGGATAAACAAGTAGCCAATATGCAATGCAGTAATACAACTTGACGACACCAGGGAGCCTCTAGGGTATAAGCCAGAAAAATGATAAGTGATGAAGGAGAAGAATGAAGCTTCAACACAAAAGACATGGCGGGACTAAAGAGGACTCCCGAGCCTACATAAAAGCAGCATGGGCAACAAGTGATAGCGAGGAACTAACTAGGAAGCCCATGTAAAGGAAGGCTCTACCATCAAGTCATGATTTAAAAATCGGCGAGTGAAATAGGTATAATGCTCATGACCTGATGGGATCAACCCTAAGGCAAGTGATCAGTATGGAGGCTAGAATGCAAGATGCAACGGAAAGTGATTCCCTAACCTATATGCCAGTGAAGATCATATACCTGCCGTGAAGAGTCTGAAAACATGGGTCAAAAACCGGGAAAAGTCTCGAAATCGTCAAAATGTACCTGAAACATACCAAACTAGGCACTTCCAAGCAATCAAGTTATACAGCATAAGATGGATCGAAAAAATAAGCATAAGGAAATTTTTGCAAAAATTTTCAATTTTTTAGCCATAAATACACAAATTACCTCTCAATTGGTTCATTATTGCATAGCCGATTTGGAAAAAGAGCTCTGGAGCTAAAAACTTGTTTCGTCAAATCAGGGACAACCGACCGTCGGAATTCAGCGAAACTTCAGGTAGGCTCCTTATTCATCCTGTTTAATCATTTTGTCCGTTTAAAAATTAAAATTAAGTGAATTTTTGCCTAGAAACCCTTCTTCAAAAATGCGTATCTGCGCATACGCGGGTTCAATGAAGTGGAGCCGCGTATACACGCGACTGTGCACAGAACAAGTCGCGTATGCGCAGGTCCATAACTCAAAAAAGAAGTTTCTAATGCAAATTTTAATGAAAATTTTCAGGATGACTATCTCTTGGAGGGAACGTGAGCACAGCGCAATAGACCAAGAGGTCATGCAGGATCGCGCGGCACAAAATGTCCTCCGAAACTGTGGATTATTCAAATTTTTCAAAATGCCCAATATGAAAAGTAATGTGAGATTGCTTGAAATGCTTGTAAATTATTGGGAACCGGATCAGGATTGTTTCATCATTGATCAAATGCCACTACGCATAGAAGTGGAAGATATATACTTCATCACTGGACTCTCCAGAAGGGGAGACCCAGTGGATCCGCACGGAAGGCCCCTGGGAGGGTTAACCGTGGAGGACTATGTCCAAATCTATTGCATAGAAAATTCCAAGAAAGTTGGCACACAGATTGCAATCAGAGATATCAGGGACTTGCACATAAAGATCCTCCTATTCACCATCGGCAGAGTGGCAGGATCTGCCTCACTGCATCAGGCGTCCAGGACGCACATGAGCATAGTTGTAGAGTGCTTAATTCATGTGTATGATTGGTGCACTGCCCTGCTACAGAACATGAAACAACAACCGACCTCCATTCGCCAAACAAGAACAAAACACTTTGGCTATGGAACCATTTTGACTACATTCTTCTTCGAGAGAGTTCCATCTTTGAGACCCAAAGTCATCTCAACTATTAGCAGCCCTCGGGACCCAAGAATCGCCCGTTGGGCAGACATGATGAAGAGACTGGGGGGCAGCGAGGTACCCCGCACCACCTGGGATGATGAGTTCTTCTTATGGTGGAGAGAACAAATCATCGCAGTGGATGACTATCCCTATGCCGGGATGGATTTCCGAGGAGATCCAGATCTAGTACTTCCACCCGGTGCAGCATGGGGAGCAGTCGGTAAGTTTTTTCAAAATTTTAACTTATATGATTTTTTTTTTGGATTTTTCAAATATATATGAAAATGAAAAACAAACATGTTTTTGGATTGGATTCATAATGACTGACAAATGAAAAATGATCATGTTTCAGATGTTGGACCAGTTCGTCCTGAGGGCCTAGCACGTCACAAGCGCCGCAGAGGTGAAGCAGAGACAGCGGATTCTGACAGGACCCTCCAGGCCGTACAGAGAAACTTGGAGGGACTGACCCGCCAAATCCCTCTAGCTGCTGTGGAGGACTTGCCAGAAGCCGTCCAAAGACGGGTTGTAGGAGTACCCCGGGACTGGGTTAGACTGTTCCGCCGTGTGGCCACTGCAGTGATGTTCTATAGGAACTCTGGGCAGGGTCCTCAGGAGTAGATAGATTTTACATATTAGATGACTGTATATTTTTTGAGACTGAACATGATGGGGCATAAGCCCAAGTTTTGTACGACATTGATGGATCCAAAATTTTGTAAAGCTTTTTGACATACCGATGATATATATACAGCGATATTTGATGTGATGTGATAAATGTATCAAATGTATGATGTTTTTGATGATTAGAAATTATTGTATTGAATGATTAATATGCCAATCTAAAGCTTGATTAGCCAATGAGTCAGCAAACCAATTTTCAGCTCGAGGAACATGAATGAATGTTAAAAATTGAAATGACCTTTGTAACAAACGTACCCTCAAGAACAATCGTAATAAAACTGGATCTCGTACCCGATAAGTGTTGTTCAACTGCGACACCACCAGCTGGGAGTCCAAGAAAACTACCAACGAATCAACACCCGAAGATATTGCCTCCGAGAGTAGATGAATGACTGCAGTGTATTCTGCTACGTTATTGGAAGCAGGACCAATGCAGACCGCTCTTGATACCAACAGCTGACCGGAAGGATAGTGAAGAACCCAAGCCGCGGAAGCTAAGTTCCGGGTGTGTCTACTAGCACCATCGGCGAAACCAAAATGACTCATGACATCAACACAACCTGCCAAAGCAGATCAAAAAACATCATCACCTCATCAAAAATCGAAAATCAAACAGATATGTACAAGACAAAAACTACTATATACAAAGCAAAATGCCAGGCCAAAGCCTAGGCATAATACTTCTTCAAATAGAGCCCGTTTCGGGGCTCCGGCAACTCATTCCCTTCAAAGTCAACCAAGGTATACGCTCCTTTCTTAAGGACCTTTTTGACGATATAGGGGCCATACCACATCGACTTAAACTTTCCTTCCCCCAAGGCATCTTTTTCTTGGGCATAGACCAAAACAAGGTCACCTTCGGAAAAGACCCTAGGCTTAACCGCCTTATCGTACTGGACTTTGACTCGGTTTTTATGCGCTTCGTTCAACGTGGCGGCATCTCGACGCTGCTCATCAAGATGTTCCAGATGAAGAAGCCGCGCTGCCAGACTAGAAGTGTCAGGAAGAAGCTCAACAGCCAGTTTAAGGGAAGGAATCTCGCATTCAATGGGAAATACGGATTCCACCCCGTGGACTAACCGAAACGGAGTAAAGCCAGTTGCAGTTTTAACTGACGTCCTGTATGCCCAGAGTGCAGGATATAGCATAATGTGCCAGTTGGATCTATGTTTATCAATCGTCCGTTGAAGAATTGTCTTCAAGGACTTATTCACGGCTTCCACCTGGCCATTGGCCCGAGGATAATATGGAGATGAATGCTCCTGCCGGAAACCCAATTTAAGAGCCAACTCAGCCATCATACTGTTCTGAAAGTGACTGCCATGGTCAGTGACAATCTCTCTAGGTATACCGAAACGAGCAATGACTTGGTTGAAGAAGAAAAGAGCTGCAGTCTCACCATCGTTCCCAAAAGTAGGCATAGCTTCAAACCACTTCGTAAAGTAGTCTACCGCTACGATAATGTACTTGTGACCTTTTGCCGAAGGCGGGTTACAAGTAGTATAATCCATACCTCATTTTGTAAAGGGTCCGACAGTAACGACTGGAAAAAGCGGAGCTGGATGAGCGCGCATTTTTCGAGTATACACTTGACAAGGATGACACTTCTTGACCGATTCAATACAATCTTTGAAAATCGAAGGCCAGAAGTAGCCAGCACGCAAAATCTTTTGGGCTGTAGCAAGCCCCGATAAATGACCCCCACAAGCTCCACCGTGAGAATCATTGAGCACAGCCTCAGCTTCTTCGAAAGTTAAGCAGCGTCTTAGGATTGAATCAACCCCTCGACGGTACAAAGCATCACCAATAATCAGATAACTTTTAGCTAAGTGACGCAGCTTACGACGCTCATCTTTCGAAAAAGAAGAGGGAAACTTCGCAGTCTGGAGATACACGATGATATCCCCATACCAAGGGTCTTGTGGAGAGATCAAAAACAAGTGTTCGTCCGGAAAGGACTCATCATAGATCATCTCCTCTCCACAAGGCAACTCGGAGATCAATTCCGCAAAGACTAATGACTTCTTGGATTTGGCAGACATGAACTCTAGATCAAATTCCTGCAATATCACAATCCATCTATTATATTTGCCCCCAATCACTCGCCTGCTGAGGACAAACTGAAATGGATTGGTCGTCGCTGTACATGTTTGGCGGGCACGATATAATGCCGGAAGTCGCTCGTACGCGCATGAACCGTCACAAGGTTAATTTTTCTATCGGGGTGTATCGCAGCTTCTCAGTCCTACCGCTCCTCGACTAAGGTAGTAAATAACATGCTCGCCCGAGCATCATCCTCCCGAACTGTGAACCATACCAATGGTAGAGATCCATTGTGAGCGTATTGCACAAAATAAAATCTCTCGGCTATAACGGTGGACTCAGTAAAGGAGCAGAGGTCAATGCCTTTTTCAAGGCATCGAATGAGCGTTGAGCATAGTCGTCCCAAAGAAAAGGAACTCCTTTCTTCAACAGTCTCATATATCCCTTTGTAATCTCAGCATAGTTAACGATAAACCTCCGAAGAAAGTTAGACTTCCCTTGGAGACTTTGAAGTTGACGGACTGAAGACGGGGGAGGCAACCGAAGTATTGCCTCTACCTTGAAGGGATCTACCCTTATCCCTTCCCTAGACACGATAAATCCCAACAGCCGACCGGATGTTACCGGGAAAACACACTTGTTCGGATTCAAACGAATTTTATAAAAACGACATCTTTCAAATATTTGCCGGAGGTGACCTGGATGATCCATCCTCTTTCGAGAATGAGCAGCTAGATCATCTAAGTATGCCTCGATGATTTTCTTGATGTCGTGGAAGGCGTAAGACATGGCCCGCTGAAAAGTGGCTCCAGCATCTTTAAGACCAAAAGGCATTTTCTTATATGCAAACGTACCCCAGGGACAAATAAATGCGGTCTTATGTTGATCTTCTGGACGGATAGTAATTTGATTATAACCAGAAAAACCGTCCATGAAGGAAAAAATTTCGTTACCGGCACACTCATCAATAATCCGATCAATGAAAGGTGTGGGGTAATTATCTTTAGGACACGCCTTATTCAGGTCTCTGAAATCAATGCATACTTGAATTGTTCCTTGCTTTTTATCAACAAGAACGGGGTTTGAAACCCATTCAGTCAGAGGAACTGGGAAAATGAATCCCGCCTTAAGCAGCTTTTCAACTTCAGCTTTGATAGCTGCTGCCTTCCTAGGATTAACTGGACGAAGTTTCTGCCTGACCGGCTTAGCGTTTTCATACGTCTTGATCTCATGCTGGACGATAGATGGGTCTATGCCAGGCATTTCCTCATAAGACCAAGCAAAAACATCCCTATACTCTTTGAAGAGCTCGGTATAGATTTGAACTTCTTCATGGGAACATTCAGCTCCAATGAAAACGTTCTCGATAATGTTGGGATTCCTGGAGATGTTCACCGGGATAGTCGGAGAGATCACAGCCATGTTCCCTTCAGCATAAACCTGTGCTGGTGCTAAGGGGCTCAAGACCGGGTGAACAGGTCCAGGAGACTGAGGACTTGGAAAACTAGCTTCGACTTCGCTCAAGTCAGGTAGGAAGTAAGACCGATGATGCAAGTCATCCCACGGTCTCTCTATACCTGTCATTGCTTCCAGGATGGCCTCTTCAGATGGAAGAGGGGTATCTAGACAATCCTGGGCAGAAGAAGAAGTAAGCGTCCAAGCCGGAGCCACATCACCATCCAACTCTTTCGGCGAAAGAGGAGCTGGATCAGACTCTGCAGTGTCAACAACAGACTGATATGCAATCTCAGCTGCAGAAATCGGGAATGCCATTCCACCCACTTGCCCTTCCTCCAAAGTGGCGGTTGGGGAAGGTAAGGTCCAAGGATCCGAAAAATAATGAGTTCGAAAGAACTCTCTTCGAAGGGGAGCCTTGGAGGATGAAATAGCATTGATAGACACCTTAGGAGGAGGAAGATCAAAAGATCCCATCAGGGAAGAATACATTCCAACTCCCAGATTCTCGATAGGCGCCTTAGTATTGTCCAACTTAGGAACAGATGAGTCAGGAGGCGCATCCAGGTCTACAGGAGGACAGTCCAGTTGATCCACCGTAACTATCCTCCCTTCGTGGGGGAAACATACTATCCGAAATAGTGAAGATGCAATGGCATCCATATCATATATCCAGTTCCTCCCCAACAGAAGGTTGTAGTCCAAGGCCGCATCTACTACCTCAACCTCTATGTTAACGGTTTTGCCCCCAACACAGATGGGCAAAGCCGGGACAATACCATGGGGCCTATGAGAATGGCCATCGAATGCAGTAAGAATAGTGCTAGATGGAACAGCTTTGGGAGATCCTAGTGTCTTCAAGCATGCGAGAGACATCACGCAAGTAGAAGCACCCTCATCAACGACCGTGCGAAAGATATTAGTCTTCCGGTACGATGATTTAATATGGAAGGCCATATGATGAGGAAGTCTCTTCTTAAAATTCTTCATATCAAAGGTAATCAGAAGAGAATTTTTCGGATCTATAGCTCTAATGGCAGTGAGCAAAGCACTGCGCTGAGCCGGACAAGACTGGAGTACCTCTAAAGCTGACATAGCACAAGGACTCTGCGCCAGATCTTCTACAATCGAGTAGTTCTGGGCAGCCCTCATGTTCGGATTAATCGTTGACCGCTTAGAAGATGCTTTCGGCATCCGAGGCATAGACTCGACAGTTGGCTTCGTGATGTGAAGCGACTCAGTAGCGTCAGGAACTTCCTTAGCTTTCGAAGATTCCTCTCCACCATAATCACGGGATCTCGTAGCGACATCCACGTGAGCACTCATCATAAAGATATTCGATGGAATTTCCCCTTCCTGAGCACCTCCGGAGGAAGCCCCAGGATTTTGGTTCGCGCCAGCAATTAATTGCTGCCCTTGGGGAAAAGGGTTTGTTAGCACAACCTGGGAACTAGAAGAACCCTGCTGAGATAACAGGCGCTGAGCATCCTGAATTTTTGGGCAAATATGCGTGAGATGGTCTCCAGCACAAAGCTTGCACGGAAACTTAACTTTCTTTTTCTCCTTTTGCCCTTCACCAACACGTTCGTTGGTCTTATTTGCATTACCCTTCCCATTCTTGCCCTTCTTCTTGTTATTACGTCCCTTCTTCTTCCCATCGAACTGTTGATTTCCTTTGGGTTCAGAAGATTGGACAGCATTAATGGACAAAGACTGGGAAGGTGATGAATCAGCAGGCACAGCCTGACCAGAAGAAGCAGATTGTAAAGACAACTGCTGCAATTGAGAAAGCAGGCTGGCTGCACTACTACCGACCGATCCGACAAGTCCGTCACCATGCGGACCAGGTTTGGGTTTCGATAGATCCAATTTGGAGCGAGGAGCATTAGGCAAATACTTGTAAAGCATGCCAGACTGAGAATAGATCAACTCTAACCGCTGGGCCCTAAAGATGGCCTGCTCCTCGGAATATACCCCTGACATGGATACATCCTTTGAAATATCTGACTGAAGCGATTTCAAAAACCACTCGAGAAGGAACTCACCGGGAATATGGGCTTTGATAAGCCTCTTCCTTCTCCTCCATTCCTGAATATGATCAGAAATGTGAGTTGCCTCATCCTGCTTAAAATTAGCCAGGAGTTCGGTCCCAGCCTCATATCTGACAGGCAACTGAAAATGGTTAAGAAAAGTGACAGCCAGTTCTCCAAATGTGGCGAAACTGCCCCCAGTAAGCTCTATATACCACTTCGCGGCGTTTCCAGTTAAGGTGCGCCGAAATAATCTCAATCTAATCGAATCGTCGATCAGAGAGTTGGATGAACACCATAAGTGGAATGTGGTGACATGGTCTGCCGGATCTTCACCATTCTTACCTTCAAACTTAGGAATGTCTGAAGGAAGTTTGGTTGGAACCGGAGGCCAACCCGGACTATACTGAATCGGGTCATTAGTTAACTTCGCCAAGTCGGGCAAGTTTAACGTTGCCAGAAATGGTAATCGCGGCGGAGCCTGAGAATTCCATCCTTGATGGGATGGATTTCCCACATTCTGAAAAGAATAGCCTGGATTTGATGAGGCACCAGGCTGCCAAAAAGGACCCGTAGAAAACGGAGAAGAACCTCCTCCCCACGCCGAGCTACCAAGACCCAGACTAGTTCCCCCCGCTGAAGTATTGACTGAAGATGTAAGCCCCTGGTAGGGGTTCCATGCATTAGATAGAGGAGAAAAAGACTGATAAGCACTCGATGCACGGAAAGAAGCATTCCCTGGATGACTCGCGATGAACTGATTCCCTGCCCCCGACGTTACAAACATAGGATTCCACCCCATAAAAGCAGTCGAACTTGGCCCCTGAGCCCAAGGATTGAAACTTTGGGTCTGGGACGTAAAAGGAAACGACCCTAAAGAAGGATTGGGACTAGGAATATGCCCAGTCCCAAAGGGGAAACCCTGAAAAGAAGCTGATCCACTACCATGTTGGACATGGGCGTAGATCCAGCTGCACCGGCGGTAAAGGAAAAAGAGGGATTTCCAGCAATGGACATCCCTGAAACAAAGGGACCAGATTGAGAAGCATATGCTTGGGTGAACCCAGAGCCAAACATAGCAGTGCTAGAAGCACTCGAAGATAGAGCAATAGTGCCCCCTGCCTCTACAGAAGCAGGGGTCTGAATGCCCGCAGCACTCACGGTAGAAGCCGCGTTCCCAGTCGTGGCCATCGAAAGATAAGAAAGATATGGAAGATTCGGCGGTCTCTCAGACTCCGGTCCGACGTACTGAATAACAAACGGATGATCAAGAGGAAGAGGAGATGGACCTGTAGCTGCAGGCTCAGGTATATCTTCTATCTGAAAATCTTCTTCCTGAGGAAACAATACTCTCGAGGTGAGCGGAACTCTCCTCTCGGAACCGACACCAGAATCAGCAACGAAACCTTCAGACCTTAGTGGAGGATCTCTCTCCACAGCGTCAGACTCCACAGGGTGAAAACCACCTGCTAAATCGCTCCTACGCCTTCTCGAAGAAGGCTCTGCACTCTCGGGAGATAACCCCCGGATTCTCCTCGAATGTCGAGGCGCTTGATCAGCCACTTTTACAGATTTATTATATTAGACTCAAGAAAAGTGAAAAGCTAGGCAAGCTAGGAGCAAAGAGCACACACTAAAAACAAAACCCTGAGAAACAGCAAGCAAACAGCCTCCAAGTATTTCCGCTCCGGGTGATGAGGACCGGACACCAAAATACAGGAAAGCGAAGTATAGGGCCTTCCGAAAGCAGCCTGGGATGATTAGGGCCCAGAACAACTAGCGAAGGTATCAGAAACAGTTACGCCGACCTCCTAACAACAGCCTTTGCCGGCTCAAGCACCCAAGCTTCGCAAGGGCACCCCCCAGAAGTACTGCTGGAAGTGATGCGACGTCTGCCTCAGGTAGTACGGGTATTCCCCCCCGCAGTCACCTGTGTGGAACCTAGGAACAGCAACTATGGACACCAATCCGTATCAGAAGCTGGGCGGAACGGTCTTGAGGTTAGATTCAGCTAATTGGAGGGGGGGTATCCCTCTTCTTAACCTTCACTTCCCCTCGCGCTTGACTCTCGGATGAGAGCTTTCCCAGTCCACCTCACGGAATTGGATTTCGCTCAATTAGTAAACTTCTATGTCTGTTTGAGCGGCCTTGGAGAGTTAACTCTCCTCTCTCCTATTCCAAGGCCCTACAACCTAGCTAGTTGGTGATTGACACTTAATAAAACTTGCTAGTTGATTTTAGATTAAATCGCTTATTTTAAGGGCCGTTGTATTAAGTCACAAGGATATGGAGTTGAAACCAATGATGTTCTGACGCAAAAGAAATTAATAAAAACCTGACTACATGCACATGCAGTTCTTTGTCTTTCGATGAAGAGCAATTTCTATGTAAGTTCTACGAGACTAAAAATGTATTTTTCTTTTCGAATTACAAACTCACACTCACAAAAATTAAGAAGCTAACTAAATGATTCAATGCACCTAATGCAAATGACCACTAGCATGTAAATTATAAGATGCAAAAAGTCTCTTGAAACAAGGTGAAATTTCCCAAAAAGGCTCCTTCAGTTTTAACTCATCTTTTGATATCCAGAAAGCAAATTCTTGCAAACAAGAACTCTCAATATAAGACACCAAAATACTCAACAAGAAGAAGAAGAAATCAAAGACACCCTCTCCTCAAAATCAAGCTAAAAACTAGAAGCAAGAAACTTCACTAAAGTTCCAAAAGATGAAGCCAAACGAAAATGAAAAACGCAACAACAAAAACAAAAACAAGAAACAATGTTTTTTAAGTTTTTGATATGCAAAAACAAAAAGAAAAACAAATGTTTTTTGGACTTTTTAGTTTTATAAAACAAGAGCTTCAAGAAAACCAAGAACAACTATCCCCATCCAAGCCAAAACGAGACCGAATTTCAAGCATAAACTTCAACTATGCCCCCAAACCTTATAAAGCTAGTGATAGCAAGATCAATAAGAGCAATGGAAGAATAAAAACTCAATCAAACAGCCAAGAGAAATAGTGCAAATTCGTTGCAACACAAAACTCCAAAGAAACAAGAAAAGTTCTTCGAAAAATGCAACAAAACCCTAGCCTATGAAACTCAAGAAAACCAATCGAAAACAAAGCAAAGAACGCAATGCGAAGCACAACACAAAGACAGGAGCGAGTCAGTGAGCAGAAGCTCTCTGTTCTGGTAAAGCATAACAGCCAAGAACGCTCAGAAAGCGATCTTGGAACTCAATCCAGGAGTGTTAGCACCAACAAGAACACTTCGCCAAAAAGATCAGTTTTCGGACAAACGAAAGAGAACCAAGACTTAAAACCACTTCTGTCACACTCCAGTAAGTACAGAGACTCTGCAGACACAGGCCTCCACAGCCAGAAAAGACCAAAAACACCAGAATCTTGAAATTTCAAATTCAGCCTAGGTATACGCGACCTTGCAGTTATGCAACAGGCGTATATACGCATCTGTGTTGAGGGAAACCCGCGTATACGCGGTTCCTTCTACACAAACTCGCGGGTATACGCGACTGTGTGCAAGAAAACTGCGTATACAAAGAAAGATAATGAAAAATAAAAATTACAAGCCTGGGAAAGGTATCAAAGCTTCAAACTGACTGCAAGAAAACAAACTGGACTGTAAAAGACAGAAAAAACTGTTGGTATCCTACCAAACAGCTGAAACAACCCAACAGGAGAATCACAAAAATGTGGTCCCCAGCGGAGTCGCCAGTTCTGTTTCGGGGATTTAACACCCTAGAGGTTGGTTGGGATTCAACCTCCACAGAGCAGGGGCGTACTACTTAACAGAGACTCACACGATCATGCACATTCATAAAAATGAAATCGAGTAGAATGAGAGGTTTACCCGTTGGTCCTACGTTTGAAGTAGATCCACGTGGAGTTCAAACTCCCTGCAACCGTCCTTCCTCTTTCACCTGAAATACAAGAAGAAACCAGCACAAAGGACAAGTTGTACAGTATATTTCTACTCTATATGTTAGTGAGATTCATATAAAACATTAAACAAATCATCATGAATGCATGTATAACAAATATTCTTCATACATTAAAGCATACACTAACATGTTTATTTCGGGAACAGCATGATACTTCTGTATTATAAAAATAGTACGTACAAAAGTAAGTGGAGAGATCACCTGATCCTTCCAAGGCCTTCGCAGACCGTCGTCCGGATCCGTCCACCCCTTGCCTCGCTAAGACTCCTTCCAAATGAGTGCATACGAGATAACATATAAAGGGATGTGTATCTCAAGGAAACAAGGGTTTCCTGAAATGAACTGGGAAAGTGCAGGAGGCACGGGGAATCAGACTTGGATAGGGAACCAACAGAGTATAATATCAATACTTCCTCTCTCTCCCTTAGGCCATACACATGAGGTCTTTTTATAGTCCCTCCAAGTAGTTTCAGCAGTTGGAAACAGTTGGCCACGGGCTGGGGTGGTTGAACTACCTGAGTAACCATCAACCCAACGCGAAATTAGGGATTTGATACTTCTGTATTATAAATAGTACGTACAAAAGTAATCAAGAGGAGAGATCACCTGATCCTTCCAAGGCCTTCGCAGACCGTCGTCCGGATCTGTCCAGCCCTTGCCTCGCTAAGACTCCTTCCAAACTGGTCCATACGAGATAACATATAAAGGGATGTGTATCTCAAGGAAATAAGGGTTTCCTACAATGAACTGGGAAAGTGCAGGAGGCACGGGGAATCAGACTTGGATAGGGAATACCAACAGAGTATAATATCAATACTTCTCTCTTTCCCTTAGGCCATACACATGAGGGCTTTTTATAGTCCCTCCAAGTAGTTTCAGCAGTTGGAAACAGTTGGCCACGGGCTGGGGTGGTTGAACTACCTGAGTAACCATCAACCCAACGCGAAATTAGGGATTTTTATATATTTTTTAATCATTTTAATGGCATACGCGGAAAAGTCTAGCTGTACTCGCGTATACACGCGGAAAAACACGGGCATAGTCGCGTATGGAGGATTTTCCACTGTTTTTAAGTGAATTTGTCCAAGTCCGTAGGAATGGGTGCCCATAAAGCCATGAAGCAATCATGAATCATGTCAAGGTGAGAAATGATGCTATAACAATCGCCTCAACAGTCGATGGAGGCAACTAGGCACCCCCACAGTGTGTCATTGGTAAGCCAACAGGACGTCTGCCAGCCGGGCATAGTCTAGAATTCTTCGAGCAGTACCCTCCAGGTTCTAGATCAGCTCACTCCCTTCGCTGCCCTCAACTTGAGGGTCATACGCGAGAGGGGTCCTCCGTGCAATAGGCGACATGCCCGCGGGCCTCTCTGGGCCAACATCTGCATACACATAGAACTGTTGTTAGAATAGACATGTATCACCAAAAAAATCATAAATGCATAAAAAATCAAAAAGAGTCATACCCAGCTCCTCGTCCCAGTCCTCCCCCTCCGAAAGTGGAAGATCTGGGTCTCCCGTGAAATCGGTACCTGCGTAGGGCCAATCCTCAGCTAGAATCAGCTGACGCAGTAACCATATAAAAAAACTCAGGCCTCCAAGACATTTGCTGGCCCCCTCCTGACCTGGGCACAAGTGCTGCCCATCGAGCCATCCTCGGCTCCCTCAATGACGGCTCGGCGACTATCGCCCCTTGGCCCTGGAAAATTGGTAATCGTTCTAGAATGAACGACACCAGAATGGAACCGTACCCAAACTGTTTCAGTTTGGCCTTCTTTCACTTTTTCAGCTGTCGTTTGATGTTTGTTGTCACGGCAGTGGCCCAATCAAAAAGTGTAGGATTCATGCATTCAGAGGCTAGTAGGAGCTGTGCTTTGGTTGCCTCGTGCGGGGCCTGCGATCTTGCAGCCCGCGTAATGGTGTGAAGCACTACTCGAAGTGCCAGATTGCGGACAGTGTGGATGTCTACTTTCCCACTACCCGATCCTGTTTGTGCCCCTGGGCACACTCTCGCCATTACCATATCCATTTTCTCCCCAGAAGGTCTACCGCCTGTCATGATTGGCACTGGGCCTCTACGCGACAATCCGGTTATGAAATAAACATCAGAGACTTCAAGTGCTAGTACTTGGTCTCAGAGTTTGAACACCTCTTGTTCTCGTCCCATATGCTAACCAAATACTGCAATAGCTCAGGTTGAGCTCTTAAACATGGTGTGAGGAAGAACTTCTTGAGACCACAGTCCCGGAGGGTGTTCATGCAAGCTTCATTTTCCATGGCCATTTCGTCCTCTTCCCCATGTTCCCTCTCCTTCCACTCAATCACCATTGTGCTTGGATATATGCACCAACATGGTAAAAAACACCTTATTAGATCTCTGCAACACTTAAAAATTCATTTGAGTGGCTTACATTTTGGTAAATTAACGCGGAAATTTGAGTTGCGCCACTGGCACGACCCTTTTGCAAAAAGGAGCCAATTGGCGCGGGTCCGTGCCCGATACCCACGCCAATTGGTTGAGCCCTAAATTTGTAAAAGGGTTCCTCCAGAGGTCAAATACACAATGGAAATTTACAAAAAATGAATCAAAACAAAACTAAGGGGAGCGCCTCTTACCTAGAACGAACGAGAATCCGGATGATGTACTGGATTGGTCGCAATCACCGCCGCAAGTTCGCACACTAAAAGCCCACTGTTGCTCTCCAAATGAGGTAAAAAGTAAAAGTGAATATGTTTTACTATTTTTGGCATATTTATAACTTTTCAAAGTCAAATTAGGTTTTGAAAATCATTTTTCCCAATATTTTAATATGTTTTGTTGAAAAATGGATTTTACACTCGCTTTTATGTGCAACGATAGGTTTTTACGCGACTTGGACAGTGATACGAGTTGTATTTTATAATTTTTCGGACTCAGTAAAAACACGAAAAAGTCATTTCTAGAGTCATCTTTCAACTCTTTTTTGACTCTCTAAACATGAAAAGATTGTCGAGTCCCTTGTCGTTTCGATCTCGTTAAAGTGGCTGCGAAATGACATCTACCCAGTATACGTTTACCCCTTTTTCGGGCTGGGATAGATTATTTACAAAAAAGGAATACCCTAGTTTATCGCGACTAGGAGGTTTTCTTAGACATAGTTTTCTACCTTTTCAGATCTGAGAAACTATTTACGAAAAGGGACTGCTAGAGTTTACTTTTTTGCTGTCTTTTCAAACTCTCTAAACATGAAAAGACGCCGAGTTCTTCCTTTGTCAGACTCGTTAAACCCTGATGACATCGGATCCAGTCGTAATGACGATATTCGAGTTTCTCCTTCCTAGGGCTCGTTAAATGTACTAAGATGGATTCGTCCGAAGGACGAACTTATATTACAAGCATATGCTATCCCCTTCAAGCTTGTTCTAAAAAATAATTGGGGTACTCGCCAGAAATGGTGGGGAAAAATAGAACCAGTATCGTCGTCGTGTCCGTAGTATGTCGCTCTTGAACATGGCACTTGTCTGCATTCGTGTCGGGTTGGGGACATCTCATCTCATTTTTTTTTTGCCTCCGTTGGTTTGGGTGATATTTTTTGACCTCTCATCTGCTCTTTGCCTCGTCATCATGACCTCTGATATTTTGACGTCAAATACTGCCAAATCCACTTTCGTGCCGCCGATATGTTCAAGAGAAGTTGACCTTTGCAGTTTCAACCTTCCTCTGATTCTCATCTGGTCCTGATTCACAAACATTATTTTCCTCTGTCTCGTGTCGATGATGTGGGAAACACTGTGGCCCACCTTCGATCAAGGTCACTTCCTATCGACTTCAGCTCATTATCCAGGACGTTGATCTAGAGACTCCCTTCCGGTACCTTGGAGCCTGCATGCCTTAATGGCAGGTTCTTCGCATTTGACGCAAGGTTTTCATCATTGACCTTCGATTGGATGATTCTGCGGGTGTACGATGCCAGCTCACTGTTCACATTCCGTGGATTGTACCTATAGTACCTTGAGGGCCATTGTCATTATTGGTGGTTCCTCTCACGTCTGTTAACAACTTTCATCATTGGCTGGTAATTAGACGATGTTCTTGCATGTTCGACTTCAGCTCACTTATTCACATGCTTGAACTTGTACTTTGTTTGGGTCGAGATGGAGTGCAAGACCCTGGGTTTTGTCTGCTAGAATCCAGGCTGCGATTTTGTGGATTATTATGATTGATTACATGACTCACTGATTGGATGGCTGCGACCATACCTGAGTCTATTTATCGATCCTCACTGGATGGCTGCATCCATGCCTTGGATCTTGATTATTGTATACTCTGTTATGGATGGCTGCGTCCATACCACATATATATCATGTATTTGAGATATCGGTTGTACTTGTCTACGCAGGTTTTCCGACGGCAGTGTTTTCAGTTGGGCGCATTCTCGTAAAGCATTTCACCCCTCTCTCTCTTTCGGGCCTCATGCTTTAGGGGGCATCTGTTACACAGTAATTTGTCACCGTCCCTACAATCCCCCGTCCCGCACATTGGAGGGCTTATTCCGTGACCTGTGAGAAGTGACATGACTTGAAACCACTTTCATGGCATCCCCCTTGACAAGGACAATCATTCCCCTGAAGACAATTTCCTGTGAAAAGCCTTAAAAATAGCCTTTTTATCCTTCACGCGACTAGCCGATTGAGCCCTTGCGCCAATGGGGGAAATCCACCAAAGAGGGCGTGCCAACTGGCGCTCTGTCCCAGTGTATCACCCGTGCCAGGCTTAATAAGGAGTGTTTTAAAAAAATAAATGGCGAAAGTTTGATTCCAACCAACTCCTAAACGAGTCTCTAAAATGAGTTGGGAGGTTTGGCTCCGGATCTCCATGTAGGGAAAGTGGTTTTCCACCTATCATGGAAGCTTCCTTGAGGATAGGGCCAATCCCACAATTGTAGGGATCCCAACTCCCCTTCCACCATCTATATAAGCTTGTCATTTTCCTTTTGCAAGCTAGCCTGAATAGAGCTGAATCAATTGTAAGGAGATTATCGTCAGACAACCGAAGAGAGAGAGACTTGTCCTTTTCCCGACGAGCTTTACCGAGACGTACTCCTCTGTCGACCCGCCGAAGGAAGATCCAGCGTCAGAGCTCAGGTTGTATCTTTCTTTGTTCTGATTAATAATAAACGACTTCGATTATGGTTCCACTCAGATGTTTATGTTTTATGTTATGAGTTGTATCTTCTCTGACTGATACATAATTGCATGTGTTAGGTTTTACGCTTGTGTGTTTTTTGTTCCTACTTGTGCGTGCAGGTGTTCGATCGCATCGAGCGGGAGAATTGTGATCTGCCAAAGCAAGGGACAGAAGCGCCATCTTCTCCACAAATGACGACATCATAGGACTTAAGGTAGGCCTCTTGTCACATCTTGGTCTTTTGCAATTAGGAACTTGCGTCTTAGCGTGACTTGGTTGTTGCTAGACCTGATCTGGGCTAGTAGGGATTGCCTCTGTCCGCAAAGGGGATTTACCTCTCCAACACTTATGCACATGGATCTTTTTACCCATGATGCATAGAAAGAGGCATGTACAAAATATTGTGACATTAAAGAGGTGTTTCAACAATTATAGACCCAAATATTTTGTAGAAGCAAGTGATGGTAATGTTGACTATCATCTTTATAATGAGTTGCTCTAGAAGCTAAATGAACTATGTGTTCCTTATAAATATGAAAGATTGTAGCTTACTAAAGAGGCTCACACTTCCAAGGTTGAAAAAAAATTCCGTGTTGGGAAGATAGGTTCCAACTTACAAAAAATGTGTAGTGGCCCAAAATGCAAGAAAATGTAGCTTAGTATACTAAAGGATGTCACCTCATGTTGTTAGTTCCTACTAATATAACTATATGGAGGCCAATTCTAGCTAATGTCATTAGATGGAGGCCATCTTCAAGTGGAAAAATATTACTAATTTCATTGATGTTAGGAGCTTTGTTGGGCTAGAGTAGTGCCTATAGAAATTCTTAGTATCCTTTCTTTTATAGTTGTGCAACTCAATGCTATAAGAGCTAGTGGTAAAAGTTTCTAATGGGGAAAAAATCAATAAAATATTTTGATGAGTTAAAACAAAATACAAGTCAAGTATTAATTATTGCATTACCTAACTTATAGAATCCCTTTGAAGTGGAGATAGATGCAAGTAGATATGCAATGGGAGTTTCATCTGAGAAAGAAGGTAAGTTGGTATGTTATCATTCTGAAAATTTTCATGGGCGAGTCTTGAACTATTCTGTGTATGATAATAAACTATATGCCCTAGTTCAAGATGCTAAGAAGTAGACGATAAGAAAGGAACCATTATGCACACTAATCTTTAGCCATTGTATTATTTTTGGGAAAAAAGTAAACTTCAATAAACCAAACATTACAAATGGATGGGGTTTTCATAGTAGTTTCATATAGTCATCAAATATAAAAAAGCCAACACTAATACATCGAAAAACATGTGTTTAATGCCAACTACAAACAGAAACTACAAAAGGAACTCTTATATACATGGAGCCTTTTATCCATGATGCATACAAAGGGACATACATAGAATATCATGACTTTAAAAGGGTGTTTCAATTGCTATAGGGCCAAATTCATGTAGAATAAGGTGATAGTAAGAATGACCATCATATCTAGAATGGGTTGTTTTATAAGGTATATGAGCTTTGAGTCCCTAAACGTGAATACTTGTATCTTATTAGAAAGGCTCACACCCTCTTCACAAGAGCCTTAAGCATATCAGACTTGAAGCATGTTGAAGAGGAAATAGAGTATTTGAGAAATGTCTTTACTAGCATTGGATATAAAAATAGGGACATCATCAGGACCATCATTAAAGCTAGAACCAGAAATGTAGTAAGACCCCCTCCAACAAGCTCCCAAACTACTAGCAGGAAGGCATATCCACGGGGGCTTCACTCAATGAACCTATGACATATCGTCTGAGTTCATGGCATACTAAAAAATACTCGTAATTTGACTACATAATGGAAAATACCTCTAAAAATCACATTATTTAACCCCATACCAATACGAACCAAATATACCTTCACAATGTAAAAAAACCCTACATTCACTAGATATTGTAGGTATCCATTTTTTCATTAAATTTTTTTATACCCCTTTATATTTTTTCATTAACTTTGAGCTCCATTTTGTATACCCGCCAATATAAAAACCCTTTACCCCCTATATATCCCTAATATATTATGTCATCTTTTCCTCAATATATATCCCCCAATATGAATGCACGTGTTATGGTATTTCTCCCCCCGTGAATCCCCCATGGGCGTATCTACCATACATTCAAGGAGTCACAAATAAACTAGCCAAGGTTCTCAGAAAAAAATATATTAACAACTCTTTCAAGCCATTTTCAACCATAAGGAAAAAGATGAGATCAGGTAAAGACAATACGGATCACCTCCAACATAAGGGTGTTTATAAAGTCAAGTGTTCATGTGGGTAATGTTATATTGGAGAGACAAGAAGGTCCTTCAGAATAAGACTCAAAGAACATGGCGAGAACATAAAAAATGGTAGAACTCGGTCTTCAACACTTGCAGAAAACTCAACAAAAACATGTCACCATTTTTTCCTTGAATACACTAAGATAATCGCTAAAGAGAAGGATTAGTATAAACGAAAGATCCGTGAAGCCCTCGAAATTATAAAGCACCCACAAAATCTTAATAGGGATGGGGGTTTGGAAGTAAGCATGAGTTGGATCCCTTTACTCACTCAAGAACCCTTAACTTACAACCTTGGCTAGACCGTTTTCCTTCATCTTCTTCCCTTTTACTCCATTAATCCTCTCCCTCCTTCCCTCTCCCTCACATTCATTCTCCCTCTATATTATTTTCACTGATCTAACCCTTTCCCTTATTCCTTCCATTCCATCCTTAAAACTCCTTAACTAATAACTAGAATAATTCATCCTTATAATTATATAATACTAATACCCTATCTCAATATTTGTTAAGCAAGGTTGTCCTTGATGGCAATAGGATGCTAGATGATGAAGAAAGACCATGCTTAAGATGATCATTTGGACAATGGCAGAGTACATGAAAAAACCTACACTCTGCCCTACCTCTATTTCTACACTTGTAAATGACCTGTCACATTGAAAATTATTTTTCACTACCTTGGAGGCAAAAAATTTCTATGAAACTTTCACCATCATTTAAATCATAATTTTAGCTTACATATGAGCTCTTACTTGGCCGGAAACTCCAAGCGGTTTGGGAGATATGAATTTTTCAAGTTATGAATATAATTATGTCTTGGAGCCGACCTGTCCTAAGATCTCATGTCGGCCTGCCTTGGGATATCACTGTCCACGCCTAAACCATTATAAATACAGTGAGCCACTTCATTTCTCTATCATCTAATTCAATCATCCATTACAGAAAAGAGTAATACAGTTCACAACTCATGAACTTGAAGACACCGAAGAGAGGGAGCATAAGAATCAAAAGGAAAAAAGGTCTACGGATGAATCTGGAATCGTTTAGGGTTATAAATCAGATGATTGATAACTGAGGTAGCTACAGACAGTCAAACATACCTCTAACACCTTTAGGCAGCCACAATATTACCCTCGGACCTGGTGGATATCAGCTCGGACCTGTACATAATTTTTGTTCAGGAATCCTAGCCGATATGCACCAGGTCCGAGGGTATTATTGTGCCTATTTGGAGGTGTTTGAGGTATGTTTGACTGTCTGTCTCCACAAAAAAATTGCCCTATACAAATCATAGAAATTATGTACAGGTCCGAGCTAATATCCACCAGGTATGAGGGTGATATTTTGGCTGCCTGAAGGTGTTCGAGGTATGTTTGACTATCTGTAGCTGCCTAAGTTATCAATCATCTGATTTATAACCCAAAACCATTCCAGATTCATCTGTAGACCTTTTTTCTTTTTGATTCTTATACTCGCTCTCTTTGATGTCTTCAAGTTCACGAGTTGTGAACTATATTACTCTTTTATGTAATGGATGACTGAATTATATGATAGAGAAATAAAGCGGCTCACTATATTTATAGTGGTTTAGGAATGGATAGTTATATCCCAAGGCAGGCCGGCACGAGAGCTTAGGACAGGGCGGCTCCAGGATAGAATTAATTTTGTAACTTGAAAAATTCATATCTCCCAAACCGCTTGGAGTTTCCAGCCAAGTAAGAGCTCATATGAAAGCTAAAATTATGCTTTAAATGATGGTGAAGGTTTCATAGAATTTTTTTGCCTCCAAGGTAGTGAAAAATAATTTTCAATGTGACAGGTCATTTACAGGTGCAGTAGGGCAGAGTGTAGGCTTTTTCATGTAGTCCTCCATTGTCCAAATGATCATCTTAAGCATGGTCATTCATCATCATCTAGCATCCTATTGCCATCAAGGACAACCTTGCTTAACAATCTCCCCCTTTGTCATTGGATGGCAATATTATTTTTCTTCTCCCCCTTTGACATCAATGGAAACTGGGTGTCAATGTGCTCCCCCTGTCATGTTGCTCCCACTATCATGTTGCTCTCCCCGACATGCTACTTGTTTTAATGTGGTGCAAGAGAAATGACCCCCATATTTTGGCAAAGATAGTCAAATGCTTCTCGTGGAAGGGGTTTTGTAAAGATATCTGCAATTTTCTCTTTTGTATTGACGTATTCCAACTTGATATTTTGTTCAACAACTTGTTCACGGAGAAAGTGGTATTTGATTGGAATATGTTTGGTCTTTGAGTGCATTACTGGATTCTTTGAAAGACTGATGGCGCTAGTGTTGTCACAAAAAATAGTGATTGGTTGCTTAGTTTCTATGTTGACATCTTTCAAGTCTTCCTTCATCCATAGTATTTGTGTACAACAATCAACATCAACTATATATTCAGCTTCAGATGTAGAAAGGGATATAGATGATTGCTTTTTGCTAAGCCAAGATAAAAGACAATCTCCCATAAAGTATGCATTTCCACTGGTACTTTTTCGATCATCCACGTTTCCGGCCCAATCAACATTAGAGTAAACTGTCATAATAAGAGTTGAACTCTTAGGATAATAAAGACCGAAATCAGTCGTTCCTTTCAGATATCTAAGAATTCTCTTCACAGCTGCTAGATGGGATTGCATAGGACTTGACTGAAATCTTGCTACCATTCCTACTGCTTGCATAATATCTGGTCTTGTAGCAATTAAGTATAGGAGAGCTCCAATTATTTACCTGTAAAGAGTTGCATCTATGAGAGGGGTGTCATCATATTTACTTAATTTATAATTGATGGTCATTGGTGTGCTCATTGGTGCACAATCTTCCATCCCATAATCTTAAAAGCATGTCTTTTAGATATTTTGCTTGAGATATAAACATGCCTGCAAAGGTTTGATATATTTGCAGCCCAAGAAAGTAAGACAACTCACCAATCATTAACATTTCGAATCTTTTGGACATATTTAGAGCAAATTCATGGCTCATCTCATCATCATTGCTAGCAAAGATTAGATCATCAATATATACAAGAGTGACCAAATTTTTTTCTTTGTCCATCTTCATGTAGAGATTGCTACCTCCTACTCCCTTTTTGAAACCTTCTTGTAGCAAATAGTGATCCAACTTTGCATACCATGCTCTGGGGCTTGTTTTAATCCATACAAGGCCTTTTTTAGCTTGCATACAAAGTCCTTCCCTTCGACAAGATCAAATCCTTTTGGTTTCTCCACGTAAACCTCTTCCTTGAGATCTCCATTCAGGAATGTTGATTTTACATCCATTTGATAAACCTTGAATCCTTTTGAGAAAGTAAATGCCAAAAACATTCTTATGGATTCCAATTGAGTTACTGGCGCAAAGGTTTCTTCGAAGTCAATTCCTTCAATCTGCGAGTATCCCTTGCAGAAAATTCTGGCTTTATTTCTGATGATTTTTCCATCCTCATTCATCTTGTTTTTGAATACCCATTTTGTTCCAATTATATTTTTATCTTTTGGGCGAGGTACCAGCTCCCAGGTCTCATTCTTTTTTATTTGAGACATTTCTTCTTCCATGGCCTTTATCCAATAAGGATCTTTGCTTGCTTGAGA
This sequence comes from Pinus albicaulis, assembly GCA_034641835.2. Taxonomy (NCBI): domain Eukaryota; kingdom Viridiplantae; phylum Streptophyta; class Pinopsida; order Pinales; family Pinaceae; genus Pinus; species Pinus albicaulis. The sequence goes on from CM076574.1 coordinate 1,166,768,737, forward strand.
AAAATTTTCAGGCTCTATTAAAGATAATAGAGCAACATCATCTTTTCTTGGAGTTTTTGTCATCCTTCTTTGAGTTTGAATTCCTTCATCTATATTCCCAATAACCTGTTCTTCCGGATGATGTTTTTTAATGAATTTGATCTTAGAAGTAGTTTTTGAAGGTTCACTTTGAGGTTCTCTATCCTCCTCTTCTTTTTCAAGTTCTTCTTCTTCACTTTCTTCAAGGAAAGGCCCAACTTCATGATCTTCAATTCTCTTTTCTGGAAGGCCTTCATCAATATTCACATCAATGCTTTCCACTATTCTTCGTAGATGATTGTTGTAACATTTGTAAGCTTTGCTTCTTATGGAGTATCCAAGAAATATTCCTTCGTCAACTCTAGAATCAAATTTTCCTGGTGACTCATCGTTTATTTTTATGAAGCATTTGCTTCCAAAAATCCTAAAATATTTTACTGAAGCAGGTCTTCCTTTCCATAATTCATAAGGATTTTTTTCATTATTTGGTCTTAGTTGAGTTCGATTTAAGGTATAAATTTTCGTCCCAACTTCTTCTCTCCAAATTTTGGTTGCAAATTAGCTGCTAGTAGCATTGTCCTTGCCATTTCTTGAACGATTTGGTTCCTTATTTCAACTACTCCATTTTTCTTGGGAGTCCTAGCAGCAGAGAGTTCTCTTTCGATTCCATGCTCTTTACAGAATTCATCAAATTATTTTGAGGTGAATTCTCCTCCTCTATCCGTTCTAATACATTTAATCTTAGAGTCTTTCTCATTTTCAATGAGAGCTTTAAGATTCTTAAAACATTCAAATGCTTTAGATTTATATTTTATGAAATATACCCACATCATTCTAGTATAGTCATCAACAGGTAGAGAAAATTGCCTTTCACCTTGAAGAGCTGGAGGTCTAGTTGGCCCACATAAATCTGCATGAATGATTTACAGAGGTTTTGATGTTGAGAACTCCTCAGTTTTGTGGCTAGTTCTGGCTTGCTTTCCATGTTGGCATGGGCCACATACAACTTGATTTGGCTTGCACATTTTTGGAATGTCCCTTACTGCATTAATTTTGCTGATGTTGATCAGGTTATCAAAATTTGTATGCCCCAATCGCTTGTGCCATAACCAACTTTTATCTGTTTGACTTATGTAACATTTATCTCCTTGGATTTTATTGAGAGTGTAAACATTATCTAGTGTTCTTACTCCTTTCACCACAAGTTCTCCTGAGGATGAGTCTCTTATTTCACAATTTTTAAAACTGAAGACAACATTATGTCCTTGGTCACAAATTTGGCTAACACTCAAGAGATTGTGTTTGAGCCCTTCTACCAACAAGGTATTTTGAGCCTTTCCTTGTCAACTAATAAGGGTAGCAATTCCTTTTCCAGTGATTTTAGCGAATCCACTTCCAAAGGATACATTTCCATTTTTCTTGTTCAATGAGATAAACTTCTTTTGGTCACCTGTCATATGTCTCGAGCATCCACTATCCACGAACCAATGATTTTCTTCACTATGAGCACATAGAGCTAGGCCACATTTATCAATTTTGAGATTTACGCTTTTAAATTTCTCTTCTTTGAGAGGGAAATTTTGTTCATTATGATCATAATTATTACATAATGAGCAAGACGGATCAAACTTAGCCAAAGGATCAAAGGAATTGTCAGTTTTTATTTGTCCTTTCTCTTTAGGACCACATAGTTTGTTTGTTTGTTCTTCCAATCTTGGTGCTTCGTTATTATGAGCCTTGCAATGCTTAGCTTGATGCCCAAAGTTTTTACAATAGTAACAATACCCAAGAAAAATTTTTTGGTACATGTTGTAATAGCCATAGCTTAAACCAACATTCTTCCTTGGAGTTGCTCTTTCTTCAATTCTTGGTTTTGAGATGGGGCTTTGTTCTTGACGAGATGACTTTTCTTCTTTTGGATGGCAAGAGAGTATGTCGGCATAACTCCTTGCATTATTCTTTGTGCTTGATGATTCTCCTTTGAAACCAATTCCAGATTTTTCATGTTGATATTTTTGAGTATTAAGAATGTTATCAAGTGTTAGAGAGCTTTGCCAACTCCTTTTGACTTGCTCCAATTCCTTTCTTAGAGATATTATTTCAGCTTCACGTTTTTCACAGATATCATCCTTCTCTTTTAGCTTATTGTTCAAGAAGTCTTCCCTTATTTTTGCTTCCTCTTTTTCTATTTTAAGAGAAATTATCTTCTTTCGTAGATTCTCATTTTCTTCAATGCCACTCATTAGTAATCTATCCATGTTTCCTTCATCTTCCAGTTCTGAATCATCATCATTTGTAAATGCCATGAATAACGTATCTTTGCTTCCAACATAGTTACCTTCCTCATCTGATTCATCATCACTTTCTTTGTGATGACGCATATTTCTAGTTAATTTCCTTTTTATGAGTACAAATTCATCTTCATCAGACTCATCTTGTTTGGAGAAGAATTTCTTCTTATTAAACCCTTTCTTTTTGTACATCATCCTTGTAGAGTCCTCTTCATCATCTATCATGTTTATGAGGACATCTTGCAGTGTAATGACCTATTCTTCGACATTTGAAAGAAATAAGAGGGTACTTACCTTTTAGCTTAGATCCCTTCTTAAGTCTTCGTACAAATTGAGCTAATTCGGTTTCAACATCAGATTCGTTGCTGCTGCAATTCCATCCTTTTCCTTTTTTTGTTGATTTTGAGGCTTTGAATGCTGCTTCTTTCAAATTTGGACTTCCTTTCCTCATCTCATTGGAAATGAGAATTCCATGAAGTTCATCCATCATGAGGGTATCTAGGTCCTTCATTTCTTCTATGGCTACTACTTTGGAGTCAAATTTGTCAGGAAGCGATCTCAAGATTTTTTGAACAATAGTGCTTTCTTCAATATTTTCTCCTAGCCCTTTAAGAGAGTTAACCACTTCAGCTACTCGGAGGAAGTATGATGCAATATCTTCTTCATCATCCATTTTCAGACTCTCGAATTGTCTTCTATAGGTTTGAAGCTTTTCCTTCTTAACTTTGGAGTCCCCATCATACAGGGAAACAAACTTATCCCATACTTCTTTGGCTGAGTCACAATTCATGACTTTCGTGAATTCAGAATCGGTAATTCTGCTAGTGATGGAATTTAAAGCTTTGGCATTAGAAATGTAGGCTTTTCTTTCGTCTGGATCAGTTGGAAGACTGGAGGGAGCTTTGTACCCATCCAAAACAGAGTGACATACTTCAAGACCAAGAGACATTAGATAGTAGGACATCCTCTTTTTCCAAAAACCAAAATTTGTTCCATCAAAGATAGGCAACTTCCCTATTGCTTCTATGTTCTTCATTGTGCCTAAGAATCCTTCTTCCAGTTGTTAGGCTGATAATGAAGAAGTTGGCTCTGATACCAATTGTTGGAAATACTGAGAGGGGGGTGAATCAGTATTTCCTTTCAATTGTTAACTTTTGTCAGTTAGATTCTTCACAATTAAAAAGAGAGGTGAATAATAATAATATTATTAAGGATTAATGAGAACTTCGATCCTTTTTCAAATAATTGAGTATAATAGATGTGTGAGGGCACCAACCCTTCAATGAATCAAGCACCAACCTGTTTCCAAGCACTAACTTGGACTTTGATGAGGCTCCCACCTCTAGGGCTTCGACCCTATCTTCTTCAAGGCACCAACCGTGTGTTTAGGAGCTCCTACTCCAGGGACACCAATCCCTCTTCGCTTCTTTATTGGATTATTGATTCAAAGATGCCCCATTGCATCAATCTACACAATACTACATCACGCTTCTTTATCAATTCTGCACCACAGTTTGCACCAAGAGTTCTCCACCACACTTCACTATTCATCTGGCAATAAACATTATTAATTATGCATCATTATTCATCACCATGCTGCACCAGTAGTCCTGCACCACACTGCACCAGCACTAATGCTCTTGCAACAACCCTTCAATACCAAATCCTTCAAAAACTACCACAGTTCCTTCAATACCACAACTACTTCGACTTCCTTCAATACTCCACTAAATTGTTACTGAGGTCTGAGCTTCTGAAATATCTACAGGAGTAAACTTGAGATGATAAGTCCAAACCCAGCAAGAGATGGCAGGTCCAAGGTGTATACAGTCATTAAAAAAATCCGAGCCTGTGGCCTCAACTGTGATCGTTGTCCATACAAATTAATTTCTGTTCAGGAATCTGAAATGATATGCACCAGGTCCGAGGGTAGTATTGTGCCTGCCTGGAGGTGTCCAAGGTTTGTTTGATTGTCTGTCTCCACAAAAAAATTGCCCTATATGAATCACAGAAATTATGTACAGGTCCGAGCTAATATCCACTAGGTCCGAGGGTAATATTGTGGCTGCATGAAGGTGTTCGAGGTATGTTTGACTATCTGTAGCTGCCTCAGTTATCAATCATCTGATTTATAACCCAAAACCATTCCAGATTCATCCGTAGACCTTTTTTCTTTTTGATTCTTATGCGGTGTCTCTTCGATGTCTTCAAGTTCACGAGTTGTGAATTGTATTACTCTTTTCTGTAATGGATGACCGAATTAAATGATAGAGAAATGAAGCGACTCATTGTATTTATAGTGTTTTAGGCGTGGACAATAATAAAGCACCCACAAAATTTTAATAGAGATGGGGGTTTAGAAGTAAGCAGGAGTTGGATCCCTTTACTCACTCAAGAACCCTTAACTTACAACCTTGGCTAGACCATTTTCCTTCATCTTCTTCCCTTTTACTCCATTAATCCTCTCCCTCCTTCCCTCTCCCTCACATTCATTCCCCCTCTATATTATTTTCACTGATCTAACCCTTTCCCTTATTCCTTCCATCCCATCCTTAAAACTCCTTAACTAATAACTAGAATAATTCTTCCTTATAATAATATAATACTAATACCCTATCTCAATATTAAAGTTAATGGTTTTAATAAAAACTATTAACTTTATTCTTTAAATTAATAATATTGTAGAACCTATTTTAACATTAACAACATGAAATTATAATAATTAACCCTAACTTTAACATTATTAATCCTTATAATAAAACTTTATTATCAACATTAATAACTAATTATTATATCAATAAATATTAGTATTAACTTTATTAATTATAATTATTATTAATCTATAAAGTTAATAATAAGAATTATTAACTATGTTATTATTATTAATTAAACTTTATTATTATTAGTATTAAATTAATAATAATAATAATAATAGTTAAATTTATCATTAATGATAATTATCCTTAAAAACAACCACAATATGAATTATTAATTGTTATTATTAATAATATCAGTTACTTATTTTGTTTATAACTTCTCATATCTTCATGTAATTAATTTAAAGGTTAACCTATAGGCTCTTTCACTTTTCTTGTCCTTCCATCCCATATTTATTATCCTTCATCCTTGCTCTTCTTTGTGGATTTGTCTTGATGATGAGTCTTGTTATAGACTCGAAACATTGACTAAAAAATGATTACTATGGATTATATTTTGGATACTCAAGCTCAAGATTCTTACCATATAAATATTCAAACTCTCAAGGCTTACACCTCCAATATTGAAGGACATTTAGTGTTGGGACGATATTTTCCAACTTACAAAGGTATGTGTATTGGTTTATAATGCAATAAATGAAGCTCACTATATTAGATGATGTATACTTCATTGTACTAGCAAGCCCAATAATAGAAAGAAAGGTTTATACCATATATTACCTATACTTACTCAACCTTGGAAAAGCATTTTGATATATCTTTGGGTGGTTTTCCAACAACAAATAAGGGACATGACTAGTGATTTGTGCACTGATTGATAAACAAGATGTGTATTCTTATGCCTTGGTAAAATATCATCAAAGGATAAGAAGCAGCATACACATTCTTTGAACATGCTAGGTGCATTTTGGGATACCAAGGAGTATCATCTTAGATAGGGATACCAAATTTCTCAACTCTTTTTAGACTGCACTTTGGAGAAATGTGGACATTAAGTTTAAGAGATATACAACTTCCCATTCACAAATAGAGGGGAAAATAGAAGTAGTCAATAGGAAATTTATTCAACTTTTTAGGGGTTAAAATTAGAAGCATTTAATGACCTTTGGTGAACATCTCATTTGTACTCAACACTCTTATAATAGTTAGTCCATACTTCTACAAATAAGCCCCCTTTTGAAACTTACTTTAGGTGCTTGTCACCTTTTCCCTTGGATTTTGTATATGAACAATAAGGAGAAGGCATTCAACATCCTTCACTCCATAGCCATTTACCAGGATTTTCTTCCAAGGAGTAAAAAATGGCATCGTTCATAGTTTCCCCCCATTTGAGTGGACTTCTCATTCTCTCCTAAACCAAATAAACAAAGGCTTGCAACCCAATATAATACTAAATAAAATCTAACCTCATGGTCTACATTCACAAAGAACGTAGTCTTTCTAAGGAACAAACATGAGAAGGATTTAAATCCTTTTTATCTCAAAGTAGGAATACATTTCAACTAATCAAATCACACATCAGTCTAAACAGGGATACCCACAGTTGGCCTTGTAAAGGAATTCACATTCATTTCAAATTCCATACAGTCACACTTCAAGCCATTCAAAAGACTTTCCACTAGTTCAGGAGTAATTCAATGAACTCTTTAGCACTTTATGTCAGATATTTTACACAAACTTTTTCCTTTGAGTCTTCTTTTTATAGTCAAGGTTTTAACTTGCATCTAGATCCACATCATCAATAAGACCCTCTAATCATAAAAAACATATTCAAAGCTTCTCTAGTCTCTCTAGAGAAGATCAAATTCCCTTGTTTGAGACTCGCTAAGAGTATTTCACAAACAACCAGCCATCTTAGTTGTCCAAGAAGTTTATGGGTTAATATCCCTGATCTTCTTAGTAATAACATCTTACTTGACAAGAGGCCTATTGCAACTATAAACATTAAAAAAATAGAATTAAGAATTTATCAGTGGCATGCTTATGTGACCCATTTGATTGACGCCCATAATCATAAACACACATTTAGGAGATCACATTAAATGTCAACAAGCAAACATGTGAATACTACACAGACATCATAGCTAAATGTACCAATTCATGCCATGATTACAAATCACATAGACCAAGATGTCCATTTAGCAGGAACACACACACACACACACACACACACACAAAAATATATATACACCTAATGTATCTACATCATTTATATTTCATTGAATATGATTTATGGTGTAGATTTAAAGTCTACAAAGAGCACTAATTTGATCAACTGGTCAATAGTTGCCTACAACCGATGAAGGGTGAGTCATGTTCCACTCCACCATAGGCTCAATTGTCTATTCTATCTAATCCAAATCATGAAGCCATGGGGGAAGTTCTCACCTAGACATTAAAGGGTAGAGTCATGAAGGTCATTCTCCTTCATCAAATAAAACTCATCAATTCTTTTAACATCCCATTAAGCCCAAAGCTTGCCCAAATGATTTGGGTGGTTTCTCAATTGTCTACATAATAAGAACCAAATGGGGGGATTTCTCTTTTAGGTTAGTAGTGGTGTAAGTATGATGGCCATTATCCTTCATCCACACTAAAATATATATACTTTCTTTCAATCTATTGAACCAGGGCATATTATCATTCACATTGTGGCCAAAATGGGCCTACACAACATAAAGTGAGTAAACAATTTCTCAGTACTCCCCCTTTCTCGGTGATTTTTGTGCTTAATTCAAACAAATTCCACAACAATTTTTAGCCTTCTAGCTTTGGTTAAAGACTTTGACACTGATTTCTCTCACCAAATTTGGTGAATCATAGTTACATAGGTTGTTGTGTCTTTTAGACGATTTTTAGCTACCTTTTATTTAGAGCTTCAATCTTAAACCCTCCTTTGACTCTATTTCTCTTTTCATGTGTTTCTTTGGTTCACATGTTTCCTTTCCACACAGTAGCATCCTCTACTTATGCTTGTGGATGCACACCCCACTCTCTCTATCTCGTGCACACACCAATTATTGACTTTGAATGCTTATCTCCTTTAAATTTCCTTCATGGGTTTCATCTTCTTTCATCTTCTTTGGTGGATTTCATGTTAGATATGTCAATTGTGGTTAGATTAGAAGCTTTTGATTAGAACCCGTAAGTATTTCAATGGTACTCTACACATACCTTCAATAAGACAGTCGAGGGATTTCCCAAGTACATCCATAAATATTGAAATTACTATGACATCATTCCTACTTGATATTTTCTTGGGAACGTTGACAATCTTAGAATTTATGAATATTTGGCTTAGCCAAATAATTTATTGACAAGGATTAATTCCATAAAATATCTTATGTTGGTTTCCCTCCCCTTTCATGACTTGTCATGGTCTCTATAATGTCTTTATTAGTTGTTATTAAAATATAATTACAATTGTTATGGGTCTTTTAACCTATTTACATTTATATGTCCATACAAAATTCATTAACATAGTTAATTACAATTACGACATATCTAGAGAATTAAAAGTTGGGATGTTACCCTTTTAAGGTTCCAAATACTTCATACTAAACTAAACTAGATCAAACTTAACCAAAATAAGATTAAATACAAAACATAAAAATTGGGTGTTACCCGTTTAAGAGTTCCAAATACCAAATAATAAACTAAATTAAATCAAACTTAATCAAAATAAGATTAAATACAAAATATATACTGAACTGCCAATTATAATAATATATCTGGTCTTCACACTATAATAATATATCTCTTCTTCACATTATAGAAACTATTCATAACCAATAAGAATGCATTGCATAGATCAAGGCAAACGAAGAAAACCACACATATAGAATGATGAAATCAAAATTGTCTGACAGACCAATATGGTCTAAATGGACAACGGACATCGATTCAATAATTGATATGATGTTGAAGTTGACAAGGTGACAAGCCATTTAAATGGGTTTCTTTCTGGTTGCTGATCTGTCATGAATTCGTCTTATAAACCAATTTGGTTTAAATGGCCAATGGGACATTGATTCAACAAACGATTCACAGCTGAGGGCCATTATCCTAACCGCTCTAGTAAATTCTTGCTACTCATATACCATGAGTTTCAAAGAGATTATATATCATGAGTCATGAATTTGTTTCATAGCCCAATATAGTCTTAATGGCCAATAAGGCATTGATTAACAAGTGATTCAGAGTTGAGGTTGACAAAATACTGAGCAGTCCTTATGTGTCGTGAGTTTTCAGGAATTGTCAAAGGGTCTTGAATTTCAAAGGGTTTGTCAAAGGAATCATATGTCATGAGTTTCAAAGGGTATATTAGTTAACCCTACGACCTAACACCAGCATAGTAGCATGATCCTAAAAATCAATTATAATAAGAGTCTGAACTAAGACATGAAAAAGGCCTATTTAATTGAATCCTTACTCTTATGATTTATTCATAAGTATAATTACCTGCATCATCAACAGAGGAGGTTTAGCTCCAAACTTTCTAGCATGAGCTCCTTGGAGCACCAGATTTCTGAAAACAGGATTTGGAAAAGTGACATCACCGAGATCAGATAAATTCAGATCACAATTAGCTGCTGCAAACAGAGCCCCAGCTCTGTTACACTCAATTTCCAACCTCCCCTTCTCCAGATTCAATTTCAACCTCCTTGCCATGAAATGGTAGGGCACCAGCGCCTTCCCAAGCGCTTCTTTCAGCCCACCCACAACATCAACAGCAACATAATTATTTTCCTCTCCATTGAATGCGTAAATATACAGAGTATCCACAACATAAGCAACTGCCTGATCAATATTCGATAGAAAAAGAGGGCATTCCTCAGTGGGTTCAACTGGTACAAACATCTCAGGCTCCTCCACCTCAACATCTAAGTGGTTTATCAAGAACGACTCAGCTGTTTCCAGAGAGCCCATTGTGCTCAATCAACTTCTAACAGAAAACTCTGCTAGAAATATTGCCAAGAAATTTATATATAAATATTGTTTCAAGCTGAGTGAAAGATTAGCATCTGTATGGGGATTTATAGTTCTCTAACTGCTAAGTGCAGTATGGTGCTTAGTTGGGCCTCCTGAAGGATGCCATGAGACAAGTTCCACGGGACAGAAAGGTTGCCATCAGCTTGATTAACAAATGTCTGTCATTGCAACTTCAAGATATATATAATTCAATCTATCATCTTTGCCTTTCATAGCAATTTGACTTTTGAATTATAAAGAATCTATATATATATTACATGAAAGTCAAATTACATTTAAAATTCCCTGTCAGTACCAGACTTATATATATATATAACTTACAGGGAATATATATACACGCATACACACAGGGAATCTATATATATAAGGAATTTATATACACATATAAGTAATATATATAGATATACAGGGAATCTGTCTGAATTTATATATATCTCAGCCGGTTACTCACATGGAATTTTAATGTAATTTGACTTTCTTGTAATATAGTTTGTTTGAATTTCTTGTAATACAGTTAGAGTTATGTTTGTTAATTATATTGCAGAAGCAAAATTTGGTAGAAATAAAGTCAATAGTTGGATTTTGTTTTATATGTTAGATAAAAATATAAATTTTTTTAATGTCACTTGATTTTAACATTTTTTTTTATGTTTTTTTTAAAGAAATTAAATTTAGTAGAAATAAAGTCATAAATTCAATAGTTGGATTTTGTTTTATATGTTGTGTAGAAATATATATATATTTTTTTAATGCAACTTGATTTTAACTTTTTATGTTTTTTTAAGAAATTATTGGAGACGTTTTTTTATATATTTGATTGTTATAATATTTAATTTTTATAAAGAATTTTAATGTAAGTTGATTTATTTTTTATAGTTGGTTAGTTATATTGCAGATTCTTTAATATGGTAAAAGCAAAATCTGATAAGGAATATTATTTTTTGAATTTTGGCTTTTGTGATCCAGCGTAAAATTGTATAGAATTTTTTTGGTAATAACCACATTCAAATGAACTTTGTCGACGCTTTTCGAACCAATCAGTGTGGTTCATCATCAGGACTAGCAAATTGACCATCCCGATATGCCACCCTTGCACTTTCACTATTACCACCCTGATAGGGTGAGGAAGCGTTAAGCGGGCTCGTTCCGCACCAAGCGAGGAATTGACTTGATTTTAGTTTGAGAACTTGTCATGTGGTTTGGATAAAGACACCGGAACTATGTCTTAGATAATTACTCCTTATCGAGTCAGTATGTATGAGATTATAATTCTTTATCAAGTAGAATGGTTATCAATCAAGTAGAGGGGCTTTCCCTATATCTAGTATAGGTCCTGGTTTCTCGATGTATCAAGTAGACCAAGCATCAAGGGTTTACACTTGCCATACTTCTCATCATACCTTTCAATGCAGTGATGAGGGCAAACAAACCTAATACACCACCTACTCGCGCTAGAAAGCGTCTATTCACTACTCTACGCCTACTGACCTTACTTACTACACTTGGTTCAATCAACACTTGCTTCATATGGTAGAATTGGCTTGTTGCCGACCACCCTATCTTAGATTAGGGTGTCTTCCTTCCTCTCCATAGCCCAAAATAACATCAAGGTTCTAATGTCTTCCTTTCAGAACTTACCTTTTCAGACTTTCCTATTCATATTCAAACAACTAGAATCTCTCAATATGAAACTAGCCATCATATCATGTTGTTCAAGTTGAACATGAGGAGAATTTATAACTATAGGCTCTAACTCAAGGCTCTTCTTAACTAACTAGAAATATAACTGATGATCATGAGATATAAAAGCTAGAACAAAGACTCCTTATAAGTAAAAAGTTCACTCTGATCTACAGCTATAAGTATAAGATAGATTAGGATTTGGATCTATTGGTTAATAATATTTAGGTATTGTTTGCTTTCTTTAAATAAAAGAGAAACTAATTAATGGACATTCCTACTCTTTCTACTTCAACTACCTTTCCCCAGCACCTCACCCTTTTTATAGTAGAGGAAGATGGGACTTGTCTTCCAAAACTGCTATTATGGGCGTTAGCACCCCACCTTAGAGTGTCTTTTCTCTTCTTTAGCACTTGGCATTCCTCTCCCGATGGTCAAGTAATAAATTCCTCATCTTTAGGATTTGATTATGGATTTCACAACTCACCTTGTCACCGAATCTTTAGTGGAATATGTCATGGGGAGGGACTCTTCTTGATAAACTTTCTTATTGCTAGGATTTTGACCCACTACCAAACCTTGTTCGTAGGGGAGGTGCCCCGATACTACAGACCCTGACTTTCTTTGCCACAAGGATTTGAATCCAGACAGACACTGAACCCTACAGCTAGAGATAAGGTAAGAGAGTCTCTAATGATGTAATGAAATAGAGAATATATGCATTTCAGAAGGGTGTTGGTACCAACGTGTGGCTAAAGTGGCGATCAAACGCACGCAAATGCCAATTCAGCGGCTTCTCACTCACCTGCACATGTATGAATGCTTATTAATAGATTCTGATATGTTCTTTCCCCTAGTTACTGGTTTGCTTACTTATCGTTGTTAGCTTTGATGGGGCTTTCATCTTATCTTTCTCTTTCTGTCCTCTCGTAACTGGTTGGCTTACTTATTGTTAGGCCTATTCCTCCTCGTTAAGGTGCAATGTTTGGTCTATTTATAGTTACCGGGGGACTACCCCTTGTCTAGTTCGACTTCGGGCACTGAGTGTTGGGTTATTCGGCAGGTGGTTCTATTTCTATGTGATAATAAAGTAAGTAATGTTAATGCGTGCACCTCAACATCTCCTTCTCAGTCTTATCCTGGGAGCGTTTGAAGATCCCCTCAAATTCATTATAAACAAGGGTGGCTGCAAGGCAGCTAGTCCCTGCCTTGAGCGCGAAGACTGAATTACTGAAATCTTTTCGTGTAACTTTTGTGACCATCACGAGTCGACATGTATTTAACAGAACAGAAATTAGCTTTATCATATTTGAAATGTCGAGTAAAATATTGCAATATTGCAGTCAATGCAGGGGTATTTCTGTGAATAAATCAAAATTGATTAGTTGTAATCCAATAAAAAATATTGACATCAACAATCAAAACGCTTTGGCTGTACTCCTCGTCATCAAATTTCAAGTAGCCATCCACTTCATCTGTCTCAGATGATGGCATTCTGCAGGATTCCATTATTTCTGGGCTAAGCCCATCTGTCAACAACTGCAAGACCTGAAAGAAAAGGAAGATAGCATTCCAAGGTAACCAATTATGATAGTTACTCAATGCAAATTCAGAACACATAGTCAACACTCTGTGATCCATATTGAAGGCCTCATATTATCTTCGAGTATGTGGAAAAGTTGATAAACCATAGGAGGGTTCAGAGAGGTATCAGAGAACAAGCTCACCTCACTCATGGATGGACGCCATATTGCAGACTGCCTTATGCATAGAGAAGCTGTGAGAACCATTCTCTGCATTTGGTGAACATCAAATTGACCACCGAGTCGAGGATCTGCTAGTTCTGTAATGGCTCCAGACTCCAACAGGGGTTTGGCCTGCACAAAATAGAACATATCACATTTTCTATATAAGGTCCTTAATGGCTATTTTGTATTTTGTATTTTCAAGATATCCACATGCAATATTGCAATGGATGAAAGGACTAATAAAAGTAAAAGCTGAAAGCAAATACTGCATTGTTAACAAATAATCTATTATAAATATGTAGGATAATACTGAAACCACGATGCCAATGGGAACCTGCCCATACTTCAATGTCAGAATCACGTATAGAGGAGGACCTGCAGGAGCCCAAGAGCAAAGGAGAATTACAACATTATTGTGAATGCCGAAGCCCCAATTTGAAACCCCAATGGTATATTGAACGCAGGCAGAGGATTAAAGCTTGAATTGCTGTGAAATGCGGAGCCAAGGTGTTTCCCTGAAATCCCTCTCTCTCTGCAAAATAAAAATTATACCGTTACAGCTGGTGATTTCCTGAAATGATTGATGCACGATACCACTTTGCAGATTATGCTTCATAAAAGGCTTCGGCTCACTGATAAACCTGGAGGATACCCTGCAAGTGGTCAGGGATTCACAGCGGAGGCCGACGTAGCCAAGGAAAGATAACAATCTTTCAGTGGCAAGTCTGCCAGTGTGACCAGGTATTGTGTTTTCTCCTTCAAGCAACATGAGGGTTTTAAGAAAATGCAGTTAGCAGCTAAATAGCTGTATCACATTCTGTCTCTGTGCGAGAAGCAGTTTACAACATTAAGAAGAGTAGAATTAGAGAAACAGTTTACAGCATTAAGAACCGTATATATGTAAAACATCATTAAGAACAGTATATATGTAAAACATCAGAGGAGTTTATAGCTCTTTACCAGTTTCTTCCAACGATTCCTTGCCTGTGCTTCTCAGTGGCTGACCTCTCCTGCAATGGGTAGACCTTAAGTTTGGTGCAGTTCATTTCATACAGAATGACATTACGTTTCAGAATGACCCACGTTGAGGTGAATGCTCCCATTGGACAAAGCCCAGTTCGACAAAGCCCAGTTCGGCTCTTTGGTGGAGTTGCGAAAGAACTCTAAAATAAGAAATTTCTCTTTTTAGTTTTTAGTTTTTTTCCCTTTCTTTTTTCAATTTCGTTTCAAATCCAGTACAGATTTTTTAAAAGCATAAATTTAAATGGTTTAATGTATAAAGATCCAGTTTTGAATAATTTTTCAAAAAAAATAAAATTATATACAATAAAACACCATATAACATAATTATATTGCAGAATTGCTGCGAAAAACCAGAGCTTTTTCTTTAGATTGTTACATGTATTTAGATACTTTAATATCTAATTATCCTCAAGGTTTATATAAAAATATTGATAAATTCCAATTATATTAAAAACAATTGTAACATAACTCGCTTCTAAATATCCCCGTAAGTTTTGGCACTTACCTTTAGCCTGTGGACAGGAGAGTTCGTTGTGTCCTGCAACAATAGATACATCATCCTCATTCTTATTCAGTCCTCTGAAATTATGCTTCCTGGGAGCCACATCCATTAACGAACAAGATGCAATGCATTTCGAACCTTCACCCTTGTCGACATCAACATCACGTTTCCTGATAGCTACAGAGGAGTATGAACCAGTTATCTGATGCCCCAGCTCAAACTCAATATCGTGCACAAGCAGAGAAAGCGTCTGGGGACCAGACGAGGCATCAGAAGTCATGAAAGACTCCCTCCTCGTTGCCTGCAATGCTTGATGCCCAATAATTATAATTTTGATATCTTTTAGTAGCATCTGCTAAAATCGAAATTTTCTTCTGCCGCTGCTCAATATCAAACTCGCTGGCTGTACTTTTATAGCTACAGTTATCTAAAGAGTGATTCAAATACACTGTCCAGCCGGACTCAGAGATCTCAGTAGCCCTCGTGTCTGCGTCTTCACATTTGAAATATTGGCATGGATCCACATAAACACGTCTCAGCGCTTCACTTGTTGGATACATGAACGGTCTCTGCAATTTTTTTTTCATGTTGTTACTCGACATAGAGGGAAATAATCTCAACAAGTTGGGAAAGTAGGAACTACAGATAATTTCCAACAGCTGTGAAGCCCTCGCCGTAGAAGCCATGCAGAAAGCCATGTGCGCTGGTGAGCTGGCGAAAGAAACTATCTAGAAATTCATGTCATCGGGAACATATATATAAGTGATGTAGCAAAATAACATAGCATCTAATTTGCTAATTTAATGTTAGCATTAGTTTACGGTCAGGATAATATACAACGGGAAAATGCATATATTATATGGTTTTACACGGTCCGCCTCGGGAAGAGGCCAAATAAGACCACAAAGTTTAAACTATGCTCATTTAACCCTTAGTACCTAATAATAACCTGGTTAAACAGCTTAAATAATGCTAGCAGCTCCATTTTCGATTACAATAGTCCCATGCCTGGCCGGCAGGGACTAATAAGATGATAAAACGCTGATAAGGCAACCTCCCCTTATATATAATTTGGCGGCTCCACCCCTCCAGCCAGGAGAATTATAGTAGGAGTACCGTCCCGCTTTATCGAAGAGAGTAGCTTAACCAAAGAAGTGGGGTCCTCCCGGTTTCAATCCTTCTTGATGGAGAGGCCAGCCAACAGACTAGTTAATGAACGAGGGGAAGCTACGGGCCCAGCATACCCCCGACCAACGATATCTCCCCGGACCAGCGAGGAGAGCAAACAATTACTGAGTTGTACATTTCTAAGAGGAGAGCGAACGAATCTGGGTTCAGGCATATTCTGGTTACAAATACCGGAAGGTTGGTCATAAAAGGTGCTAGTAGCTGGTGTAAAGCATTCCACGGGAAACTGAACTAGGGATGGCTTGCTAAAACTCCGAACAAGTGTTGCTTTGAGAACTTGATGATGAATCACACTGGTTGGTTTGAAAAGCATCGACAAAGTTCATTTGAATGTGATTATTACTGAAAGAATTCTATACAAGGAATATCATATTGTATATTTTTTTAATAGAATAGAAGTAAAATTTGATAAAAAAATATTATATTACAGATTCTTTAATATGATAGAAGCAATTTTTGATAAGGAATAAAGTAAATGACTTGATTTTATTTTATTGGAGTTATGGTTGTTAATCATATTACAAATTCAGTAATATGATAGAAACAAAATTTCAAAAAATAAAAGTCAAAGTCAACCGTTTGACTTTACTTTATGTTCTATGACAATAATGCAATTCATTGTCATATCTTTATAGTAATTTGTAATGCAAATTGTGTTGGAGAAGAAAGAATTCTTATGTTTCATAGAAGACACACATATATTTTGTTCAGTTCTTCATATTGTTTCATTCCTATGTTCAATTCTTTACAATGTTTCATTACTCAAAGAATTGTAATCTGAATTGATTTTTTTTAATATATTCTTCATTGGAGTTATGTTTATTATTTATATAGTAATTTTTTTAAATAAGTTGGAAGCAAAGTTTGATATGAATAAAACCAATTGCTTGACTTTGCTTTAATAGAAGTAAATATTCTCATATATAATATAATAGAAGCAAAGTTAGGTAAGAGAAAAGGCAACTATTTGATTGTTTGATTTTTCCTTATTTTGCTTTTTATTATATAATATATTAAATATTTTAAAATTTAGAAATCTTAAAAATATTATCTATATATATAAATATAAAATGAGTATCCTTAAGTTAATTGTAGATTTTGAGAATTTCTTAAAATTTGACTATAGAAGATGATCAAACAATTTATTTATCTACTAACTACCTAATATTACCCAAATTTAGAATAGACATAAATTCAAGAATATGAAATAGTGTTGGAATTTCAAAATACTCAAATTCAATTTTGATAATTATATCATTTATATTTAACATATTTAAAGAAAAAAAACCAAATAATTTGTTAATTTGGAAAATTTTGTAATTTAGATATTCTAACCATTAACTATTAAAATAATGTACTTCATAAAGAAAAAATCAAATACATCAACTAAATAAAGAAGAAGCAATCTATTTCATAAACTATGTTTAACCTCATAAACATTAAAATAATTTTTTTCTTTCTAGCCATTCCCAATCAAAACTAGCTAATTTGATCATAGAGTAGCATCGTTTCAAAGACAGATCACGATCAATTAGTCATTTGTGGGGACTGTAACGGAGTAAGGCCATCAATATTTTAAGTCTCATAGTATCTCCACTAGAATTGAATGAACATCCACCGGGCTTGTGAATTCAGAAACCATTTAGTGATGGTAATCTAATCATGAAGTGTAATTAAATTTGAAATATCTTGGTTTGGTAGAATTTTGATAAATATATGATCTTAAAATTACACAATAATAATAATTATTATAATATTTTAAAATATAAAAATATTAATTATATTTTTAATAAATAAAATTAATTTTTAATTAAAAAAATTGATTTTAGTTTGGTTTATTTCAATAAATTTAAATTAAGTAAACTAGTTTTAAAATACAAAATATTAAACAAGTTTTAAATTAAAAAATACTTATTTGTTTTTTAATAAATTTAAATATTAAATTTAAAAGATAATTCAATTATAAAATTTTTCTCCTTAAACTTTCTTTTTTTATAATTTACTAAATTAAAATAATATATAAAGATAATGTTAAATACAAATTTAGCAAACATCAAGAAGGATCAAATTTTTTGTGTAATTGCAAATTGAGAGATTTGATCCCTTTACACCCTTATTTTTTATTGTTTAATTTACATTTTTAAATGATTAAATGGATTCAACACCTTCAAAAATCTACTTTAATTTTTTTAACCATAACCAATACAAATAATTGTATTATAAATTCAAATTTTACTATTGTTGAATGGAAATATCATACCCAATTATTTTTAATATTTATAGTCAATTCAATTTAATTCAATAATTATTATTCACCTTAATTTTCACCTAATTTCTAAAATATTTTCTATAATAACCTCATTTCAAAAATTCCCATGCAACGATATACCTCAAATGTTTTAACCACAAAATTTTATTTTATTATTTTATTTTCTTTAATTTAATTTTTTTCAATTCCTTTATATAATATATACATAGCTTTTTAATTTATTGAAATATTTTATTTATAATATTGAAATATTTGATCTATAACTCACCTTAATTTTTTTTTATATCATTAGTAATATTTTTTAAATGCCATATATTAATTTTATATTAAGAATTGAATGAATTATACATTTGTATTTTATTATTAATCCCTACCAAGGAAGGACTCTAGCAATCAATTTGCTTTTGATTACCTATTAATTGAGCTTTGACCAATACATTTATATTTTGAAGATCTTATTTCCACCACATGTGCTCAAGAGCATACCTAATTTTATACCACCACCTATATTTGTGCAATTTTCATCACTATTATTACTAGGAATGCTTATTTCCACCACCACCCATATTTATAACTTCCATCAGTATCATTACTCCAAGTGGTTATTTATGCTCATTCCGCCATTCCACTTAGTTCTGAGTAACCATCAACCAACCAACGCTAGGTAATGAATTAGAAAAATCACATGAACATAAGAAAAGAAAAGCGTGCCATCAGTTGATTCATTCACAATATCCATTAACCGATTACATCCTAGAAAAGTGTAGGACATGCCATTAGTATGGGTTGTTGGAAATGCATCCATGCTTTTAAAAAACCTGGAGAATGCTGACAGATCTCGTCGTTTTGTACAAAGAATATTTAAAGGAGGAGGGAAAAGAGATGACCTGGTTATGACGGAAGGTGAAGGCCACGACTTCCATCTCTTCAATCCAAAACCTGAGAATGCCTTGGTCAATGCAACGCCAAGAGGTAATTAAAAACCTCAGCAGATTGGGGAGTTGTATACAATTTTTTGCGGTTTATTAATGTGTAGATTGCATCATGTGGTGACACTAGAGAAGGGTTTTGAGGCTCGGAAGTTTTTTGGAGAGTTTATCTTTATAACCTGTCATGTGTTTTGAACATCTACTATCAATGTACCATTGATTTTCTTCTCCTTCAGCAAATAAATCCATGCCGCAACTTTCAAACTGCAAGTCCTTCCTTCTCCATACCTTGGAACTTGTGGATATTTGTTTCTTTGGATGAATTTTTCTACTCCATTCAGATTCCTTATGTCCAAACTTATTGCAAAATGAACATTCAATTTCGTCTTGAAGAGGAGAAAATTTGTTATAAGTATCCTTCTTTATTCCTGTCTCATTTCTTTGCTTTCTCGCTTCTCTGGTCATGAGGGTTTTGTATGCAACACATTGAGCAGCTTTGTGACCAAAATTATGACATGAGAAACATTGTCCATTAAAGAAGAATTTTTTGCAATCATAGAACCTTCTAGTGTTGTTTACCTTTTGACTTATATTTTTTTTATTGTTCGTCCTTGAATTTGAATGATCATGCTTTACTTGGAAATTGTATTTTTTCTTTTGCTGAGTGACGAAGCTTTGTTGGCTGGCTTTTACTGCATTTAGATAGCTTGTAGCTAAGGGCTTTTCTGACTGAGAAGATCCACTAATATATCCAAGACCTATCTTCACAAGAGGAGAGCGTTAAACCTTGATGATCTCATCTAAGGTTTCAGATCCTTTAGCAAATCTAAGATTTAGAGTTTTTACTTAAATATCAAGTTCATTTCTTAGACTTACTATTTCACATTCTAATTTCTCATTATGCTTCTCCTTTTCTATGAGTTGATTCTTTAGAGTATCCATGGCTATTTTTTTCTCTTCCAAGCATATTTTGAGTTGAGTGATTTCTTCAAGAAAATTATTTTCTTCTAAAGCATCCATAAAAGTATCTTTAGCCTCACTAGTGTCTTTTTCAAATGCCATGAGTAGTCTAATATCTTGATCAGATTCTCCTTCTTCACTATTTGACAAGCCATCACTATCTTCATGAGTATAGTAACTTTTTCTACTGACAAATCATCTCCTATTACCTTTTGTTAAATCCTTTCCCTTATCATGATTATCTTTAGGGGACATTTAGCAGCATAATGACCCACTCTTCCACAAGAAAAACATTTGAAAGGAAGCTTACCTCTGAACCTTCCAGTACCAAGTTGAAGTTTCTTTACGAAATTTACCTCATCTTCTTCTGATACATACCCTGCTTCTTTTTGTTCTTCCTTGTCCTTTCCTTTTTCAGTAGCTCTAAACGCAACTTCTTTGACTTTAGACGCACCTCCTTTTCTCATTTCAAAAGCAAATATGATCCCATGAAGTTGAACAAAAGTAAAAGTTTGTATATCATGCTTCTTTTCAATAGCAGACACTTTTGACTCCAATTTAGGAGAGATATTAATATTTTCTCTACTAAAGTTGTTTCTCTTATGTCTTCACCCAAATTTCTCATATGATTTATGATTTCATCTAGATGCAAAAAGAAACTAGCAATACTTTCATCATTATGCATTATGAGATTTTCATATTGAATTCTAAGAGATTGGAGTTTAGCACTTTTTACCTTGGCATCACCTTCATAGATTAGAATGATTTTGTCCCATATCTCCTTTGTTGTATTTAACTGCATAACCTTGACAAATTCTAATTCGGTCAGGCTTCCCAATAATGCATTGACAGCTTTGGCATTAGTTTCATAGTTCTTCCTTGCTGCTGGATCTGTTGGAACTGCAGCTGGATATTGGTAACCTCCTTCAACAATTTCCCAAACATTCGCTTCAAGAGATTGAAGATACGATCTTATTCTTGTATTCCATAATATTAAATTGTTTCTGTTAAAGAGTGGTGGTTTGATAGGTGTTGTTCCATCTTGATTGCTCATCTTGGATGATCTTCCTTCTAGTGATTAAGCTTCTTCAGAAGGACATGCTCTGATACCAATTGTTGGGAAACTCATAACAATTTTTCCTTACTTTTATTGATTTCTATACGCGACTTTAATTAATTCAACTTGCGTATGCATGCGGCTTTCTTGAAAGAAACTTGTGTATTCCAGTGAGCTTCTTAGATAGATAAATATTCTGAAACTTTACTTAGCCCAGTGCATCATTTATTCATTAGATATTTAGTAAGCAGTAAACATGTGCAGTAGGAACAAAATAAATCATCACACATAAGCAACACACATGAACACTAGGATTTAAGGTGGAAACCCAAGTCGGGAGAAAACCACTGTTGTTGTCGTCTCTGTCTTCAATGTTTATTATATAGAAAACTGCTTACAATGTTATACTGATGCAGACTCATATCAGTATGCAAGCACCCACCTGTAGAAATCTACAACCTTCTCTCGTTTTCCAGCTACTACTGGAAGGGAGCGCCAACCCCCTAGTATGGTTTACCAAACACTATTCGAAGGGAGCTTCAACCCCCTGAACTGGTCACCAGCTTCTACTGGTCGGAAGCTTTGACTTCCACACTAAAGGCTTCTGCCCTCATAACCACTGCAGACCACGTTTCATAAATTTTCACACTGGGTCCAACAGCTTAACACAACACAATTTTTAGATCAACACCAATAGCCATAAACCAATCTTCAAATAGAATAGTGAGATCATTGTAACTAGATCACAACAATAAACCCAGACTTCTTAATTAACACACATAATCAACTTCAACCCTGATCATTCATAAAATCAAATGTATATGCTACTTTACTTACTGCAACCTGCATGTATACGCACTTTCCTGTGGACGAACCTGCGTATAGATCTTTATATACTGAAAATTAGGAATCTGATCAGACTAGGAATATATCAGAGACATTCAGCCATACTTTGTCTAATTTATAGAACCCTTATTCAGTCAGCAGCATCCATCATATTCAATCACCTAGTCACCGATCATATTTGTACATAATCAACTAGCAGCATAAACAATATTTAAAAAATCCAGATCTACATGAAGACTTCATTGACAGACAACAGAAACATCGCAGAAATGATCAAACATTTTCTTCAGCAATCTTCAGAAAAACCCTAACTTCCATACGCGCTTTTTCTGAAATGAACCTGCGGGTATACGTGCTTTCACCGTGACAAACCAACGTATATATATGTAAATATCACAGGACTTCGCAACACTTCTAAAGAGAAAACTTGCTCAGATCATATCATTTACTTCAGCAATTACGTGCCAAACCATAGATCTAAACACCTCATAAATAAATCATGTAAATACATAGTCATTTCAGGTCTAGAGATCCTGATCCATTATTGCATTCATGAGTGTATCAGATCTATCTACTGAATATAGCCCAATCCATGCAGATATACTTTAGACTGAAGTATTCATTCAATTCTCATTCATATACACACTCTTGCACTATGATATTCTCCTCCTTATATAGTTTGAGTCTTATCCAATACCATGTGCCAAAAACCACACTAGTGTCGGTGGTATTCTTGAACGGAATCAAATAGCCATTATTGCGCTCAATATTATGGGCTAATACCATGGTAAAGACCCCTAGTATCATAAACTGAGTACGTAAATACATATGCTACTTTTCTTCTTTCTACCCCGGTGTATACGCAGCTTTTCTTCACCAAAACTGCGTATACACTAATTCTGGATTTATACTCGGGTTCCCTTCATCAAACCTGCAAGTATACGCGGATTCCCTTCATCAAAACCGCATATACATATTGAAACTTTACCTTTATCATTCCTCTATCACTGACTGGAATTCCTTTCTCTGTCACATCAACTCATTGAGTAGGTTGCCATCAAGGACAACTTATTACATCATAATGCCAACAGAAAAAAGATGCATAATGTGGGAGCATGAAAAAGGGTCTAAATAGGCAGAGAAGAAAATTGTTGAGAAGAAACATGTGGCAGAAATTTCCCCACCACAAAGAGAACATCGTTCTTCCCAAGGGTGATAAGAAGTTTCCTAAGAAAGATGACAAGAAGAATGGGAAAACAAAGTGAGGAGAGACGAGTAATCTAACAAAACCATGAAGGTTGTGGTGGAGCATCAGTGGGTGCTTGAAGGACTAAAGCCTCGAGCCTTCGCGAAATAATTCTGGATCATATGGACGATGAGTTGTGAGAAGGAGGAGGAGTGAATGATTTCTAGATGATATATATTATGTGTGATGGGCCTTTCTTACACTATGTAGGCTGGTAGGATTACAGATGCAAGAATGAAATTCAATGTGCTAGAATGATATAGATGTCGGTAGGATTTTGTGATGCTAAATTTCTTTCTCAATTAATTATATAGGTATATTCAAGTTCCAATGGCTTCCCTTTGTCAAAAGCTAAGTAAGTATTACCAGTGTTGTTCTACGAAGTCCAATCAAGGGAATGATGGTTGAGGTTTACAAGGAAGGTTATTAGATCTGTAAGAATATGGGGTGTGCACTGGAAACATTGTGGCGAGTCTTAAGGAGAATTGATGAAAATCTCTTCTTGAAAGTCAAGGTTTGGCTAGACATCGCAGTGAGTGATGCTTCGTCAGAGAGCCTAATAGAGTGGACCACATGATAAGATTTGTGTTTGGAATCAAATGAGGAGAGTGCAAAGAGAGCAACTCAAACAAAAAAATTAACTTATTTTATGATGCAACAAAAAACTTGCTCACCAGCATCGTGCAGGATGGGAAGGAGCGAGTCGAAAGGTTGACTGTCTAGTTATTGTTGTTGCCTTTTTTATAAGTTGTTGGCTTAAGGAGTCCTAACCTAGGTTCAGAGTGTTCTGCGCAACCACCAAAACCCTCCAACTACTGGCACTTTCAATAGTGATCCGCTTGCGCAGACCAAAGTCTCACCCGAAGCAGTATGGGGGACGTTGGAACCAGGTGTAGAAATTATAAAAACAATATGTATATCATGGATTCAATCCGATCTAACAATGTACTAAAGCTAGATACTGAATTGCTTCTACAAATCAATTGCGGAAATTAAACATAATCGCCAATCACATGAAGAAAAGAAAGAATCAAATCAAACCAAAACACAGATAATTTCCTGGGGAAAGCTTGCTGCTCAAAACCCCACTATCTTCTATTGTATATTCAGCATGGAAACTTGAAACAGCTACAATGCACTCTTCTCACAAGAGTCTCCAGCACTCAGCTAATCGTCTCACACTGTCCTGGACAAAACTGAGCAACACTTAGCCAATTCTCAGCCTCTAACCAACTTGCCTTGCTTGCACAATTCCTGCTGAATGCAATCCCTATTATTTAGGAATTTTGGCCTTCCTGAACTACACAAGGATCATGGGAAATACAATGTGTGTTTGGTTGCATGGGTGAAACCCAATAATCCTACAAATGATAGTTAACATCCCTTTCACCTTTGTCTCAAATGGGTTTCCATTGGAACTGACATGCATGCAAATAATAATAGTAAATCATCAGTTGTATGTTAGATCAATGATTTTGAATTAAATAATATTTAATTCACTTGATCGCTCACTAGTGCAACAAACAGTTACAACTAGCTCAACTGACTTTAACTCACCTAGATTGAGTTAACTGATTTCTCATGCACTAACTAATGCACCAACTGCACTTCGAACTCTATTACAACTAGAATTACTCTGCATGCCTCACCAACTACCCTCAACTCAAAATTCATGAGCTAACTGAGTTTATCACACTCAGTTAACTATTACAAGTGATTATGAGATAAGATTACATTTTATTGTCCAATTTAATTAAGGGAAAACTAAAATAGACACTACACCAAATTTAGCCCACACTAGTGTAGGTGCTGCTTGGACCTATTGGTCCCACACTAGTGTAGGTGCTGCAATTTCTTGTTGGACTTCAACACTCCCTCTCAACAAGAAAAGGATTATCTGCCACCCTGATCCTGCCTCTATGGTATTCCAATTTGCTCTTGGTGAGCACCTTCATCAGAATATCTTCATCATGATCTTCCGTGGGAATGTATTGAAGTAACATTATGCGCCTCTGAACACAATCTCTGAGATGGTGGTACCATATGTCTATGTATTTGGACCTGTCATGAAACACAATATTAACCTAGAGTTTAATGCAACTCTGGTTATCGCAATGTATCACTGTTGGATCCATATGAGAACCAAACAAACCAACCAGTATCTTTCTCATCCAGATGGCCTCACATGCAGCTTAACTTGTTGCCATGTACTCTGCCTCGGCTGAACTGAGTGCCACATATCGTTGCTTCTTGTTGTACCAAGAAACTATTGTTGATCCTATGTTGAAGATCCCTCCTGATGTGCTCTTTCTGTCTGATGGACTGCCTGCCCAATCTGCATCCGTGAAGCCTTGAAGCTTCACTCCCTATGTCCGTCTGTACCATAATCCATACTCTGTAGTGCCCCTGAGATATCTCGATACATGCTTCACCACCTTCCAAAATAGCTTGGTCGGCTTAAACATAGCTTGACTGATCCAATCACAGGTCGAGTACTACTCTAACCATCGTGTACGGTATTAAGATATTTTAATTGACTATGGATTATACAAGCTTAAATGAGCATGTTGGTCCACATAAACATAATTAAATGAACTGGAGATAATCAAGAAGCACAAAACACATAAAAGAGAGACAACCAATTGGTAACGGAGTTCACCCCTCCATCTCTCTCGGGCTACATCACCGGAATTGCTTCAATTGGAATGCAGGTCCTCTATATTCCTTCGTCAAAGTAAGCTTTCTTACATTCAAGATCTATGGCCGAGCATTAACCAATAACTATGGCTCTCAGTGGGTAAGTATTCTCTCCTGTCTTCTCTTGTTTTCTCCTGGCTTACATAAGGAATATATATAGTTTTCCTCACCCACTCTCCAACAAAGAGCATTAATTACAAGACCCACAATTGTAGGGCCTAACTAAAAGGAAGGAAAAACAAAGTCCATGAAATTAGGACCTCCAACTATCTCAGGCCCATAATTGGGAAAAGTCTCAAAACCAACTAAAGAATTTCCAACCATGCCCTTGATTCTCTCAACCTATAATTGAGAAAAAAATAGAGAATTTGTGTGAGGTGGTTTCTCACATAAAACCAATTTACCTAATTACACTAATGAATAATGTGAGACAAATTTCTCTCACAATTATTAATTTACATCAATAATGCATGGCTTTAATAAAATGCATAAGAATAATTTCACCCACTTAAATACTTGTCACCAACTTCAAACCATCATGGCACCAAGCTCTTTTCATGTGTGAAGGTCCTTCTGGATCACACCTCCCCACAAAGAAAATTTTGGTCTCCAAAAGTATTAGCTTCAATCAACTCAACTGTGTGAAAATTTCTGAAAGGAACACTCCATCATGACTCCTTCACCTAGCGTACTTCGAAATCGGAACATAATGCCAACACCTGCAACTGTTGCAACACAAATGCCTGAAAAGGCACATCCCTTCAAGATTCCTTCACCGCGGTCCTTTAGAATCAGAATGCAAAAGCCCACATCTTCCTAAAGCTGCAACCTGTAGCTGATCATACCTGTTTACACATTTTGGAACACTTGCCAAGAGTTCATTGGTCAAGTTTACATGCCAAAATGGCTTAGGAAATCACCTCATTCAACTTGATTACAAAGAAGCCAACAAGGCTTAATGCACAAAAATAAGCCTCTCACTCTCCCTCACATAAGAGTGGCTAAAACAAGCCTTTTACAATGCTTCATAATCATATTTTACATATGACAACTATGGCCTTTGCATGGCATTTCATCAAGTTACATGCCAACTTTCTGATGCCAAAATAGCAATTATATGGCAATTCAATGTGCCCAAAGGGAAAAATACAAGGTTTTCATCCCCCTTTAATATGTGTATGCACCTAAACATTCAAATGCACTAATGGTGAAAAGAAATAAAATCTCCCCATTACAAAATGTGTGCATTATAAAGTGCTCTCTTCATTTTCTAGGCAAATAATGGCTATAAAAAAAAAAAAAATCAAAGAAAATTCCTCTTTTAATTACCCATTTATGTTTGTCCACCGATGGAGTAGTCCACATAGGATGCATCCATTTGTTGGCTAGCACCATGGCAATTCACTGTCTGAAATAGCCTATAAAGTATTGAGGTGGACACGGTTCGTGAATGTAAGTTTTTATGGACCCGATCTCACCATTATTTTTGTGAATGTGAACAGTTCTGAATGATAGATATGCTCATTTTTAGAAACCTCAACCAAGATCCACCAACGCTCAGCATCACCATGCAAACGATCCTTCCAAAAAAAATTTGGAAATATTACGAGTTCAACCTATAGCACATTTTGTGTGATAGGAATTCTACTTGTAGACAAATGAAAAAATGGAAAGCTTGCTAGGCACTGCTTAATCATCTTTTCACCAAGAAAATAGCGAATCAAAGCACCATTTTTACCAATGGACTGTCTTGTCTCGATCCCATGAAAGTGACTATTGATCACTTCGTGACAAAGATTTTGCGCACGCCAGGGAACATGTCAGACACTCCCACGACAGCTTCATTCATTGAGGTGACTCCATAGGACCTGTCAGGGCTGAACACGCTAGGAATAATGTTTAAATGCAGGGAACTGGGAATTGATGAAATTCACCTTTTAGAGGCGAGAACAACCCCTCAACCCAGAGCAAAAACGATTCCCCTGTCCGTTTCCTTCTTGCTGCAGCGATGATAGTAGTTTAGCAAATCCTTTCTCCACAATAGCGTAAGCTTTTTTGTCTCCACGAATCAGATAAGATATCCACGACATTTTCACGAATTCAAGAACCTAAGACATGTGAACTGCAAATACTGGGAAAGTTTTATTGAAGTTCGTTCAAAGGGCTAAATTGCAAGAATTCTGCCATTTCCGAGCTGGTTTGCGAGCGATCAAAGATGATTTCGTCAGGCATTGCACGGCCGAAGTCTTTGTGGCATCCATAAGATATCCTTTGCAAGAGATTGATGCAAATTTTCCAAGTGGCCTTGTAAACCTAAAAGCACTTGAATATACAAAAGTTTTTTGCATAAATAAAGGCCCGGAAGTCAGATCTGCGGAGAAATACTACGTGTGAAGAGAGATCGATCTTGAAAGGTCGCTATCATGATGACGATGATGCTTAATGTGTCTCCACAGACGCTATCGAAGCAAGGGGGAGGATTTCATTAGATCCTGCCTGTGTTGACTTTCCATATTTTAACATGAAAATCTTCAAACAAAACTTTGTTCATGCGGTCTTCGCCAATGAACTCCAACAAATTATGCTATATATCAGCGTAGATATCAAATTTGGCCAAAGCGATCTCGATAGGTGATCTCAACCTTCGCGGAATGCGGGAAAGAAAATCTGTGCACGGGAATAAATTCTTCCAAATATGGCAATGGATTCAATAACCGCTT
This sequence comes from Pinus albicaulis, assembly GCA_034641835.2. NCBI lineage: Eukaryota > Viridiplantae > Streptophyta > Pinopsida > Pinales > Pinaceae > Pinus > Pinus albicaulis. The sequence goes on from CM076574.1 coordinate 1,166,797,620, forward strand.
CTTGCTGCTGCAGCACCGCTAACTATTTCTCATGTGGAGGAGACGGAGATGTAGACGCAGAAACGATGAACTTAATTTAGGTAAATATTGCACCCAAGGATCTAACAAAGCTGCCACCCATCGCTTCACAAAACGATCTTTCCTATTTGGTGCAAATGAACGATATCGCTCTCCAGGTTGTTTTTTGAAATTATTCTCCGTATCTATCATGCACTTATCCAGCTTGCCAGTATGGGTATGGGAAGGAATGGGGAATCTCTCAGCATGACAAACTGTATCAAACCTTGACAGAAATTAGTTGACCTCTTCATCCCTGTGCATGAAGTTCATGAATCCTTCATGATGATTATTGTGATGTGCGCACTTGGGTGCATTGGCTGGCAGCATCAAATGGTTGGTTCCAAGACGATGCCTCTGTGTATCTGCGTATGAGAATACCCTTGTTTGGAGTAGCTTATTTGTAGTGTAACAGACACCATGAACAACAATAGCAGGACAAAATTCAAGTTGCTTGTTTCCAACAAAAAATTATCAATATTCTTGTTCACCACCATGCGTCCTACAGGTTGAAGAGGAAAGAGATTGCCATCAATGAAGCAGGTTGATATCGGCTCTGGATCCTTCCACACTGCACCTACAGCAACAATGACAAGATTTACAACAAGGTATGCAATACATGTTTTCCCTTTCAATACACCTGCACCAGCAAGAATCAACTGCCCATGACAGACAAAAACAATAGGTTTGTTTGAATCAGAAAACTACTTGACCAATTTAAGAACATATTCATTATGATCTAGGTACTCAGGCGACAAATTCGCTACGACCGTCCATGATTCCTTGGGCCATAAATTGAGTATATCTGCAGCTTCTAGTCTCTTCAATTTCATGGATAGCAGTTGGGCAGTTATCTCCAATGTTCTTGCCTGGGTAAACAACATCTACACTATAGCCTAGGGCATGCAGAGCCTGGAACGGTACCATTACCTCATAATTCTCCTTGAAGTCCCCACATTTTTCTTCTTCTTCTTCTCTCTAGGCCCTAAAATCCAGCTCCGATGAGTCTCATCTAACTGCCTGGAAAGAGTGGATCTGTCGAGGTCCTACAATTTCCTGCTCCTGTCATCGCCAGTGGTTAAATCGGTATTGATCTCCAGGGGTCGACCAACAACCCTTTTATTTTTATTTTTTCTTTTGTTTTGACAAAAATTCAGGTCGCAGAAACTTTTCTATTTGGAGGCCGTTTGACGCAATTCAAGCGCCATCGGATTCCTCTTGTTGAGCTCTTCGCAATGGTATCATTATTTGTTGATTTTGAATCGAAATTTTTTTGATTGTTTTCCATCAAGAGAGGGATACCTACCCCCATAAAACTCTAAATTTTTCAAAAGAGCATGAATATAACTTGCAGAAACATTATAAACTGCTTACCAAACCGGTACCCAACACTTTCTTCTTGTAATCGTGCATTTCGAATGGATGGAGCCTTTTTCATGAGCTCTTTCACCATATGTCTACTTGACTTGTGGCAAATTTCGAGGTGAAAATTCCAACACTTCTTCTCCCAATGGCCACTCATTTTGTAGAAACTGCATAAATTATGTTGTTTCCCATTTAACTATGTCTTCGTGATAGGAGGATTCAAAAGGTTCTCATTCTTCTTGGTATCCCTTCTTGTGGGCACAATTGTCTTCTTAACCCACTCTTTCTTTGTATGATGCTTAACTACATCACAGTTAGAAGATCTATGGAAGCGATCACTTCTCTTATATGTAAAAGAAGAATTTGAATAATTTTCATACCTTCTTGACTTGTCCTTGAACTAATGAGGACTAGGTGGCTTGATTCCCTTCTTGGAATCAGGTGATGAAGAGATGGCTTTTTCTTCAGCTACCTCCCAACATTCTCCTTTCTCTTCCTGTCCATAACCCAAACCTACAAATGATTTTCTTGGTAAAACCTCCAATGGTTGGGTGATTCCTTGGCCATTTATGCCAAGTCCACCTCCATTATACCCCATCTTCATGAGGATTTTCATGCCAACATAGTTTCATATTGAGAGAGAACATAACATGAAGTGACATCATATACCTCGGTTTGAGATGTAGCCTCTGTCATCTCAAGCTTCTGCAATTTAGACAATATCTCCTCTTTGGCTCGCAACATCTCCTAAAGCTCCTGCTTATCGAGTAACAATATTTGCGATTCTGCATTTTCAGCTTGAAGGCTTTCATTTATCTCTTTCAACTCTTGCAGTCTTTCAGCGTGCTTCGCTTCTTTACCCATCCTGCAAAGCAGTCACATGCTTTGATAGCACTTGATCCGATCACGGGTCGAGTACTACTCTAAGTATCGTGTACGGTATTAAGATATTTTAATTGACTATGGCTTATACAGGCTTAAATGAGCATGTTAGTCCATATAAACATAATTAAATGAACTGCACATAATCAAGAAGCACAAAACACATAAAAGAGAGACAACCAATTGGTAATGGAGTTCACCCCTCCATCTCTCTCAAGCTACATCTCCGGATCTGCTTCCATTGGAATGCAGATCCTCTATATTCCTTCGTCAAAGTAAGCTTTCTTACATTCAAGCTCTCTGGCCTAGCATTAGCCAAGCACTATGGTTCTCAATGGCTAAGTATTCTCTCATGTCTTCTCTTGTTTTCTCCTGGCTTACATAAGGAATATATATAGTTTTCCTCACCCACTCTCCAACAAAGAGCATTAATTACAAGACCCAAAATTGTAGGGCCTAAGTAAAAGGAAGGAAAAACAAAGTCCATGAAAGTATGACCTCCAACTATCGCAGGCCCATAATTGGGAAAAATCTCAAAACCACCTAAAGACTTTCCAACCATGCCCTTGATTCTCTCAACCTATAATTGAGCAAAAATAGAGAATTGGTGTGAGGTGGTTTCTCAAATAAAACCAATTTCCCTAATTACATTAATGAATAATGTGAGACAAATTTCTCTCACAATTATTAATTTATATCAATAATGCATGGCTTTAATAAAATGCATAATAAAATGCATAAGCATAATTTCACCCACTTAAATACTTATCACCAACTTCAAATCATCATGGCGCCAAGCTCTTTTCATGTGTGAAGGTCCTTACGGATCATTGACTCAGCTGGTTAACTACGTAGAAAATGTCTGGTCTGGTGTTCACCAAGTACATTAGTGAACCTACTAGCTGCCTGTAGATATTAGCATCCACTACTTCTCCAGAAGTAGCATCCTCTTTCCTCCAATTTCCTGGAAGAGGAGTGTCCATGGGTTTACAGCTCTCCATGTGAAACTTACCCAATATCTCTTTGGCATACTTGCCTTGAGAAATAAAAATTTCACCATCCCGCTGCCATATTTCCAAACCAAGGAAATAGTGAAGGAGTCTCATGTCCTTCATTTCGAACTCCCTTGCAAGATCCTCCTTGCATGAGTGTATCAATTGCTCATAACCTATAAAAATTAGATCATCGACATAAAGTATGATAATCAAGAGGTTACCATCAACCACAATCTGATATAGGTTTGCATCCGCTTCGCTTTTGGTGAAGCCCAACCCGGTGAAATAGATGTCAATCCGAGTGTACCAAGCACGAGGTGCTTGATTCAGTCCATACAGTGCTCTGTTGAGTCAACACACATGTGAATCACTGTCAAATATCTTGAAACCTTTTGGTTTCTGTATGTAAACTTCTTCCTCAATAACTCCATTGAAAAACGCAGTTTTCACATCCTACTGATGAATGCGCTGCCCCATCTGCATTGAGAGTGCAAGGATAGATATAATGGAAGAGTACCTCACGACTGGTTTGAAAGTCTCACCATAGTCTATCCCCTCAACTTGTAAGAATCCCCAGGCCAAAAATCTAGCCTTGTGCTTCTCTACACTCCCATCAGCAACTTGTTTTACCTTGTAGATCCATCTAGATCCAACCACTGATTTTATGACCAGTCTTGGGAAAATCTCCCATGCACTGTTCTTGACGATGGAGTCATACTCCTCTACCATTGCGTCAACCCAAATTGGTTTCTGCACTACTGCTTCAAAGGAATACGGTTCTGTCACAATACACTTGCTCATAAGAGACATGTATCCAGTAAACCTGTCTAGAGACTGTCTCTATTTGCGTAGCGAAGTAGGGGCTCCTACATTCTCTGCTGTATCAAGTCTCAATATATCAGCTTTCGTGGTGCGCCTTCTATCATTTCTGGTGGATGGATCTGCATGAGTGTTTTCTGCCATTCCATGATCCTCCACATGTGGCCACTCCACATATTGAGGTTCATTCTTTGGAACCAAGAGTTCCTCCTCTGCATGCAAATCCAACTCCCTCTCAAGGGACAATCGCATGGCTTTCTCCTCATCAAATTGTATATCCCATCGCACAACAGTCATTTTGTTGTTTGGAAAATACACCCGATAGTTGTGGGGAGTTTCAGTGTACCCCACAAATATCCCAATCTCATATGTTGGTTCCAACTTCTTCCTAGCATCTTTGGTCACATGCACATAAACAGATGAGCCAAAAATCTTAAAATGTGAAACGTCAGGTTTCTTGCTAGTAAAAGCCTCTTCTGGTGTACTCATGCCAAGTATTCGATGACGACAACCGTTCTACAAAAATACCATTGTGTTGCATGCATTTGCCCACAGATGCAACGGTAGGCCCTGATCATGCAACATCGCTCTTATTGTTATGTTATTTCTTTATATGACCCCATTCTGTTGTGGGTTATGAGGTGCAATCAGTTCTCTCTGAATTCCTTCTTTGCTACATAATTTATTGAATTCATTGGAGATGTACTCACCACCATTGTCGCTCCTAAGAGACTTCACATGCTTCCCCATGTCTTTCTCCACCAGTGCTTTGAACTCAAGAAACTTTGAGAACGTACGATCTTTCTTCTACATGAAGTAGATCCAACACTTTCGAGAAAATTAATCAACAAATATCACATAGTACTTATGCTTTGATGTTGAAGCAGTAGAGAATGGTCCACACACGTCTGAGTGGACTCTCTCAAGGATTTTTGAAGCTCGGTTCTCGTTCTCATGAAAAGTGGCCTTTGCATACTTCCCCATAGTACATCCCTTGCATGTGTCTGACTGCGCAAGTGTACCCTTGGGAAGACTCGTAGAAATCTGTTGCATGACCTTCAAGGCTCCATGGTGTAGATAGCCCAATCTCCTGTGCCACAACTCACCCTCATCCCGGCTCACCACTTTGTCCACCTTACCCATCAACGCTGCGCAACCATCTACATCAAGTTTATAGAGATTCTTAACTTGAATCCTAATCTTCTTGGATTTTCCTGTTGTTTTTTGTCGCCGGAAAGATTTTCCTTCACTGAAAACAACATCATAGCCTCTATCCTCCAACATTGCAACTAAGACTAAATTTTTATTCAAGCCTGGTACATGCATTACATATTTTAGTTGAAAGGGTTTACCTGACTATTTCTGGAAGGTAATGCTACCAATCCTGGTAGCACTGTACCGCCCGTCATCACCCATTTCGATATGCGTCTGGAGGAGACATCTGGAGGTCCTTCTCCTCTAAGCTACTAAAAATTTCTTTGTCTCTCGTCATGTGAAAGGATGCACCACTATCCAAATACCACATCGATCCCATTGCACTTGACACCATGCATGCAATGAGCGAGAATTCAAGCTCAAACTGTGAGGCCAAAGCCTCACCAGCTGCAGATCCTGAAGCCTTCTTGTTCTTCTTCTTTTGTGGACAGTTAGTGGCATAATGTCCATGCTCATGGCAATGAAAACACTTCACTCTGGACATGTCGCGGTTCTTTCCATCTTTACCGGACTCATATTTGGAATGGAATTTCTTTCCTTTCCCCTTCTTCGCCTTGGAAGCCAAAGTAAAATCTTCTTCATCTTCATTCTTAGATGAAGATCCATCTCTGGTATTTTTCCTGAATTCTTCTTGCACCAAATCCAACCAAAGTCGTTCCCAATCTAGCAGCTTTTCCCTTCCATTGATAGAGTCCTGATAACTATGCCAACTCTTGGGAATTCCTAGCAGAGCTAGGCTCACCAAATCATCATCAGCGACAATAATGTCGATGCTCCGACGCTCATCTAGACATTGGACAAACTTTGTTAAATACTTCGGCATGGTTTCACCTTTCTCCACTTTGATCTTCCTGAGTTTATCCTTCAGTGCCAATTTTCTATGATCACTGCTGCTCTGAAATAGATCTGTCAAAGATTTCCACATTGCATATGGTGTCGCATTTCCATGGAGACTTGAGACAATGTGGTCTCGTACTCCCTCCAATAAGATCCTCCTCGCCTTTGCAACTTTCTTTTGTCAGGCATCAAGATTTGCAACATCTGTCACAACGGGTTTGGGAACATCATTGTCAATGAATTCATTCAATCCATTGTCCTCCACTATTGCCTCCATTATGTCTTTCCAAGAAATATAGTGAGAGCTGCCCTCGAGTTCATACTCCAATCTCAAGACATTGAAAGCCATTTCGATCCTAAATCACCTGTAGCACCAAGAAAGTCTTCTACAAATTCGAATTCTATTCAGTCACAAACTCAACTTCTCCTTCACTATAGTGATTTATTCTACTCTGATACCATGTATAAATTATAAAAACAAGATGTCTACCATGATTTCAATATCATCTAACAATGTACTAAAGCTAGATATTGAATCGCTTCTACAAATCAATTGCGGAAATTAAACACAATCGCCAATCACATGAAACAAAGAAAGAATTAAATCAAACCACAACACAGATAATTTCCCTAGGAAATCTTGCTGCTCAAAACCCCACTATCTTCTATTGTATATTCAGCATGGAAACATGAAAAAATTACAATGCAATCCTCTCACAAGAGTCTCCAACACTCTGCTAATTATCTCACACTGTCTTGGACAAAAATGACCAACACTAAGCCAATTCTCAGCCTCTAAACAACCTGCCTTGCTTGCACAATTAATGATGAATGCAATCCATATTGTTTAGGAGTTTTTGCCTTCCTGAACTATGCAAGGATCATGGGCAATCCAATGTGTGTTTGGTTGCATGGATGCAGCCCAATAATCCTACAACTGATAGTTAACATCCCTTTAACCTTTGTATCAACTGGGTCTCCACTGGAACTGACATTCATGCAACTAATAATAGTAAATCATTAGTTGCATGTTAGATCACTGATTGTGAATTAAATAATATTTAATTCACTTGATCTCTCACTAGTGCAAAAAACAGTTACAACTAGCTCAACTGACTTTAACTCACCTAGATTGAGTTAACTGATTTCTCATGCATTAACTAATGCAACAACTGCACTTCGAACTCTGTTACAACTAGAATTATTCTACATGTCTCACCAACTACCCTCAACTCAAAATTCATGAGCTAACTGAGTTTATCACACTCAATTAACTATTACAAGTGATTATGAGATCAGATTACATTTTATTGTCCATTTTAATAAAGACAAAACTAAAATAGACACTGCACCAAATTTATCCCACACTAGTTTAGATGCTGCTTAGACCTATTGGTTCCACACTAGTGTAGGTGCTGCAAATTCTTGTTGGACTTCAACACCAGGTTTCCGCACACTAAGGGAGAACTATGTTGTGGATCTAACCCTTCTGATCTGATCTAAATACTACTGCTCTACACAAGTTCCTTTACCCTGATCCATATCTATCTTTAATAAAACCCTTAACATAGAAACAAACTTGTGCAATCACATATATCTATTTTATCAAGTTATTATCTCACAGAAACCCTTAAACAAAAAAAATACAGATCTTGCACAATTATACAACCAATTCAGATAGATACGCATCAATAATGTAAACTATAGTAGATCTATAAACAAATCAATACATCAATAAATAAACATCAATCATGGATGTAAAACTGTACTTTCACCAAAACTTCTCTTTATTAGTAGATCTTCAATGGTTACAATTCAGTCTTTTGTGCACACAGCTGCAGATTCCTCGCACACAGCTACAAAGTCCTCTCACATAGCCCAGGACTTAGGTCTCCATGCACACAATTGCATGAGCCTATTTATACTCAGACATATCACACAAAAAATTGCCCAAATTCACGTCAATGGTACATAATCATCTATCAAGATATTATTCAACTTCACGCAACATACCTATTTATATAATTCAAATGCGCAAAAACTTTTGGCTCCAACCGTGGTTTGAGCCCCATTGTTTACCCTTTAACTCGTTACAAAAAGGAGGAGCTTTGACCCACCCCAAAGCCCCTTGATCTATGCGCTACACTTTAACAAAATAGACAAAATTGACTTGACTTTGACCCTAGGGGACCCTAACCCAACATAAGTAGTCAAGCTATAAGTAAAGAAGAGGAAGAGTTGATCATGTTGCCAAGGTTGCAATGGTAAAGCAATTGGACAAGTGCACCTTATTTGAGGCACTCGAGCATGAGTCATTAGAAAATGCATTGATGGATGAGCCTATGATGAAAGTGATTTATAACTCTCTAAAGAGGCAAGTGTGCATCCATTTCGAATGTGGCAAGAAATTCGAGGAAGAGGACGCATAATGATATAGGATGTGGGTGAATAACATGGGTTGGAGATATAAAGAGAGAGAAGTCAAGCAACAAGAAAGGACATGTCAATATATGGATCAACACTGCTAGAGATGTAGTTAGAGTGTGGTTGTATGGAAGAGAAAATGGAGATGGAGTGAATGGTTTGAATTTTAGTGAAGGAACCAATGTGTGATAAGAGCTACAATGGTGTGATAATGACAATGGTGTGTGAACACCCTAATGGTTTTGGTCCACAGCAAGTGCACTTACCTGGGAAGTTGTAATACCTATTATTCAAGCATACATGTTACACATGATCACGTGTTGTTGTAAGCCCTTAAGACTTTGATCAGGCATTCATGTAGTGCAGTGGCACATAGAGTTATTAAGTTGTGGAATGCACTACTTGGATAAGTACCGAGGTGGCAGGTGTAATGTATCCTAGCTAGAGGGGGGGAATGTGAGGATGTGAGATGGTTGATGAACCATGTACGTGAAATGATGCCCTAGATAATTGGCGGATAAAACAACTAGTTATCCATGATTTTGGTAGATTATAACTTTTTTATATGGACTTTGACAGAGTGATTAGGACCAAGTTAATCTCCTCGAGTCAAGTTTAACGGGGGATTGTTTGGGAGATTCAGGTAAAATTGACTGAGTACAGTTTTTGACCTCCGGATTTATGACAATGCATGGTATTGGCCCATGGTATTCATGTGGAAGATAGCCTATTTAAAATTATAAAAAATCTAAGCAAATTTATCCTTGTGACCATTGAGATCTCAAGCAACAATATCTTTAGATACCACCACTTCTCTCGGTTTTATGATCCTAACAAATTACAAATCATTAAAATGTTAATATGTTTTTAATCTAGTTTAATTACGTTTTAAAATGTTTACCATTTTTATTTTTATAACTAATATTTTAATAAATTATTTAAAATATTTTAATAAAATTAATTTTAATAAATTATTTAAAATATTTTATTTTGAAAAGTTTGAATTATTAATAAAAAAATAATAAATTATTATTATTATTATTTTTATTTAATATTTAATTTAAATAAATTAATTTTTTTTTTTTATAAATAAATATTTGATTATAATTTTTATTTCAATTTAATTGGTTTTGCATATTTCCCTTGGCAAGGATATTAAGAGTTAATAATTAAATTAAAAAAGAGAAAATGGAGAACAACTTGTCTTTTGACCATTTGAGTTATTGTTAATTCAAACACATTTTATTCAAATTCATAGAACAAACATAGATTGTGAAAATTATATTATTTATGTGTAATTTTAATGTAAAAATTTAAATCAATGGTAGCCTTTGATTTATCATATATTTTAAATGTAAATTTTTTAAATTATAATTATATATATATATATATATATATCTAATGATAATTTAAAATATATATATATATATATTTATTTATTTTACAAAAGCATCATACTATAAAATGTTTTAATCATACGAATTTTATTATTATCAATGTATAAAAGTGGTATTAACATATTTTATTTATAAATTACATTGAATTATATTTTGTTATTAATTTGTTTTCAGTTTTTAAAAATATAATGATAATATTTTTTTTTTGAATTTTTTTAAGGTAGATATTAAAATATTTTATGTGATAGGGATGTAGAAATATTTGGTTTACCATGTACTCATATAAAATTGACCTAAAAATATTTTACTTTTGATTAAGATTGAAATGTTTGATTTATAATGTATATTAATTTTTTTATTATAAATATTTTTGAAAGCATAGAAGAAATTACACATCTCCCTTTAACTAAGGAGCTTCAACTTTTTTTTTTTTAAGTCAAAATTTTATTCTTTCTTCCAAAAAGAGGTACATCAATAGAAAAACACAAGTAGTCTCACCTCGACCAAGTTTGTTGACTGTCGCTATCAGCATATGACAGTGAAACAAAAAAACAGTAAGAGAAACAATCCACAACTTAAGAGGCCATAGGCACCGGTAAACATACAAAACAAATAAAACACTTGTATCCGTGCTAATCGTGAGAAGTGGAGGCTAGGTTGTCGGGAGCTATTCCAAAAGGCGACGGAGGATGGAAGGAGAATTGGACATGCTCCTCGAAATGGGCCATCCAAGCCTGCAGCTTCTCAACTTTCTCGGATAACAAATTATGGTTTCGCAAGACCACCGCTACACGCTCCCAGACATGGCACTGGAAGTAATGCATTTTTTTCTAAGTAGAAATCAATCCAACATGTTCCTCTTGCCTTACCCGCTCTGAGGTCTCCAAACATTCAAGAACTGACTAGATCACATCTTGACATCTCCCAATGCAGCATCCTTGTCGTTGTCCACGACCACCATGATGCACCGGCACCCGACACCCTGAAATGTCGCGATGAGCCAAACCCCCACGCTACTAACCTGGAGTGGTGTGGCTTCCACGACCCATCGCCGAGCCCCCATGCCGACCACCCCGAGCTACAGGCCCTGCATGTCCTGACTTCCCTAACCGACCACCACCTCTGCCACCCGTTGTTGCGCGACTTGAACGACCACTGCGTTGACCACCCTACTCTGGGCCATCGCTACCAAGCGCCAGCGCTAATCGAGACAAGGACGCACCACCCCCAAAGCTGCCTGAATTGGGCTTCACCTGAACAGAGGAGCGCCCCGAGCGAGGAACCGAACACATGGGTTGCTCCCTGACAGCACTGGAACGATCAGAGGACCACTCGCCCGAAACCTCCTGAGCTACCCACACAGAAAAAAGCACCACCCGCACCGGCTTAACCACCACCCACCAATGCATAGTGAAGACGAAAAACACAAAACTAACACCCGCCGCAAGCCAAACACATTCCCATTTCCTGCGACGGCCTCCCATGAGCCACCCTAGCTAGAACCCAAAACACTCACTCCATCGACTCCGCCCAGCATCGAAAAAACCCGTGAAATGGTCGGAGAAGTCTGCAATCACACGCCCACTCCAAAAGAGACTGATGACCACCTATCCCGAACTGAAACCACGTAGAATTAAGAAGAAATAATAAAACACCACCCAAACCGGGTGACCATACCTTGCTTTCCCTGCAAATGCACTAAGTCGAAGACCAATCTGGTAATTGATAATTATGCTCACTCGAAATAAGGGGAGGGAACGTCGATGACGAGGTCGCCCCCTCTCTTAGATAGGGATACCTTTGAAATAACCATCTCTCCTCACAAAGCCCTCACCACATATGCCATAACTCTCACACACAGAGAATGACCAACAAAATCCCTCACCCCCCTCCATAAAATTCAATCAATCGCCACCACCCTCGAGACCCAAGGCAACATGAAGTTTCACATGCTGATCATAACTCCCTCCGGTACTCAATGTGTAATGGAAAGATGAGGAGGCCAGCTCGCCCACCTGCGGCCACATGCTTACCATCGGCGTCCATGCGTTCCCTTGGGAATGCCTTCTTCGTTATTCCTCAGCCTATCAGGGAAGGAACTTCAACTTATTGACTCATAACTTATAAATGTAAATTTTATATTAAAAATTCACTAAATAAAAATTTCAATATTTTTTACCCATAATTAAAAAAGTTTACAATTTAATATTAAAAAACACATATTTTTCAATAATATTTTAAAAATACTACATCTTCACATCTTTACTTCTGCCTCAATAATAATATAAAGGTTGGAACCCACTTGATCTTCTTAAATTCAGTCAATTCCAGGAATGAAACAAGGAACATTGATGGCTGCTCTCTTCTTAAGTTCAGTCAATTCCAGGAATATAAAACAGGAAACATTGATGGCTGCTCTCGTGATCTGCATTTGAAAACGAACATAAAATATAGAATGTCGCGAGTCGTGATGAGGAATGGAATGTATCAGCGTAGCTTAACAAAGTTATAATTTCCGGTAAGTTTTTAAATTTGGAGTGTTTTAGAGGTTTTTGAAGTATTAATTTATTTTTATTATTAAAAAATACTAATTAAATTTTTTGAAAAAAAAAATACTAAAATATAACAAATTGTAACTATATTTTCAAACTAAACCATTTATTTTGAATAAATACGATTAAAACATTGTTTAAAAAAATCTGGAGAGCATCGCTCAAAAAATGAATATATTATAGAATATCAAATTGCTCACTGCAGATTACCACCAGCATGAAGGATAATGGCATGTGTATGTGGGTTTGTAGTCCTATGGCTGCTCACTGCAATATCGTGCTTAGTGGACGATGGCATCCTCCACTACGCCCAACTAAGCATGATATTGCACTGAGCAGTCAGAGGAGTATAAACCCACATTACTTGCCATTACCCTTCATGCTGGTCTCTCACAAGTTTCATGCTGGGTTGAAACAAGCCCTTGTGAAGGTGCTGGTGCTGGTGCCGTACCTTTTCATGGCAGGGAAATTGAATTTGAATGAGAAGGGGAGGTTGGAAATTGACTGTAACATAGCTGGGGTTCTGTTTGAAGCAGCTAATTGTGATCTGACATTATCTGATCTCGGTGATGCCACTTTCCCAAATCCTGTTTCCAGAAGTCTGGTGCTCCAAGGAGCTTATGCTAGAAAGTTTGGGCCTAAACATCCTTTGTTCATGATGCAAGTAATTATGCTTATTTGTAGTCTAGATAAATGACAAGAGTGAGTATTCAATTGAGTAGTTTTTTTTTTCATGTTTTAGCCCATTCAAACCTTTTTAAATCTTTTAAGAAGCATGCTCCCATTTTGGGGATGCTGAATCTAAATATTAGTTGAAACTATAAACTTTGAATGAAGCCATGTGGAAATATAGAATTTCAGTGCCCAAGCCTTCTTTATTTACTAAAGTGTATGCTTTATCTGTTCAAGCTTTAAATACATCTTAAGATAACTGAACACTTGATTTTTTTAGTGCATTACATTATATGACTCATTCTCATGAGTTGCTTCCTTCCACATTCAATAATAAGATTTGTAGATTGTAGTTGGAAAATCAAAGCCCACTCTTGGGTTCCAAGCCCACAAATTGCCTTTGTAGTGCTTTCCCTTCTAAACCCTGAACCCTAGGGCTTGGAGTACTTCCCAAGCCACACAAATAAGCACTCCCTCTTAGTGAGGGAGGTACCTCCACGACTAGGAAGTACTTCATCTTCTTTATCACTGCTTGCAACACTTTCCCAACTCCTTGCGCTCACAATTGCGGCAATCCCTATACAGTGAACTACACCCTTCTTGAAAGTGTCATTGTCACTGGAATCCTCCTGCTTCTTCTTCTTCTCCTGTATCGCTTTCCACTCTCGCCATGATTCCTTCTTGCGAGATGTAGAAGCACTCTTACTCCCCATTGACCAAGCGCTCTTCTTGGGATGCAAAGTCTCCCTCTGAATCTGCAAACTCCCTCTAGAACTCGACTCCCTTTGAGCCTCTGGAGCCTAGACCTTCTCCTGCTTCTTTGGAACCTACACCTGCCCTTGTTTCTTTCCATGATCCTCAGACTTGCCTGTCAACCTATAGAGACCATGCTCTCTAACTCCAAGTACAATCCCATCAGACTTAAAGCCTTTAGGCCTGAGTCTTGCCTACCCATCCTAGAACAAGACCTCAAACCCCTTCCTCTCCATCATCGAGATGGAAATATCACTATATATGAGTCTTGGTACAAACAGTACATCCTGAACCCGCATCATACGTTCTGTCTCCATCCTGAATGGCACCACTCCCGATCCTCAGATCTCCAACTGACTCTTGTCACCCAACACCATATGCAATTTCGAGTCCCATTCAGCTAGAGTCTCAAAAACCTCTTGTGACCCTGTCATGTGCTTTTTCCCACCATTGTCCACGTACCATCCATCCTCTCGGATAGTACCCTGCGAGAAATGAGAAATCATAGTGAAATCCTCCTCTTCCAATCTCCTAGAGAGATCATCTATCTCCTAGAGAGATCATCTATCTCTGCTGAAGCGACGATCTGTGTTCCTTTCCTTTTCCCTTTCTCATCATCTCATGTCTTCAATGGACATCTCGACGAATAATGACCCATCTCACCACAGTTGAAACACTTGATTTTACTTAAGTCCTTCGAATTACCCTTCATTCTCGCTGCAAGTGCCACACTCTCATCTGCCTTCCTCGATGGATGAAGATCCTTGTCTCGCAACTCTTCCTGAATGAAGTCATCCCACAGTCTATTCTAGTCTGGCAGCTTCTCCCTGGCAATGATTCCTTTGATGAAGGGCTTTCATTCCTCGTTGAACCCTTTCAAGGCAATGCTTACCATCTCTGCATCTGAAACCATGACACCGACAGCAACAAGCTCTTCTTGAACCTAAGACAACCTCGTTAGATACGAAGTCCTTCCTTAACCCTTTATCATCTTGGTGGACTTCAACTTATCCTCTAGTACCAGTACCTGGTTCTCGTTTTTATCCTAGAACAAAGTCTGAAGAGCCATCCACATCTCATGTGCATTGTTCTTCCCAGAAAAATGAGGTATCAAGGAATCCTTCACACCATCAAGGATGATCAGCCTCTCCTTTGTATCCAAATCTTCCCATATTTCTAGCTCCTTAGAGTCGGTTGTCATCTTGATCTCCTTCACAGCAAAATTCTAGATCATGTTGACCTGCAAGACCAACTTGATCCTTTCTTTCCAAGGAGTATAGTTGGACAACCCTTCCAACATGTCCTCATACCGAAGACCTTCTTGCAACTTCGACATTGTAGTGACTCCTTCACTCACAATGTGACCAACTCCGTCTCACATTGTACTTCGCTGCGCAAACTCTGATTTACTAACTTCCAAAGTAGCTCATAGACGCTCTAAGACCATGTTAAATTTCCATGACCTTGGGTCTAGGTTAGCGTCTTAAATCACTGATGCTACCAAACCAAGAATCTCAACCATGAACTACTTTGCACAATGAAAAAATATAAAGAATTAAATCGCATATGCACAATATACACAACTTTAAACAAAATTGTACAATAATGTACAATCACCAATCTCGTTATATTAAACCAAATCTGAATAATACAACAATCCATGGTATACAAGATACAATTACAAGCTCGATGTTGTATCTCGTCTTGTCGGTCCTTCGCTTCCGTACTGCTCACTAGTAGTGCCTTAGTCCATCAAGGCATCTACACATCGAGACTCCAGGAGGGCTGCCATCTAACACTATTGCACATCCATTTGTAGAGTGTACATGGGTTGATCTAATCTGCGCTTTGGGTTGGCCAATTCCCAAGCTCCAAACTGCCAAGCTAGCAACAACTTTCGTCCATCAAAGTGTTTCACTTAGGCACCAAACTTCACCCAATCTTCAATTGTTCTTCATCCTTCAAGATAGCTCATCTAGGGCTACTTTGGGTAGCCAACACACTGCCCTCCAACATACCTATGGCACCCAATCCAATCACTGTTGAATTTTCTCCTAAGATGACACTTCACCACCACGGAATGTCATCTACTTAGCATCAACAGGCTGCTCCAATCCTAATCCAATCCGGTCATCAACTTCACCCAATACACATCTCCAAGCATTGTTGTTTCACCTTGTTGCATTGTTGTAATATTGTACCATTGGTTAGGGTACACCACATTGCCCTCACTCCAACACACAGTCATATAAACTAGCCTGTAAAGGTTGTGATCCATCCTAGAAGGATCCCTCCATGCCTACATTTTTTATCTGAATTTGAATGTTAGTTTTG
Source organism: Pinus albicaulis (assembly GCA_034641835.2). Lineage (NCBI taxonomy): Eukaryota > Viridiplantae > Streptophyta > Pinopsida > Pinales > Pinaceae > Pinus > Pinus albicaulis. The sequence continues at coordinate 1,166,813,922 of CM076574.1, forward strand.
TTGTGCTAATTTCATCTTCAGATTTAAAATTTATTTGTTGATCTTATACTTTATGTGCATAGGTTTCCTTGGTGTTTATGAGTGTCAAACAGGTAAATGAGTTGAGTTTTTAAATTAAATTCAAGAGCATAAAGCATGAATAACAATGTTGAACAACAACAAAAACAAGTACAACAAACCATCACAATTGATCCATTAACATAGTGTTTTGATGAAGGAGTTCACCCTTCTTGGGCTACATCTCCTTGGTCCAGCTTCCATGGCTTGGGCCTCTGTATTAGCTCAAAAGTGCAAAAATTGATGTTTACATTCACCTACAGCTCCTGAAACATGCTTCAATGAATCCATAATATAAAAATATATCAGAAATGACTCTTCTTTTTTCTCAGTTTGGTCGAAAATTGCTCAAGATATGGCCAAAACCATTTTTCCTAGTAAACCGCCTCCAAAACTAGAGAAGACTCCAGTTAGGACTGCCAAATTTGGAGGTCCGCCGAACTTGTCAGACTACGCCGAATTCACCGCCAACTTAACTTCAGTTTAATTAATGCTAAACTGCAATTAACTGTGGATAAGGGTGATTAATGCAATAAGCGTGGTTTAAACCATAATCCGAATTAGCAACACATTAGCACATTAATCAAAGGTTAAGGGGTATTAACCCCGCTTATTAACATAATCCTGCTCTTATCAGAGCTTTGCCCGTCGTTGGTTGTATGAACAGGTCTCATGGGGAGGGGGCTGGCCCTCTCCAAACCCCCGTCGAACAAACTATTTGAAAAGAAATACAGTCGAGGAGCATGGTCTATTAAGACCCATCGATGTGGCTCAACGGTAAAGTTGGAGAGTATTGTGGGGGAGATCACGGGGTCGAGCCCCAACCTCCACCCAACCCTGTACATAAAATTTTGCGCCGAATAAAATTACAATATGACCTTTGGCATTTAATAAAATGCGACCTTTGAACTTTGATATTAATTTGGATTGGACTTTGGAAAATATCAAATGTGCTCCACCATATAATAACCACCTTTGTAATATATATTACCATTCGACCATTGCAATGAATTAATTCCAACCTTTGACATTGATTTTGGACTTTGGCAATACAATTCGAACTTTGGAGAGGGTCCACCAGAGGGGGCACATGATGGCCCCTGGCTACACCACGTGTCAGTCTCTAGTTGGGCTGTCCCAAACCATAATAATAATAATAAAAAAAACCGAATTCAGCCTTAGGAGAAAAATCATAAAAAAATTTCACCTTCAAACCAATTCGGCGAATCCTGCTATGACACTTGTCACAGTGTCATTGGGAAAAAATAAAGAATATTCCCAGAACCATGTATGCGGACTGGGCTGCCATGTTATCAACCTGTCATTGTTCTACAAATTTTTTAGTTGTTTAGGAAAGTGAACATCAAGCTCTATCTCCTTCATCCAGGCTCTGTTTTCGACAAAACGAATTGTGTCGAATTCTTGGCGACAAGCTCTTTGTTGTCGTTTATTTTCCATTCAATTTTGAGCACTTTCATTTTTGAGATTTTACACTAAGCACCTAATCAGTTATCCCTTCCTTCCTTTGTCCACCTAGACGCAGCCATTAAGGGCCTCCAATTGCTGGCTATGGCCTGCGACCTAGCCCAACAATTGACTGTAGTTTCAGTCCTCCTCAAATAGTGCCACAACTGCCTTACTAACAACAGTCCCTTGCTTCTTTAGACCGCGGACTTCTCTGCCCAACAAACCGCATCAAAACAGCCCTGAAACATGTCGTTAGACAGCCTCTCATCCACCATACTGTCACCTACAGCAAACAGAAAATTCCATGTTGTTTTCTAGGCCTCCTCACATTGTCTCCTAGTTCCCCTTGCTGCGGCTAAGCCTCACAAAAATTTCAAAGCTAACCTTGGTGTGTATTTCCCACTCTTGAATTCTCTAAAACACTAACATTCACCCTTTATTTATAGACTATAACTGAGCTCCAATGAATCATGAAGAGACAGACCTATTGGAGTATTTACACCAAGCCTACATGACTTGGAAACCAATAATTACCTTGTGAACTTCAAAAATTCATTTCTCTCCAATGACAACTTGGATTCGGACAATTCTCGTTGCGTTGGAATCATATCGCTGAGCACTATCATCCTCATCCATCACATGTTGTACCTCCATCGCGGTTTTGGCCCAAATCACGATGGGTGAAAAACCCCACACTTGGGTTCCAAGCCCACATGTTGCCCTTGTGGTGCTTTGGCCTCCAAACCCTGAACCCTAGGGCTTGGATTACCTCCAAAGCCACACAAATCAAAACTATCTTCTTCTGGGATGACTTCTTACTCTTATTTTTGTTGGTCACTATCCTTGAAAGATCTTCCTTTCATCTATTAAATTGTTACTCTGATACCAAGTTAGGAATATGATCATACGTAGAGGGGTGGGGAGTGAATCAATTACATTTCAAAACATTCGACAATCAATCATGTAAACAACACATAGAAACACCAAATGTATTTGGAAACCTATAAAGGGAGAAAACCACAAAACTTATGTTGGAATGTTATTGTATGTTGAAACCTACTATTACATCAACTTTTCTGGCTCCAACCAGAATGAGACACCCATCTCCTGAATTTACAAGCATCCACTTGAAGGAAGCACAAACTCCCTAATCTTAGCAGGCTCCAACCTAGAGGAAATACCAACTCCCTAAAATTTTATAGGCACCAACCTAAAGGAAGCACCAACTCCCTAAACTTTTACTGGCACTAACTTGCTTTGCCTAGCAGATCCCTCTATCAATTTTCAAACTCAAACCCACGGGATTTCTTCCTTTTTAGTCTTCAGAATTGTTTGTGTTGCTCTCACTACTTCACCTCTCAGTCAACTAGATATTCTATTGCATCTTAGACATACTCAAACCACTAGTGTTTCATTCAACCACTTTTGCAAACTTTATCTCAATTTTGTATCTCTTTCCCCATTTTCAGATCTAATCATAACTTTTCAAATATGTTTTGGAATTTCTTTCCTCAAACCCATGCTCCTTTACACTCTGAAGTTATTTGTAACTCAACTGCAACTCATATCTATATTCAAACATGCTCTAGTCTTTGTTGTTTATTAGGATTTTCAATTACCACACTCATGCTCTTTCACTCTGCTACATGATCTGCTTAGGTTGCTACTATTATCTCTACATTTTCCTTCTTTAGATATTGTCATGGGTTCAACAACCTCATTTTCCTATCTTTTCATATGTACAAACCCCCTAGATGGCCCAATGCCACCTCCACGTTAAGTCCCAGATCTAAGAGATCTGAGATCTGGCTTGTTCCTTGGCCTACCAAATACTTGCATGGCCACCCTCTAGATGTCGAATGGCCTCGTGCATCATCTAGGGTCCACTTGTCATCTGCTCATTGTGTTGTGTCATCTGTCTCTACCATAGGTTGCTACTATTATTTTTACATTTTCCTTCTTTAGATATTGGCATGGGTTCAACAACTTAATTTTCCTATCTTTTCATATGTACAAACCCCCTAGATGGCCCAATGCCACCTCCATGTTAAGTCCCAGATCTAAGAGATCTGAGATCTCGCTTGTTCCTTGGCCTACCAAATACTTGCATGGCCCGACCTCTAGATGTTGAATGGCCTTGTGCATCATCTAGGGTCCACTTGTCATTTGCTCATTGTGTTGTGTCATCTGTCTCTACCATGTCACCTTTCCATGTCGCCTGGGTGCCACGTGTCGCCCTATCGCTCACCTCTAGTTCTTTTATGTACACATTGTTTAGTCTAGATGGTCCAATAAGCACATGGGTGCTTATGCCAAGCTCCCTATGTCCAAGTGTTAGGACCTTGGGCTTATTCTATCGACCAACGCCCACTGTTTCATCCGTTGTGTTTGTTGTGTGCAGGTCAAGTCTCACCAGTGGTCTAATAAGCACTTGGGCGCTGACTACCAAGCCCATTATGATCAAGAGTTTTGACCAACGACATTGCCGCTCATCATGTGCCATCCTAAGCTTTTTCTTCCACAATCTCATATCAAGCGATCTGATACATGTATGAGGCTTGCCGTCAAGTTCCTCGAGATCAGGGGTTGTGACCGCTAGCCTTGCCACTCCACTTGCCATCAATTGTTGACATGTTCCACCTGATTTTGTGCCTTATATTTTTTTTTGGTGCCAATTTGATGAGGTAGGGCCCTTTCAAAACCATGAGCCTTAGAAACCATCACTGAACTTGAATTCGAGATTTCTCCTCATCCCTTGAAAATTAGGTTGAGTGCCATATATCACTAGAAAGCTCTCTGAAAGGACTATCTAACCAAGCACTTGTCATGTGCTTTTGTACAAGTTACCTACAGACAAAATGCCTTCAAAGTTAGGCAAATAGGCTACACATCCAACAGTGAACGAACACATCAAGCTCAGCAAGCAACCAAAACATCAATGACATCACAAGCTTAGCACATTGTTAATAAACTCAATAGATTCCTCCTAGACTAGACATCAATGCCACTGGACTTTGACATCAACAATAACAAGAAGTTGCCAACAAGACATAAGACAAGTACCACCTCTATACAATTGAAGAGAATCTTTATTGTTCCCAACAAGATTTTCTCTCAATGTTGATCATTTTTCCTTCACAGAAAAAGTGATCAACTAAGATATAGATATACATATAATATTTTGTTTTTATGTATCTTTACCTCTATTTACTCTCAAAGGCTTGGCTATCAACCACCCTATAGTAAAATCAAAACACTATTCAAACATTTTAGTTTAATGTAACTCCACTATAAGTCTTGTCCACAAATTTTATCAATAAAATCTTCCAATCATAATTTAAATAAAATAATAATAATAATCAATAAAACATATATATCACTTCACACCATTAAAATTATATATATGTATATATATATATATATATAACCATCCATTAAAAATAATTTCATTATTAATTATTTATCCAAATAATTTCATAGTTAAAACATATAAAATTACAATCTCAATCATCAAATTTTCATGAATAAAGTAAACTTCCCTAAAATACAATAGAAACTGTTTGAAATTTGTTATTCATATATAATTTCATCTCTCCATGGAAATAACATTTTGCTCATTTATCAATTCTAATCAAAATAAGAATACCTCAAATTTGTTATTCATAAATAATTTCAGGCCATAGGGAGATAACATTTGGCTCGATTTTATCACTTCCATTCCAAATGAAAGCACAAGGTCATCGTGATAATACATTTCCACATCCTCTGTACATGTCGAAACATTTATTTACAGAGCAGTGACACTTCCACAGGATCTTCGTAATAACACATTTCCACATCCTTTGTACATGGTCTTGGTAATGTAGCAGAATGAGAGAGGCTACAGGCAGGTTTTCTAATTATCTATTAAAAAGAAATGATGCTACAGAGAAAGCTACAAACATACTGATCCTATTGCTGTTCTATTTATTAAGGTTCTATTTCTTGGGAAAATATTGGAACGGTTAAATATCATAGATAATCTGCTCAAATATGTCCAACTGATGATTTTGGAGGGCAATGTAGATGTTGAGGCCACCGTCATCTTTTCCATTGGAGAGAAGCAGCACAAACTCCACCATGGCATTCACAATGGGGCCTGCATATACAGGCTTCCCAAACCCAAAATCAACCAGCTGAAATGGTATTTTCCACCATGCAGACAGAATTATGCCTCCTTGTAATGATGGAATGGCTTTGTATATCTCACAGAAGTCCATGGATGACCGAACATAATCATTTGTAACTCTGGCCAACCCTTCCTGCACTTTCTCCACACAGAATGATAACGGCTTCTCCTTCACTGCCCCTGCTGGTTCGATGCAATATGCGCTGAAAACAGCATTCCCTGATGCAAATTTCAACATAAATAAATCAGATTTGATGTACCATTGAACTGGATAGTAAAATTATCAATTGGGAGGGCAATAAATAACAGTTTCTTCTATCTATTGGCTTTTCAAGTACAACGGGCTTTAAGATCTTCAACTACCACTAATTTTGTAAACTTCCCCTTTTGTTGGATGTGATTGTGGGTTTGATATTTTAAAATAAAGTTAAAAGAGACATGGGGCTGGGGATGTGATTGTGCGTTTGATCTATTGTGAGGTACATTAATCAATTTTGCATTTGAGTGCTTTCTTTTAATGTTTAAGGCAATCTAGTATGTATCACTAGTTGAAATTGGATCATAAACCAATGTCGGTTGTGTATTTGTTCCCTTACACCTTGGTGGTTATCATTTGCCTCTAGTTGAGTGTGACCTTCCTTAGGGTCTTTCTTTCAATGTCTAGGAAGAGCACAAATAAGAGACTCTCATGATGATAGCATTCCATGTTATCCATACTCAACACTTGTCATCATTTCCTTTATTTCAATACCCTATCTTTTGATTGAATGTTGCTAGTTTCTCGTACAGGTTCCCTATTGGCCTTATCCTATGAGAAGAAGGGGTTGGAAATACCTAATGTTGATGCAGCAATAAGAAAATAACAAACATAAGCCAAATGTCAAAATGCAAAAGAATGCAAGAGAAGCAATCAAAAGCCAATTATAGCTTCCACTCTATCTCCTCTTGTAGAGTTATTCGTCCCTGAGAACATCCATGCATATCATGCCTATCAAAATAAATGAAACTCTCAATGAACATTACAACCCTGATAAAGCGATAAAATACCCATCATTGAAGGATGATTATATCATTATTACCACACAATTAATCATTGAATCTTGTTGAACAAGTTATACAAAGCAAGAAAGGAAAAGGAAAATATGGGAGCTTGGGAAAATAAAGGCGAGGGAAGGTAGTTAGGTGCTCCCTCTACAAAGGCACTCATGGACAATGGTTTACATAACCTACTATGATACCTTTCATGAAGTAAAACCCCAAGCCATAACATCTATCACTTGTACCTATCAATCGAAAGTGTTGACCTAGGAATTGTTCCTCCCCTTAGATTTGGAAGCACCTAATAGGGTCATGTGATAACTCTGCCATACCTAGCTATGGTAACTTAAAGGGTTGGCACTTAAAGGGTACGCAAAAATAGGAGTTACTTGTTATTTCTTGGCAAAAACAAAATCCCTAGCCAGGTAGGTTGGGGATGTGTTAGCACTCAAAAGGCTACGCAAAAAAAAAAGAGTTACTTGTACTAGATTGGAAGATTAAACTTGGTTGCAAATTTTTAATCAACCAATAGTGTTAATCTATGATCAGGTGAATTTGGATGAAGAGAGTACTGCTCTGTTATCAGTCGATCAAAAGCTTGTATTGAGGTTTAACTGGCCATTCTAGGATAAGAAATTTAGAAGCTTCATAGCAGCTTTGTGATCAGTTGATCAAAAGCTTGTATTGAGATTGAACTGACCATTTTAGTCTAAGCAAATGTGACGCAAAAAGCTAAAGGAATACGTAATAGCAGATATACGAAAAACATTGAAAATTATATTTGATGGATTGGGTTTGGAAGTCTCATAAGCGAATTTGGTTACAAACGGAACCATATGTAATTATTCATTGACATCTCTTTTGGGTGCTCACTGCTTGCAACCATCTAGATCAATATAGAATCTACAAATAAATGTAGCAACCTGCTCAAGAAAAGGCGGGACATTGAATAGCCTATGATTTACAGAGTATCTGCATACCTGCAAATCCCTTTGGTAGTGGGGGGTCCATTTTTGAACGAATATCCACAACAAAAAGCATCTTGGAAGGTACATCAGGAGGCATATCAACGGTCCTTGTTCGAGCCTGCCATACTAGAGCTGCCATGGCATCGAATGAAGAACATTTCTTCAGAGTACCATCCTCCATGGCCTTTTTCTTTAGCTTTTCTACCATCTCCCCACTGAAAGGAAAAACTTTATAGCTATAATCAGGTGGAAGAGAGATGTCGCAGATTTCTGAGTTTGCTACATCTGCAGTTGTAAAGGAATTTCTCATCTCCTGAGTGATATTACTGAGTTTCATCGCCTCCCAATGTTCATATTTGATCTCTGGTATATCTCTAGCTATGAAACATGTCCGGTCTGGTAGAGGATAAGTGATCAATTCCTCGCCCCGTGCTATAGAGGAGAAGTTCATCATGAATTCCAGTGCTCCAAACCCATCAAACAGAGCATGGTTCATAGACATTCCCAGCACTACCCCACCACACTTGAATCGGGTTACCTGCTTGCCAATAAAAAATAAATAAACAGCTCAACTCCTCTTTGTAAAGTTAACAGAACGAAAGCACATAATTATATTAGGTAATAAATAAAAAGATTGATGTTCGGTATCAAAAACCTTAACTTGTCTATCTGGAAAGGACCACTAAAAACTATGTTGTGATAAATGCACAAAGTGGACAATACCAACACCTTCTAATCGGCTAAGAGATATATGGATAGGGTTTTCCCTCTCATTAGGGCATGCATGATTGAATTGGACTAAGCAGCTTTTAGCATTCATTATTTACTGGGAGGGCCTTTACCAGTCCTCCTTTATCAATGTAAAGCAATTTGGAGATTGTCCAAGGTCAATGAGACCATTCATTGTTATGCTAGAAAAGCCATGAAGAATCTGAGCACATAATAAGTATGGAGATTCATTTGATCCTTGATTATCATTAGAAAAATATTATATATGTGCATGTGTGTGGTATTATAGACAGTATTGAATACAATAACTATTAGACATACTCCCAAGGGTTAGTTCAAATAGTTGAACCATCAGCCCAAGGCATGTTGCCTACAAGAAAGTTATAGGTCACAAGTTCAAATGCAGATGAGTCTTTTGGGAATTTTCTTGAAAACAAACAAAAAATAAACACTATTAGACAAACCCGGAAAAGAACAAACACTATTAGACAAACCCAGAAAAGGTTACTAAAAGCCTTAACCTAGCTCTGTTATAAAAAAACAGTAATAAGCTTTACTCAGTTGAAACCAGACTTCTCTAGAAGATACTTTAAAGTTGAAACTAGTTAAATGCAAAGTTGAAAAAGACATTCTGAAAGATATAATACCATAATTTTTATGACCATCCTACAATGAAGGCAAGAACATCATATGATGGTGCTACGAGACAAGCAAGAACATCATGTATCTTAAGCAGTTGCCAAAAGTGTATGCCAAAAACTTAGTGAATTAATTAGAAAATTATTACATGGAATTTCAAACAATTGACTATCCACCTCATTAACATACGAAACAAATTTCTTGGCATTCATCCCTTTTAGTAAAAATTTAAATTTCACACAAATAGACAGGTAGTCAAACAAGAATACAACTTGGGTAAGATATGATAGGATGGCGAAATTAGATAACAAACAACATAAATTACTAGATTGTCCTGCTTTTGAGAACATTATCAACCCAGCCATATACAATATACACAAATGATTACACTAAGAGAAGATTGCACCTTATAACAAAATTCATAGAGCTCATTGCTACCAACATTACCCACAAAAAAAAAAAAGGTGAAAAAATAAACATTTCTACCTAACTAGATCAAGTTTATTCAATCAAAACAGGGTTAAATACAAAACATACATTCCTGCAGATTGAAATGATATTGACAAGGTTATGAGAACACCCTCCTCACATTGTAGAATCTACTCATAACAAAGAATGCATTGAACAGATCACTGCAAACAGATAAGACCGCAAATCTAACACGAAGGAATCAAAATGGTCCGATAGACCAACAGGGTCTAAATGGACAAAAGAACATTCAACAATTGACTCACTATTGAGGTTGGCAGGGTGCCAAGCCGTCTAAGTGGGTTTCATTCTTGATACCCATACGTCATGAGTCATGAATTGGTCCTATAGAACAATATGGTCTGGTCATGAGAGTCATGAATTGGTCCTATAGACCAATATGGTCTGGTCATGAGTTGGTCCTATAGACCAGGATGGTCTAAATGGCCAAAGGGGCATTGATTCAACAACTGATTCACAGCTGATACTCACAGAGTCCTAAGCCCTCTAGGCGGGTTTCATTCTTGCCATCCACATATCATGAGTTTCAGAGGGATTCTATATCTTGAGTCATGAATTTGTTTCATAGCCCAGTGTGGTCTAAATGGTGAACAGGGCATTGATTCAACCAGTGATTCACTGTTGAGGTTGACGGAATCCAAAGCCGTCCAAATGGGTTCCAATCTTGCTGCTAATGTGTCATGACTTTTCAGGGATTGTAAAGGTGTCGTGAATTTCAAAGGGTTTGTCAAAGGAACCATATCTCGTGAATTTCAAAGGGAATAATAATTAACCCTGGGACCTGGCAACAGCATGGGAGCATGTACCTTAAAGATTCAAAAAGAGACTAAGACATGAAAAAACAACTACTCAATTGAATACTTATTCTTATCCAGACTACCAATAAGCCTAATTACCTGCATCATCAACAGAGGAGGATTAACCCCAAACTTCCTAGCCTGAACTCCTTGGAGCACCAGACTTCTGAAAACAGGATTTGGAAAAGTGACATCACCCAGATCAGATAATGTCAGATCACAATTAGCTGCTGCAAACAGAGCACCAGCTCTGTTACAATCAATTTCCAACCTCTCTTTCTCTAGATTCAATTTCATTCTTCCTGCCATGAAATGATAGGGCACTAGCACCTTCCCAAGGGCTTCCTTCAGCCCTTCCACAACATCAGCAGCAGTAGCATTCTTGTCCTCTCCATTGGGTGTGTAAAAATAGACAGTATCCACAACATAAGCAACTGTCTGATCGATATTCGATAGGAAGAGAGGGCATTCCTCAGTGGGTTCAACTGGTACAATCATCTCAGGCTCCTCCACCTCCACATCTAAGTGAGTTATCAATGACGACTCAGCTGCTGCTAAAGAGCCCATTCTGCTCAATCAACTTCTAACTGAAAACTCTGCTAGAAATCTTGCCAAAGAAATTGATATACAATATTGCCTCAAGCAGAGTGGCTGTTTGGCATGAAGGATACTGGCATGTGTATGGAAATTTGAAGTCCTCTTAACTTCTCAGTCCAATCTCGTTCTTAGTTGGGCGTCGTGGAGGATGTTATGAGACACGTTCCACAGGACGGAGAAGATGCGATGGGCTTCACTAAAGAATGTGAGACATTGCAATTTTCCACAAATACATATGTATGTCCAGTACCAAGAGTAATTCATTTTTTTTTGCCTTTCTAGCCATATGCAGGGCAATTTGACTGACTTATAATAATTTCTGTATGTGATCTCAGCCGGTTTTTTTAACGGGATAAATCTAAACGTTATTTTCTAATTCCTCTCAAAATTAAAAACAGAGTGTCTGACCAATATGTTAACAAAATTCAAATCTCAACTTAACATATTTACTAGTATAAATTTATTTTAAATACAACTCTAATATATTTACCAAATACAACTCTAACGTATTTACTAGTATAGATTCATTTTATACAAATCTAACCTGAGTTTAGTTTAGAAATATCAAATCTCTTCACATATAAATTTTAACGCAAATAAAATACAATACAATGTATAATTTTCATGGCTTAAATCATATTTTTAAATATATAAACTAAATAAACATTTTAACCATAACCTATGGACTAGATAATAGCCTCTAGACTGATAAGCTTATGGGCTCAATTATAATTCATTATCTCGATATATTAACCGTGTATATATTGCCAGTGGTACCTTGTAACTTGCTATGGTATCATTCATCGATTTGTTTCTATATATTTTACTAGTCATATTCATGCTCTTCTGAAATGCAGATCACCATCTCTCAGTCATTAATGTGGGTGCTGTTACTCTTTTGTGTATCTGCGCGGAGAAAGTAACGGATGACATCCATCAATGTTATTCTGTTTTCTTTCGAAGTCTGTTACTCTCCACGGAAATTGAACGAACAACCGCTGGGCTTGGGAATTCAGAAACCGTTACCAGAGAGATCAGAAGAAGTAGGTGAGAGTAATCTGATTTGTATAGTGTTATCAATCTCAAATAACTTTATGGTAGATTTTAAATTTGAAATATGTTAAATTTAAATTTATTGTAACTCTGGTTGATAAATTTATATATTTTATTTTTTGAATTAATTTATTATTATTATTATTATTATTATTATTATAATAATTTAGTTAATTAGTAATAGTTGAGTAAATATGTAACTAGTACAACTATATTGTTAATAGACATATATCAATTACATGCATAATCATATTTAATAATGTGATCAATATATATGTGGATAAGTGATTGCATTTGACTAAAAATGTAACTAGCACAACCACATTGTCAATAGACATATATCAATCACATGCACAATCACATTATTAAATGTGATTGATTTATTTGGATAAGTGATTGCATTTGAGTAAAAATGTAACTAGCACAACCATATTATCAATAAACATATATCAATCACATGCACAATCAAATTATTAAATGTGATTGATATATTTGAGTAAGTGATTGATATACATGGATAAGCACTAATAGATATGGATTTAATATTAATATTAATAAATATAAAACTATACTAATAATACAATAATATAATTATATTATAAAATATTATTATCATAATATTATGAATACCATGTCCATGGGGTCTTGGATAGACAGTGATCGGGTGCGTTGTTAAGTCACTCTTTGATGCCAAGTTATCGGTTCAATTCTCCGCCCCGATCAAGGTGATGTATTTGGACATGACGATGAAGATGTAGTCCTACCTAGCATACAAGAAAAAAAATTATGAATACCATGATAATTACAACAATTATAATGACAGTTTATGATAATATCATTGATATTATAAATAATATAATAAATATTGATATTATTAACCAAAGAGATTATTAATATTATAAACCCAAGAGATTATTATTATTTTTTTTCTAAATTAAGCTAATTCTATTATGAAAACATAGTGTTACAAAACTGCCATAGTTCAGCTACGGAAGCCTGAAGACTAGGCTTGATGTCCATGCTTTAGCACAATATCGAAATGCCCAAAGTGGGAAACCAGTTCTTTTACGAGTTTTGTCACCGCCCTTGAGAGGGAAACCGGTGCATTGTTCATTGCATACATCATAAGAAAAAAAAAAGACAAGAGTAATTGGCAACTGCTGCTGTTGTAGAAAGCCAGTAATAAACAGAAAAACTTGCAAAACAGTAAAACAAGTGTATCATATTGAATCAGGACAGAAGGGGATAACTGCTCGGGAGTAGGAGAAGGTGGCTCCTCCACTACACGACATCCATAATCGCTTTCCTGTTCATCAACTTCACCTCCCAGGTCGCCATCCTTACACATGGAGTCCGGTTTTACAACATCATCTTTCTGATCGCCTTCCTTGCTCTTGATATCCATGTCCATCTGCATTGGTTGAATACCCAAGTCTGGAGGAGCTGAACTAGGGGAAACGACCGGTCGCTCTGGAGCAAACGCAGTAAGTGCGTGGCTGAAACCCAGGGGAGGGGCAATGGGAGGGGGCATGGGAGAAGGGCCACGGGATATTTCTTCTCGCAGGGTAATTGTCACAAAGACAGTGACAGAAGGCTGGTTGAAAGAACAGTCGAAGCGGAGCTCAGCCCTCTGCGAGGTTTGGCGAAGGGAGGGATTATCAGAAGCAAGAAGATCAGGGGAAATCGGAATGGTCGGAGCAGCTGAAGGATGCGAATAGGATTGAGCAGCGTGGGCGAAATCAAGATGTCTGTCGCGCTCTCTGTTGCCACGGGAGACAGGGGAGTGCCTCCATTCAACATTCTCAGAAGAGGTGTCGGCATCAGAGCTCGTGGAGGGGCGAGAGCGAGCAAAGCGACCATGGCTGGCACCCCGACGACAGCGCATCTGGTGTCGCAGCCTGGGCATGGCGGAGACAAAGCTATCAAAATGATTAAGACACAAAGAGCAGAGCGAGGGCGGAGGGCACCTGCAAAAATCGTCACAGTAAAGAGGCAAACAGGAATTGGAGCAACAGTAAAAACTTTGAGTGAAATGCAAACCAGGGGTGGTCTCCAGGCAACTGTAAAGAGAGCAGCACCGCCCTGTTTGTGTGCGAGTGCTTGGCTCAGCACAAGATGCCGGGAAAGCGCTCCACCAAGGATGCAAACAGTAGAAGCAATCAACACAGGAGCAATTCGAATCGCCTCAAGTGGAATCCATAGCGAACCAACAGAGCAGGAGATGAATAAGAAATCGACGGCGTGGGTGAGTAAATGCATGAGGGACAGGTAGAGTAATGGAGCGATTAATGGAGCCGCAGGGGGCCATATGGCCACCCCATGCGAGCCTCCTCGGGATGTGGCCGGGTACAGGCGTCCCGTCAAACCTCTTTGCCATCCGCATCCGGAACTTCGCGATCATTGTGCACCAGCTTGATGCAGTTCTGTAGAATATCTCTGTCATGGATGGTTTGAGGGGAGCCATGCTGAAGATTGATGATACTGTCGACTCCTAAATTAGCTAGGAGATCTGCTACTTTGTTACCTTCCCTTTTGGTGTGGGTGAAGGAAACTGCTTGGTTGTTTTTCAGCCAGCTGCTTATTCTCTCAATTCTGGAAGCCAATCGCCAACTTGTAGTTGTCTTCACTGAACTGGTGCCATGAAGCAGCTGATTTTCCATGTTGATGAGAATCTGGGAGTAATATTGATGACTTCCGCAGGTCCAGTAATATTTCTGTCGTTGAGGATGAAGGTGTCGATCAGCTTTGGGTTCTGCTGCCATGAGTCGGCCCAGAACCTGGCTTTGTTCCCATTTCGTATTTCCCAGAAGCTATGTTGCTGTATGAGAGCGTAACGCTGCTTGGCTGCATTCCAGATGAGGGAGCCAGCGCTTTCTGGGGCTATCCTGATAAGATCTTTGGGAGGTCGATTATTTGCATAATTGGCTGTCCAAAGTTTAGCCCAAGGCGTGTAAGGATTTGAGAGCCATTTCCACCAAAGACGAGCTCCCATGACTTCATTGCTGTGATGAGGATCTCTGAGACCAAGTCCACCTACCTCTTTTGGGGAGCAGACCATATTCCAGTTAACTAAAGCCCATTTCCGATTTTGGCTGGAAGATCCCCAAAGAAATCTGCGTTGCAAGATCTTGATCTGCTTGAGAACCCATTTCGGCGCTGCAAGGACGGAGAAGAGATAGAGAGGCATGGATTGCAACACAACTTTAATGAGAGTGAGCCTACTTGCCAGATTGAGCGCTCTGAAAGTCCAAGAAGAAAGTCTGGCTTCCAATTTTTCCAAGAGAAGGTTCCAGGAAGAGTGTTTAATGGCAGAGTCGATGAGAGGCGCGCCCAAGTATTTGGATGGAGGGGAAGCGATGGAAAAACCAAGAATACGGGCAATGTTGGCTTGAGTGAGGGGAGGGGTATTGAAGAAGAAGATCTGGGATTTGGTTTCATTGACAGACATTCCGGAGGCAGCTGAGAAAAGGTTTAAAATGGCTTTAAAGGATCGAGCTTCTTAAGCAGAGGGGAAGCCAAAGAGCATGTTGTCATCAACAAATTGTTGATGGGTGGTAGTGGAGGAAACATGAAGGGAGATGCCGCGAATTTTCCTAGACTGGACAGCATGAAGGATGAGTTTGCTGAGGCCCTCAGCCATGAGTACAAAGATGAAAGGGGATAGAGGATCCCCTTGTCTGATGCCTCTTGACGAAGAAAAAGGAGTGGAGGGGATGCCATTGATGAGGATAGAGTATAAGGGGGTAGTGATAAGGCTCATTATCCATCTTATCCACATCTGATCAAAGCCAAAAGCTTTTAGGAGGTTCTAGATATAACGCCAGCATAATTTATCAAATGACTTAGAAAGATCAATTTTAAGGAGCATACCTGGCTTCTTGGTACTCTTTAAGGAATGAATGACTTCATGAGTTAGAATGATGCCGTCCATTATTTGCCGTCCCTCCACGTATCCAGTTTTCTCAGGCGAAATTAAAAGCGGAAGAAGGGGCTTGAGACGATTGGCGATGACTTTGGATATGACTTTATAGATAACATTGCAGAGAGCAATGGGTCTATATTTTTCTGGAGTGCTTGGGTGCTCTTCTTTTGGAACCAGAGCTATAAAGGTTGCGTTGAGAGAGGGGAGAAGCCAATGTGAAGTTCTTGATTCCTCTACAAGCTGCCAGACTTCCATTTTGATCAGATCCCAGAAGTGGTGAAAGAAATTTGAAGTAAAACTGTTGGGTCTTGGAGCTTTGCCTTCCTTAGTTTGGGCCATCACTATATCGACCTCCTGAAGGGATACAGGGCGCAATAACATCTGATTGTGCTCGGCTATGACTAGCTTGGGAATAAGATGAGTTATTTTATCAATGGCTGGTTGTCTGTCTGTATTGAGCTCTTCTTGCTGTATGCCTTTGAAGTAATTCAGAAGCACTTGCTCAATTTCCTCGTGTTGCTCCACTAGTTCTCCTTGCGAGTTGGTGATGTGAGTAATGCAATGTTGCATTCTTCTTTGCATTGTGGATCTGTGGAAGAACTTTGTGTTCCTTTCACCCTCTTTTAACCAACGTATTCTGGATTTTTGCCTCCAAAATATTTCCTCTTGCTTGTGCCTCTCCTCCAGTTGTTTTTGTATGTCATGTTCTTTGGAAGCCAGGAGATCTGTTTGTCCTTCTTGGATGATTTTTTGTTGAATTTCTTCCATTTCGTTTTCAAGTTTCTTTATCTCCTGGAATATGTTCCCAAAGACAGAAGAGTTCCAGTTTTTTATGAGGAGTTTAAGATGTTTTAGCTTTTGCTGGAACTGGAACATCTTCGATCCCTTTGGTGGAGAAAAGCTGCTCCAAGCGGCGTTGACCATGGGTTTGAATGAAGGATGGGAGAGCCAGAAGGCCTCAAATTTGAATGGCCGTTTGAATTGTGTACCCATATTTTGCCAATGGAGCAAAATAGGCCAATGGTCCGAACCTGCCAACGGAAGAATCGAAGCAGAGAGGTCCCCTCCCATATGGATGGCGTTATCCGAGATGAGAAATCGATCGAGTTTTTAGGCGATCTGCTGATTCCCTGTTCTTCTGTTGTTCCAAGTGAAGGAGCCATTTGAGAAAGGGAGGTCTATTATCCAACTGTTGTTTATAAAGTCTTTGAAGTGAGAGCATTCTGGTTCCAACCTTGGCCTTCCGCCCGTTTTTTCTTCCAACTTGGTAATCATGTTGAAATATCCTCCAACAACCCAAAGAGGATAAGATCTGTTGGAATTTAGGACTTCCATGGTGTTCAACAACGCTATTTTCCTGGAGCGGTCCTGGGGAAAATAGACGTTTGAGAGGATCCCATGTATATTTGTTCCAATGGGGTGAAAAGTGGCCTGAATAAGATTATGCCCTGCATGAAAATTTGCGAGCTCTATTGACTGAGTATCCCAAGCAATCGCAAGTCCTCCTGAAGCTCCTGATGCATCCATTGCAACTGAATTACAACTAGGCCAAGCTTTGGATAAGATTGAGCCTAAGGCCTCACTGTTACATTTTGTTTCTTGAAGAAAAAGGATATTAGGTCGTTCTTTCTGAATCATGTTTCTGATCATTTTATATTTGCCGGGGCTATTGAGCCCTCTGACATTCCATGATATGAGCTTCATGGGGAACTATTGGCAAGAGGTTTGAAGAACCGTGTTAGCTTGGGGTATCTTCCGGAGTTCACCAACATCTCCCCTAAAGTGATGGTGCGTTGCCAATCTGGTTTTCGACCTCTTTTCTTGGATTCTTTTATGACTTTTAGGCTGTCCCAATGACTGCCCGGTTGAATGCCTAATTTCTTTTGTTGTTGAACTTTGGTTAGGACTCTTTCGAGGTTGTCAATTTGCACAAGATTGATCTTGTCAAACTCCTTGCGCCTGCAAGCATCTTCTAGTCCTAAAATATCAAGCTCCCCAAGATCCAGACCTTCAGAGTTGTCGTCCATGAAGCTCAGTTGACTGCTTCCAGGAGTCTCCTCATTTGCGGCAATGGGATTGGCCTTGGGATCATCAATGTCCATGATGCTGGGGTTCCAGGTAAGGAGTTTGGTATCAGGAGGGGCCTTGGGATCAGTTGTTTCACTAGAATGATTTTCCTTCTGAACGGACGCAGGCTTAGGGTTATCGGGAGTGCCGGAGGGGACAGAGGGGAAAAGGGTTGAATCAGGGGAAATAGGGTTAATTTCAGTGGAAGGGTCAGAGTTGGAGAGCATGGCAAAGCTGTTACTGGTGGAAGGGACATTTGAGGAGGGGGTAGGTTTCTTCCCGCTCGCGGAGGGTTTCTTGCTATGCCTTCGACAAGGGGGCACCTTGGTGAAGCCATCTGGTTCTGATTTGTTCTCAGCTTCCTTATTTAGGGATTGAGCGTTGAGAGGGCAATCTCTGAACAAATACCCATGAGCATGGCACCTGCGGCATCTAAAAGGAACATGTTCGTAGTCTAAAGGTTGAATCCATTCAAAATCATCATGATACAAACTTACCGCATCTGGCAGAGCGTTGTCCAAGTGCATGTAGATGCAGATTCTTGCATAGGAGGTATATCTGCGAAGTTTTGTCTCTTCAGCTATCTTAATGAACTCTCCTAATCCTCTGCCAATTTCTTGGAGTGAATCTTCATCCCAATATTCAAGCGGCAACGAATATAGGCGTATCCAGACAGGAGCCCAGTTGAAATTTTCTTTATCTGGGTTGAATATTTCGACCCAGTTCCTGAGATATAGCCCCGCTGAATTGAAGAAATAAGGTCCTTCGTCCATAACCTTATTTCGGTCCTCTATGCAGTTGAAGACGGCAGTGAAAAAGCCTTTCGGTCCAAGCTGGAGAGTAACGTGGCCCTTGGGCTTCCATTTGGAGGCGATCCAACCTTGCAGAGCTTTTTCAGTGGGCCAGAAACCGATAAATTTCCCTATGAGGGCATGATCCCTCTGTACTGGATTCGAGCATTTATGCGATGGCTTGGTAAGTCGATCTTGGGCCTTGGGGCGATAGGCTTGCATGTGGAAGATGTGGGTGCTGCCGTGTCCTGCTTGTTCTGCGTGGTCGGCGTCTAAGATGCTGCCATTCCCTTCTCTTTGTCAGAGGTTTAAGCTCCGTGGTCAGTTTTAGCGCCCGTTTCCTCATTGTCTGCAGGGGGGGATGGGCCTTCCCCCCCCCGCCATGGTTGATTACCAGATGTTGAATGTGTTTCAGACTTGCGCCGTCAGCTTTGAGCAGGTCTGCAAGGTCGAGAGGGTTTCTGCAATCGCATGAGAGAGAAAACCCTAATTTCCCGTATGTTCCGGCTATTACTCTTCCCCAAGAGATTATTATTATAAACCCAATGGATTAATATTAAAAACCCAAGTGAATACTATTGAGAACCCAAGAGATTAATATTATAAACCTTTGAAATTGATATTATAATCGTAATCAATTATTAATACTAAAAACCCAAAGAATTAATAAAACCAAGAAATTTATATTATAAACCCAATGGATTATAAACTCAATGGATTTATATTAAACCCTAGGATTGATATTATAAACCTTATCAATAATATTATACACTAGGAATATGGACCTTTAGATTAATAAACCCAAGGGATTGATATTATAAACTCAAGGCACTAATAAACCCAAGAGATTAATACTAAAAACCCAAGGGAATAATATTAAACCCTAGGGATTAATATTGTACACCAAGGTATATAAACCCTAAGATAAATATTGTAAGCCCTAAAAAAAACATGGCTGACCATGGTTGAATTTCATATTGAGACAATATTTGGCACAATGTGGTGTTGGACCATGGTTGACCATGGATGACCATAGTTGTCACAATGTGGGGTTGAACCAAGAGACAATCTTTGTCACAATGTAACCATGGTTGACCATTGTTGATTTTCATATTGAGACAATCTTTGTCACAATGTGACGTTGGACCATTGTTGACCATGGTTAACCATGATTGACCTTGTCCAATGTTGACCATGCTTGACTATGGTTGACCATGGTTGACCATGATTGATTTTCATATTAAGAAAATCGTATGATAAACCCTAAGATAAATATTATAAACCAACGTATATAAACCTTATGATAAATATTATAAATGGTAAAATAAACATGGCTGACCATGGTTGATTTTCATATTGATACAATCTCTGTCATAGTACGATGTTGGACCGTGGTTGACCATGATTGATTTTCATATTGAGACAATCTTTGTCATAATGCAACATTAGACCATGGTTGACCATGCTTTTTCATGGATGATTTTCATATTGAGACAATCTTTGTCACAATGTGACATTGGACTATGGTTGACCATGATTGACAATGATTGACGATGGTTGACAATAATTGACCATGATTGATTTTGATATTGAGACAATCTTTATCACAATGTGACATTGGACCATAGTTGACCATTATTATAAACCTAAGGGATTTATATTAAACCATAGGATTAATATTATAAACCTATGAATAATATTATACCCTAGGAATATGAACCCTTTGATAAATAAGGTCAAAGGAATAATAAACCCTAGGGATTAATTCTAAAATCCCAAGAGATTATAAACCCAAAGAATAATATAAAACCCAAGGGATTAATATTATAAACCCAAGGTATATAAACCCTAAGATAAATATTATAAACCCTAAAATAAACATGGTTGACCAAGGTTGATTTTAATATTGAGACAATCTTTGTCACAATGCGACATTGGTCTATAGTTGATCATGATTGATTTTCATATCGAGACAATCTTTGTCACAATGCGACGTTGGACCATCGTTGATTTTCATATTGAGAAAATATTTGTCACAATGTGACATTGGACCATGGTTGACCATGATTATAAACCCAAGGAATTTATATTAAACCCAAGGATTAATATTATAAACCTTATGTCCCAGACTTCGACCCCTCTACGTTAGTCATTACCAAGCTTCCTATTTGGGTCAGGCTTCCAAACTTACTTGTGCATTTATGACACTTTTTTGTCTTCCAAGGAATTGGAAACACCCTGGGCTGCTTTCTGGCAACGGATCTCTCTGGGGGGAGAAGGGAATATACACCTATGGCAGAATATGCGCTAAAATAGACATAAGTAAAGGTTTGCCTGATCAAATCAATCTCAAAGTTGGTGATTTCCTGTGGACAGAGACCCTGGACTATGAGAACACTTCCTTCTAATGTCGCCACTGCCATCAAACACGACACCTTCAGAACTCCTGTACCACGTTCCTCACCCAAAAGAAGAAAATGAATCACAAATCAAAATCTAAAAGCTAGAAACCATGTGATCCGCCCCCCATGGATGACATTGAGTCCTTCAACTCGGATGAGGAGGAGACTGAAGCAAAAGTGGAGGTTGCAAAGCAGACGAAGGATACACCCTCGGTTGGCCCTGAGGTACCCATTGTTTCTTCAAATACATAGAAACAAACTCATGAGTCCTCCTCCTCTGTTTCGAATAAGGAGACTCTCCCCACAGTCAACAACAATTTTCAAGTGGTTCTAGCCATCCGCACCATGATGGTTGGGTCAAAGTTAACAAAAAGAAAGGAAAAAAATATCATATTGAGGATTCAACCCATCCTGGGTATATTCCAGTGCCTATCTCCTTTTGTTTCCTTGTTACTGCTCTTGGTCCTTTTTGTTTATTTCTTGGTTACTTAACGGGACCGAGGTTGATAGTTTATCATTTTCGGCTTCCCCGCTATCTAGCTTCTCTTGACTGTAACTTCATTTTGTACTATATGATTTCTTAATAAAATTAGTCTTATTTACAAAAAAATAAAAAATAAAATTATAAACCTTATGAATAATATTATACCCTAGGAATATCAATTCTTAGATTAATAAACCTAAGGGATTTATATTATAACCCTAAGGGATTAATACTAAAAACCTAAGGGATTATAAACCCAAGGGATTAATATTATAAAACCAAGGTATATAAACCCTAAAATAAACATGGTTGGCCATGTTTTACCATGATTGATTTTCATATTGAGACAATCTTAGTAATAATGCGACGTTGGACCATGGTTGACCATGGTTCATTTTCATATTGAGACAATATTTGTCACAATGTGACATTGGACCATGATTGACCATAGTTGACGATGGTTGACAATAGTTGACCATAGTTTATTTTCATATTTAGACCATATTTGTCATAGTGTGACATTGAACCATTGTCAACCATGGTTGACAATGATTATAAACCCAATGGATATATATTAAACCCTAGGATTAGTATTATAAACCCTATGAATAATATTACACCCTAGGAATATGAACCCTTAGAATAATAAACCCAAGGGATTGATATTATAAACCCAAAGGGATAATAAAAACAAGGGATTAATACTAAAACACCAATGGATTATAAACCCAAGGGAATAATATTAACCCAATGGATTAATACTATAAACCCAATGTATATAAACCCTAAAATAAATATTATAAACTCTAAAATAAACATGGTTGACCATGGTTTATTTTCATATTAAGACAATCTTTGTCATAATGCGACGTTGGACCATGGTTCACCATGATTGATTTTCATATCAAGACAATCTTTGTCACATTGCAATGTTGGACCATGGTTGACTATGGTTGATTTTCATATTGAGACAATCTTTCTCACAATGCAACGTTGGACCATGGTTGACCAGTGGTCCAACATCACATTGTTACATTAGGTAATTGGTTACATCTGAGTAAAAAGGTAAATATGAATATTTATTAAGTTTAGTGCCCATCAAAATTTAAATAAATAATTATGAAAAATTTAGGTAAGAAAATTATTGATGTTGTTAATTATTGATGAAACTCCACCTTTCAATTTGGAAACGTAGTTTATCAAATTTCAAATAAAGAGAAATATTATTTTGTTATTTATTTTAATTTTAATAGTTTTTACATTAATTAAATTTTAATAAATTAAATAAATTGATAAATTAGAGTTTAATTTAATCTATTTTAATTAAATATAAGTATTAAGTTTTTTTTAAGGGTCAAAGAATTTATATTATCAGGAGTGGTAGGAGGGGGAGAGGTGCTCTATGGCTCGAAGTTAAAGTCAAAAAGTATTTATGGGGCCTACGATGCATGACAAACAATCAAGCTTAAGCTTGTTCCCTTTACTAGGGGATTCAATTAGCCAAAGAAAAACAAGTAACTTCTCTCACTGTTTTGGGAGACTCCCTCATTCTTATTCAACATTTGGTGAAATGATCCTCTCCAAGGGACAAGACATTAGAAAGTCTTATGAGGAATTAGGAAAACAACAAAGGGGTTCTCCTCAATAACATACTTCCATTATCTCTGCAATCTCAATAAAGATGTGGACTTATGTGCTAATTAATGGTGTAAACTAAGATTGGGAGATTTAAAAATCAATGGTCAAATCATGTCTTCTCCTATTCCTTAAAGCTAAATGGATTGGCGTTACACAATAATGAAGTGATTGCATTATCAATCAATTAAAGTATGGTGTGTAATTTTTTTTTGGTCGGTTTTGTAAGCTATATCCCTACAAAACCCAAATGTTTAATGTCCAGTTTCGAGTTCCTCTCAAAAAATTTGTAGTTTTGTAGATAAGAGGACTCTAGAATTTTTTTTTAAGATATAGATATATACCACTTAATGTATTCACTGTGATCCATGCTCAAACTTACATATAAATACAAAATTCTCATTCAAGTGTGTGTGTGTGTGTGTGTGTGTGTGTATATATATTCCATCAATTAAATTTAAAATCTTAAAATTATACATCAAAAAATAATATAAATGTTAAATTTAAAAATAAATTTATAATTATAAAACCATAACCCTGCTCTATACTCTCCTTAAAAATTATCATATATATATATATATATATATATATATATATATATATATATATATATATATATATATATATATATATATGATTAACGCCCATTAAGACTTATATGGTCTATCAGATGTAATATATTAATTATAATTCCTTAACATTTTATTTCTATACTAAAAAAGAAGTGAAAGAAGCGCTTTCAGATAACCATAGTTTTTCTAAGTTAAAAGGTAAAGAAGGTTGGTAGCGTGAAAAATATTTTGAAAATTAGATAGAATGTGAGTATAAGATGAACATTTTAAGAGAAAATGTTTTTCATCTTCAACCTTCCTATGATCTCATAGGTGACAAAATATTTCATCCCACAGTGTTTTCCGAATTGACCAATGCCCATTTTCACTTTAAAGCTCGTGAGAATTGGTTTTCATCTTGGAAATGGTGATTTTCTTCTTAATACTAGTCAAGACAGAGAGATAATTTTAGTTTTCCAGATTGGGGTTTATCACCTCTTTATAATATCATAGTTTTGGTAAATTTCTCCTTAAATTTGGAAGAAATAATATTCTTAATAATATCCAAACTATGCAAGATGTTCTCCTCCTTTATTCCCTAATGGGCTAGCCAAGATTGGACATCCTTATGCCACCTTTGTTTGAGTCGAAGGTGGGGGGTTTTGGATAGATTTAGAAGCAACTTTAAGAAACCTCTTGGCATCCATGTTGTATAGCTTCTTCTTATACATAAGATACCTAGTCCTAGCCATGTTTTCGATGGGGAAATACTCGCTTCAATTAGTAGGATAGGGCAGGGAGTATTTTCTTTAATCTTGGTATTGTTGGTTATTAACTACTTTTGGATTTTTTCAATCTTTCTCCGTGATTCTTTGGAGATACTGCAACCCAAACCTCACATCCATATAAATTAATAGTGGTGAAAAGAGTCTAAAATAGGAGCTTATTTTTATCCCAAATGCAAAGATCTATGGACTCACAATTTTTTTCAATCTCATATTAAGCTTTCCAACCTTCATTTATCCTTTTTTCAATTCTGTAATTTCAATTGAACTTATGATGGATGTCAATTCCTAGATATTTATATGAAGGAACTCCCTTTAATAATTTTTCATAAATGAAAGTATCATAGGTGATATTTTAGGTTTTAATTATCATGACTTTGTTTTGTCTATATTTATAGTCATACCCACTTAGAGCAGAAAACATGGAGGATTTTGAGCTGCTTTCTAAGATCGTGATGGTTCCTTTCCAAAAGAGCAATATCGTTAGCAGAAAGGAGAAGGGTTATGACCATACCAGTGAGTGTGAAGCCAACACAATCTACTTCTTCCAAACACTCTTTTAGCTTATATTCGTATAGGCCGAAAAGGGTAAGGGATAAGGAACACCCTTTCTTGAATCCAATATTGCATTTAATTTCCTCCAACCAACCTTTAATGGTCATAAGCTTCGCAATAACATTATCTTATAGTATTGTCACAACCCTCAACTCTAAAAGAACCACTCTCTCTTCTAGTCTCTTTCATAACTTTGTTATAGGAATGGTGTCAAAAGCTTTTCTACAGTTAACAAAACCACATAAGAGATTACTTTATTACATATATATATAGTTAAAATGATATTAAAAAATAATTTATAATTTTGTTATAAATAAAATTAAAAAAATAATTATAAATAATATATCATATTATAATAAATTTAAATAATAATGATTCATATTCATAAAGATAGTATTTTAAAACATATAATTTATAAATTTATAAAAAATTAACAAATATAAATAATAAACATATGATTAAACATAAGAATATTTCTATAAAAATAAATATGTGAAATAAATATAAAATATAATAACAACTCTAAATTAAAATTCATTTTATCATATAAATTAAAATAATAATTTATATTCATAGCTATTGTATTTTAAAACTTCAAATTTAAATGTAGTTAATAAACCAAAAAAAAAACTTACGATAATATATATATATATATATATATATATATATATGAGTTAGGTCAAGAGTGTAGGCCAGGGCCAACCCTAATGTTGGATGGAAGTTGGATGTTATCATCAGGGTTGTATGAGGTTTGGTCAAGGTTGGCCGCCCCTTGGGATAGTTTAATTTCCAACGAAAGGTTGCTCCTATCCTTTGAACCTCTCCCCATGGGATTTGAACATGTGATCTAATGGGGGCTAAATCCCACACAACCCAATTGGTGTACACCTCATGAATATGTCAAGTGCATATATATGTAACTATATGTATTATTAGAATTTTAATAAAATTAAAAATAAGAATATTTATATATAGAGATATGTGAAATTCATATAAAATTAAATAATATTATTAAGAACCAACATAGATTTATCATAAACTTGATTCTTCTTAAAATTTTCAAGTTTTACACTAAAAAATGAGTTTGTGTTTTGAGAGATTTGATCCCTCTAGGAGTTTGATAGATCTGAAGTTAAAATAAATCTATGCTATTTTAGATTATTTTATCTTATAATTTCAATTCAAAATATACATTTTCCGTCAATTATTGATACATAATTTTGTTTTATAAAGAAATACCTTTTTTTGTAAGTTAATTTTATTGCCTTTAAAAAACAGATTACATCACTAATAACAAAAATATACTAACCTCACTTTGCCACACTAGAAACCAGATTTATTGGTCGGTATGTGAAAATGCAAAGTATCTGTAGAAAACAAGGAACTACACTTATCCAAATATACTGTAAAACCAAAAGGAGACTACTATAAGAAAGCTAGAACATGAAAGCTAAAATAGGTGTCGGATGATGTCACAGGAGCCATATCCTTTGCACTCCAACCAAGTGGCACTGAGGATTTAAAATCACATCAAATATGAATTTCCATGTGAGCTAAGAAAGCTTCCAATATGTCAAGGCATGTCTGTTCATTCCACTAATTTTGTCGAATATCATTCAAGAAAGAAATGATGTTGTTATGTCCTCGATCTTTTGCTTTAAAACACTTCCTGTAGAAATTTATACAATATGCATGTATATTACCGGATTCTCCTGATCTAAAAATTTAATCCTTATGTTAAATACAAAATCCTTCTACTTAATTCTTTGCAGAAATTAAATCGCCAATTGCAAACACATGAAGAAAAATCATCACACATAACAAGATGTTTTTACCGGGAAAGCTTAAAGCTAAGAACCCCAACTATCATATATTATGTATATCAATGGATCATGAAACAATCTCATATATCTCATACAAAGCTCAACTCATAGAGCTCTCAGTATAATATACAATCGTCTCACACTATCTTGTAGAAATTTGCACCTCCATGCACCAATTTCTTACCTCCTGACAACCTGCCTCCACTGCGCAATCCCTACTAAAGAAGAACCCTGAATGAATTCGACCTTACCTTGCCTTGACTGTGCAATACTCATAGGCATCTCAAATGTGTGTGTGGATGCATTGAATGCTCCACTATAGTCACAACATATAGTCCATCTCACCCTTTCACCTATCTCTCCACTGGGTCTCCACTGGATCTGACATGTAAGTAGTTAACTGTTGTATTTCTTCAGTTGCAAGTAAGACACTACTTTTGAATTAATTAACTAATTAATTCACTCATCTTTCACTATTGTATGTTTAGTTACAACTAGCACAACTGAGTTTAACTCACTAAACTGAGTTAAACTAAATAACAACTCCCATAACTACTCTTCCAACTCTGTTACAACTCTGCCACAATCAGTTATAACGAAGTCCACCATGCATGAGTCACCAGCCAACCTTGGAATTCGAAATTCCTTCAATCCACTGATGTGCCACATATGTTTACTGAAATAAAGTGCTCCAAGAGAATAAGTTATTATTTATTGTCTGATTATTATTAAGGGTTAATAATAATCGACATGCATTCTATTTTTAGATTAGCGATCTATAAATAGACTTCACCCATCTTCTAAAAATAGAAATTCATCCAAAGATGGAATTTTCTCAACCATCTAGAATCAACATCCTGCTAACTTTAGAATATGCTCACCATTCTAAAAATATACATACACCTAAAAATAGCCTATGTGGGCCCCACCTAGTTTAGGTGCTGATTTTTCACTAGGATCAAGGATGATGTTTCCGGATGCCACTTTCATTGTTTCTTGTTGCAAAATTCAACACTCCCTCTCAACAAGAAAGGTCTGTCTTTGCATGCACCCTGCAACTCCATGCATCCGCCCTACAATACTTGCATGTAACACTTCCGAAACTAAATAGCCTCCAAACAACTCAATTAGTATAATGCATTTGCAATCAAAGTCTTCCGACTTCTGCTTAGCTATTGCACACATTGTCTTCAAGTACCACTGCGTTGTTGAACTCTGCACCCATGCACTCAGCACTTGCTGTCAACTCTGATCTGCGCTCCAGTATCCAACACTGTCACTTTGATCTAACTGCATCAATCCAACTGATCATGTTATTGCTGCTCTGTGGGCGCCTTGTAGCCAGGTTCAATTCATGAGATCCACACCATCTCAATGAATCTTGACCAGAAATATCTTCTTAGGATTACTCATGCATGTCGCCCCACCTCTTACCTGGTGGTATAGCTGCATGCACTCCCTCTGCCCATCTGGCATGAAATTTCTCTGCATGAGTGGTTGCTCCCACTCCATGATCCTCATCTTGTGGCTGCTCCACATCCCGAGGTTCACTCTTACCTGCATGAAAATCCAGCTCCCTCTCAAGATTCAATTGCATGGCTTTCTCGCACTTCCCAATAGTAGGAAGCTCCGTAGAAATCCCATCTACTTCAAGTCTGTAGAGATTCTTAACTCGAATCCCAACCTTCTTGGCTTGCCCTGTTGCTTTGTGTCGCAGGAACACTTTTCATTCACTAAAGACAACATCATTGCCTCTATCCTCTAACATTGCGATTGAGATTAAATTCTTCTTTAAACTTGGAACATGCACAACATCTCTTAAAAGAAGGAGTTTACCTGACACCCTCTGAAAGGTAATGGTACCAATGCTGGTTGCACTGTATCGCCCATCGTTTCCCAACTCAACATGCATCTAGAGATATTTCTCCTCCAAGTCACTGAAAAGGTTCTCATCTCCCGTCAAGTGAAAGGAAGCACCACTATCAAAGTACCACCTCGATCCCAATGCACTAGACACCATGCATGCGATCAATGAGAAGTCAAGCTCAAATTGCGAGGCAAGGGCCTCACCAGCTGCAACTCTAGCAACCATCTTGTTCTTCTTCTTATGTGGACAATTTGTGGCAATATGTCCAAACTCGTGACAGTGAAAACACTTCACTTTGGACATGTTGTGCTCCTTGCCATCTT
This sequence comes from Pinus albicaulis, assembly GCA_034641835.2. NCBI lineage: Eukaryota > Viridiplantae > Streptophyta > Pinopsida > Pinales > Pinaceae > Pinus > Pinus albicaulis. Next base: position 1,166,843,129 of record CM076574.1, read on the forward strand.
CACCGGCCTCAGATCTAGAATGGAATTTCTTCCCCTTCTTATTCTTCGCCTTGGCAACCAAAGCATAGTCCTCTTCATCATCATGCTTTGATGAAGAGCCATCCCTGGTGTTCAGCCTTATCTCCTCTTGCACTAGATCCGACCAAAGTCGCTCCCAATTCGGTAGTTTCTCCCATCCATTGACAGAGTCTTCATAACTGTGCCAACTCTTCGGAAGCCCAAGGAGAGCCAAGCTCACCAAATCATCATCAGCAACACTGACTCCACTCCCAAGCTCATCCCTGCATTGGAAAAACTTTTTCAAGTATACCGGAATAGTGTCGTTCTTCTCCATCTTGATTTTTCTGAGTTTATCCTTCAACGCCAACTTCCTATGGTCGCTGCTTCTTTGGAAAAGATCTGTCAAAGCCTTCCACATAACATATTGAGTGGCTTCCCCATGAAGGCTTGACACAATATGGTCTTTCACACCTTCCAACAGAATCCTCCTCACCCTTGCTACTTTCTTTTGCCATGCGTCAAGTACTGCAGCATCCACCAAAGTGGGCTTAGGAACATATCTCTCGATGAATTCCTTCAAGCCATTATCTTCAAGCACCGCCTCCATCCTGTCCTTCCAGGCTATGTAGTTAGAGTTTCCCTCAAGTGCATACTCCAACCGCAACCCATTGAAAGCAATTTCAATGTATACTCAACTGTCGCACTAAGAAATTCTTGCAGCAATTTCGAATTGTTTCCACCAACAAAAACTCAACCCTGCTTCACTATTGCAATCTCTTCAGTTTCGATACCATGAAGAAATTTATACAATATGCATGTATATTACCGGATTCTCCTGATCTAACAATTTAATCCTTATGTTAAATACATAATCCTTCTACTTAATTCTTTGCGGAAATTAAATCACTAATTGCAAACACATGAAGAAAAATCAATCACACATAACAAGATGTTTTTACCGGGAAAGCTTAAAGCTAAAAACCCAAACTATCATATATTATGTATATCAATGGATCATGAAACAATCTCATATATCTCATACAAAGCTCAGCTCATAGAGCTTTCAATACAATATACAATCGTTTCACACTATCTTGCAAAAATTTGCACCTCCATGCACCAATTTCTTGCCTTCTAACAACCTGCCTCCACTGCGCAATCCATGCTGAAGAAGAACCTTGAATGAATTTAACCTTACCTTGCCTTGACTGCGCAATACTCATAGGCATCTCCAATGTGTGTGTGGATGCATTGAATGCTCCACTATAGTCATAATAGATAGTCCATCTCACCCTTTCACCTATCTCTCCACTGGGTCTCCACTTGATCTGACATGCAAGTAGTTAACTGTTGTATTTCTTCAGTTGCAAGTAAGAAACTACTTGTGAATTAATTAAATAATTAATTCACTCATCTTTCACTAGTGTATGTTCAGTTACAACTAGCACAACTGAGTTTAACTCACTGAACTAAGTTAAACTAAATAACAACTCCCATAACTACTCTTCCAACTCTGTTACAACTCTGCCACAATAAGTTATAACGACGTCCACCATGCATGAGTCACCAACCAACCTTGGAATTCGAAATTCCTTCAATCCACTGATGTGCCACATCTATTCATTAAAATAAAGTGCTCCAAGAGAATAAGTTATTATTTATTGTGTGATTACTATTAAGGGCTAATAATAATCGACATGCATTCTATTTTTAGATTAGCGATCTATAAATAGACTTCGCCCATCTTCTAGAAATAGAAATTCATCCAAATACGGAATTTTCTCAACCATCTAGAATCAAAATCCTACTAACTTTAGAATATGCTCACCATTCTAAAAATAGACATACACCTAAAAATAGCATGTGTGGACCCCACCTAGTTTAGGTGTTGATTTTTCACTAGGATCAAGGATGATGTTTCCGGATGCCACTTTCACTGTTTCTTGTTGAAAAATTCAACACTTCCTAGCAGGGGCTTTAGTTACCAACAAAGAGTTATAAAATACATGTATTGGTTCCTTCTTCCCTCAGTGTGAATAGGGTCGAGAAGCCAACGATACACCTCCTCTAATAACTCAAAATCTAAATAGGCCTGATGATATTGAGAAACATGATTATCAAGTAGTTGAATATCCTCTCGAGTACTCAAAAAGGTCGTCGAGTAGTAAGTATTTGCAGCCTCCTAAGTCTACGATTGGACATGACCACCAACCCCGCGACGACCACACATCCGTTGGTACAGCATGAGGACCATTGTAAACATACAACCAACACAATTCAAGGAATAAAAATCCCACCAACTATAGAAACCCGAAATAGAGTGTGACCCCTCATAATCAAACAACAGAATAAGATATTTGGGAGAAACTACTTCCCCTGATAATGCCATAGACTAGAAATGAACTAAGCAAAAGAGTTGTCCACACAAACTCAAGGAATGACATCAGTGTGAAGAAATAAAAATAATTACCTCCAAACAAATCAATAAGAAGGAGCATCCAATAACCAAATCGAGTAGTAAAAAATCCTTGGTAATAGACTAGCTCTAAAGGAAACCGGATTCTGAGACTCAAAAGGAACGTAAGTAGGTTTTTTCAGAGACCTTTTACCAAAACCCACAACGCACCAAGAATAAATAAAAGCCAAGGTTGAGGAAATCAGAGACCCAGAGCCTGAATTCATCCCTACGCAACCCTCCCAACCATCCAAGAAATTGTCACCATTAGGGCTTCTTCTACCTTGTTTTCTCCACCTTCTTCTTCTTGAGTTCCAACTCCCACAATCTCCCAAAGAACTAGGAAGTTGATACAAGGAGTCACACTTTTAGTAAAACCTACAACATGCCAATTTAAATCAAGAAACTCATACTTTTCATTCTGAATCATGGATTGGCCATCCAAGTAGTACAAAATTTCCAAAAACTGAAAGTGGAAGGAAAATCCCACCGACGTCAGGGAAAATACATTCACATGGCGTAAAAACCTGCCTCTCTACATAGAAACTAAACATGAGTAATCCAAACTGTGGCTAACCATAACATACGATATGAGCCTTTACATGATTTATGCATTTGGGGGGTAGGGGGTAGGGGGTAGTTACCAAGTGTTTAAACACACCCATCGGTGGTTTTATAAAACGATAATTATAAATAAAGATGTTATCACCTAAAAAATTTATCACCTAGCCATTTCTAACTAGGTGGATTGAAATACACCGTGTAGGATTAATTTTACCATAGTAAAATCACTTTCACCATAGGAAATAATTTAGTAAACAATTTTTATTAGATTATTTATGATTAAAATAAAAAATCCCCATGAGAATAATTGAATAAATCATTATTTCATAAGTATTTATTGTCACATTTGACTAAATCACATTGGAATAATTAAACAAATCACTATTTATTTATTATTCCTTAATTTTATTTTTTGAATAATTATTAAATCATTATTTAATAATTATTTTGAACTCACACATTTCTTATTCCTTGCAAAGTGATTAATAAATCATTTTATTTGTTAATTACTTCTAAATAAAGATATTTGACCATTTTGAATATATTTTCTCTTTCCAAAAAATATAATAAAGTATTCCTAATAATTAGATTTTGATTTGGTCAATAATATTTTATTATTTTCTAATTCCTAATTGAGCCCAGTACTTTGTTGTAATTTAGAGGGTTTTCCATTCATTCTTCACCATGATCACTATCTTCGTTGTCATTATCATCTTCTCACATTTGAGCTCCCACTTGAGTTTCACTTTTTGTTTTGGGTTTTCTATAAATTGAGAGATAAAAAAGATCCCTTAAGCATATGAATATCAAAGAACCCATCCCACAAAGGGGGATTTGTAGATCCACGTTGTAAGCCTCCCTCACCAAGTGTATTTTAATAACAATATTATTCATTTAAATTCTTCTTCTATTGGTTTATTGCATCAGTTATTTCTTGTTTTTTTTTAATGTTTTAGATCGCACATGATCTTTTTGTTGTAGGGTTTTCTTGTTTTAACAATGTAAACTTGGAAACGGGAATGGAAACGAGTACTCGTTTTTTTTAGGTAGCAAAAAAGTAATCCGATTTTGAAAAGTGCCATCTAGAATATACTTTCTTTTTTGGGAGTATGCTTTTGACACTTTAAATTTTCTTATGTATCAATTATTATTATTATTATTATTATTATTTTAAATGTTAGTGATTTTCATGTTAATTTTAAAAAGTGTTGATGCAACATCGACCATTTTTTTTAGAGGGCTTATTTTTTACACTTTAAATTTTCTATTGTATTAAGTGTCCATATATTTTTTTAAATGTTGATTTTTTTCAAAATATTTTTTTAAATGTTGATTTTCATGCATATTTTGAAAAACAACAACATTTATTTCTTTAAAGACATTTTTGACACTTTAATGATGATGATGATGGTTAACGTCCACTTGATAAAAACTTAAATATTCTTATGTCCTAGGTATACACAATTTTTTTTTAAATGTTGATTATTTAACATATTTTCAAGTTGTCTTATGTCTCTTAGTGCTTTTCGTCCTAAGATATTAGTTTTTTAAGGGTTTTTCAAACATGTTTTTTTTTGTTTTTATTTGCAATGTTTTTTTTATAATAAAATTTTAATTTTTTTTTTTTTGCAAAATAAAAAAATAATATTAAAAATATGTATAAAATCAAATATAAAATTGTATACGAAAAGAAAAAAAAAACATTAAAAATGTTAAAAAAACAAAATTGACTTAAAAAAATTAAAATTAAAAAAAAAAAAAAATATATATATATATATAAAGAGTAAACAAAAATAAAAATAAAACATATTTCAAAACACACATAAAACAAAAAAAACAAAAACCCTTAAATTTAAATTAAAAAGATAAACAAATTATAATTAAAAAAAAACAAAAATCACACTTTAAAATTAAATTAAAAATAGTAAAAAAAATAATTAAAAGAAAAACTAAATAAAAAAATTTGAAAAAAAAAAAAAAAACCGTAACAAAAAAAAAAATAAATAAAAGAAAAAAATAAAAAATTATGTTGCCTAGCTCGACAGTTGGGTGGCCACAGGGGCAAGGTCGATTCTTACCCCATGTGGTCACTTGGCCACTGAGCTGGGCAACTGTGGAAGCTGCGACCACTGCTCCCACGGTCGCCTAGCTCGGTAGCCGAGCTCGAAGGCAAGGCCAGCCAGGCGTGGCCGCTCGACTACCGGGTGGGTGGCCGTGGGAGCTGCGACCGAGCTCGACCCCCGAGAGGCCATAGGCGACAAGGACGATTCTCAGAAACAACCTCTCCCCCTATGGTCACTTAGCTGCCGGGCTAGGTAGCATAACTTTTTTTTTATTTTTCTTTTAAATTATTTTTATTTCTTAATTTTTTTTAATTACATTTTCAAAATTTTTTAATTTAGTTTTGTTTTTTATTTTTATTTTACTATTTTTAATTTAATTTTTAAGTGTGATTATTTTTTATAAATAATATGTTTTATTATTATTATTGTTTTTTTAATGTTTTTATTATTATTTGTTTAGGTTTTTAATTTAAATGTAACTTTTTTTTTTTTAATTATGGTTTTTTTTTTAATTATTCAAAATTGTTCTATTTTTTTGTTTTTTTGTTTTTTTTGTTAATTTTCTATTATTATTATTTTATTTTTTTTAATTATGTGTGTTTTGAAATATGTTTTGTATTTTTATTATTTTTTTAAAATTTTTTGTTTTGTTTTGTTTTTTATTTTTTTTAATTTTTAAGTTAATTTTGTTTTTTTGGTAATTTTTTATATTTCATATGTTTTTTTGGTCAATTTGACATATATTTTTATGTATTATTTTTGCCATGTTGTTGTATTTGTTTTTTTTTTTTGCCATGTTTTTTATTTTTATTTTTATATTTGTGTCTTTCTTTTTGTTTTTATTTTTCTCAATATTTTTGTTTTCATGTTTTTAAATTTCTTTTTGTTTTAATATATATTTTTATTTACTTATTATTATTTTTTTGTAAGCTGAGTAGGACTACATCTTCATCATCATGTCCAAATACATCACCCCGATCGGGGCGGGGAATTGAAGCGATGACTTCACATCAAGGAGTGCGTAAACAACCCACCCAATCAACATCTATTCAAGATCTCGTGAACTGTATTTACTTCTTATTATTTTTTAAACTTTTTGTGTTTTTTTTTTTTAAATTTTCAATGTTTTAATTTTATTTTATTTTTTATTTATTTATTTATTTTTATTTTTTATTTTTTATTTTTTCATATATATATATATATATATATATATATATATTATTTTGTTTTATTTAATTTTTTCCTATAGGGTCTATGTCGATCCTCGGCTAGCAACCTCATCTCATTATTTGTCATTTTGATTGTAGATTTTAAAGTTTTCGTTGTAAAAGATCGAGTTCGTCTGCGCAATGTGTAAATTTCATCATTGATATTTAAGTTTTCATTTCAATGGGTCGAGTTTGCCTATATTGTGTGTCGATTTGATGGTTGCCTTTTAAATTTTTGTTGCAATGTGTCAGGCTAAGATTTTAAAGTCGTCATATTTTTATCATTTAAAAAAGAAACTACTCCTGGAATACTCACTCTTTCATTCAGGTGTTCAATTTTAAAGTTTTTTTAGTCAAAAATTTTTCCATAATGTCATGGTTGAAAAATTGTCAAAATTTTAAGGTTTTCCAACATTATAGTATTCCAGCATCAACATTTTTTTTTAGGTTGTTTTTCATGTTTTTTTGGAGTTTTTTGGCTAGAATTCCCGTTTTGAGTTTATAGTTCCTGTTTCAAAGTTTACAGAGTTTTTTGTCATTATAGATATGAAGCATAAACAACCACATCTTGTTATTAGGGTCACTTGTCACCAACGACTTAAGTGAAACATTTTTGGTACACTTCCCTGAAATATGTGTAGTTAGGTGTAGGATCGGTGGGATAGGCTTCCAAAAACACCCATTGATCACTTACAATGAGACATAGAATTTAACTTATTAGGGAGCTTAAAATCCTTCACTATCCCACGGTCCAAAGCCGGAGTGCATCAGAAACCCGATTCAGAGGGGGTTAGGCTAGGTCATCATGCAAGTGGTTCTCCTCAATTCTACCCAACCTATGGCATGCAATCCTGTGCGTTGGTTGATCACCAAAAATATCAAGACTCGACCACCCCCGTGGGACGAAGGTAACCGTAGTGACCAATCATTGGAAAACACCCTATAGGATTGGATGTAGACAACAATCGATTCTCTACCTCACCTCTCTCTGGACAACTCTGCTTGTGGGGATCAAATTCCTTCATGTAAGAAGTCTTTTGGAAGGCCATTTGAAATAGTATATTTAGGACTTGTTTGAGGATTTAGATCACCTATAGGCTAGAGGTAATTTTTATTTGATAGGACGTGTTCGCTTTAATTAGAGTAGCATCTTAATGTAGTTAGTTTACACTTGGCACCACTGCACTGTATGTTTTATTTTTATTTGTTCCTCTTTTTCCCCTATCATCCTTTAGTCCTTTGAGTCATAATTTTATTGAAATCATTATGCCCCCTAGGCGTTTGTCATGGAGACTTTGTGGCCTTCGCCCCCAGTTTCCTTTAGGACATATTACTCCTCCCCATCGAGTTAGAGTTCATCCTCCTAGTCCTCCATTGAGTCCTCATTATAACTTTGGTTCTCCTGATTCTTCCAGTTCTTCCTTTGATTATGCGTCTTCCCAACCCCTTACTGCCATCATGTCAGGCATCAACATGGGTGTAGGAAACCAAGGTCATAATAAGGTAACCCCAAAATAATAACCTCTACCGTTATGGTCACTCCTCCTCCATTGCTACCCTTTATGGATGGTTTGAGTCTCCCTGATTTTATCCAGCTTATCAATGAACCTCTTCTCCATGACCCCAATTGGCCTGATATGCCTACCAGTCTTCATTTTGACATTCCCAAGTTTGAAGGAAATCCTAGAGAAGATCCCACAAATCATGTTTGCTCATTTTGTATGTGGTGTTCATCCAATTCTATCCTTGAAGACTCCATCTGTCTTCGCCTCTTCCAGCGCACTATTGCTGGAGTTGCTGCTAAGTGGTATGTGGACCAACCACGTGCCTCCCATTCCACTTTCCCGACTCTTTCCAAAGATTTTCTATGCTAATTTCAGTTACTTCTCCACTATGACACTGGTATCAAACTCTTGACTTATTTCCGTCAAAATTCTGCCATTCGCCTATTTGACCATGTTCAAGAATGACGCAAAAGGAGGATCATGTGTAGGGCCCCTGAATTCAAAGACCATGTTTATATGGATGGTTCCTTAGATCACTTTTGGCCCCCATAGGTAAATATGTCACATCCCACTTCCCCAGTCTGAGGAAGAAGCGCTACAAGTAGCTTTTAAATATGACCTAATATATGCACAGTCAGGGTATGTTTATACCGTCCTTCTCGATCTGCCTCAGCCTAGTGCTGCTAATGCACCAGGGGCATATATTGCCACAAACGGTATCATTGGATCCATTTCACACCCTCAACCTCCACTATATGCTCCACCTTCGATGAGTTATGGTCAACCCTAGGGTGGCACTAGTTCCTCTTACACCTATCCCCCTCCCAATCCTTCTCCTAGCAACAATAATCCACGTCCAAGCATGTCATATGCATATCCCCATCTGCATCAGTAGATTCCAGGGCCAACTGCTGCTTATATTATTTATCCTAATATTTTCCCATCTCCTTACTACCCATATGCATCGCCTAATGCTCCAGCCCCACCAACACCAACACCCAAACATCCCATGCATCCTCCACCTCTGACACAATAACAACCACATCCTCAAGGTCATGTGTATGCTCAGCAGAGTGCAACCAATCCCCCTAACCTCAAGAGATGGAACAAGGGGAAAAGGTAACCGAAACCAGCCATATAAGGGTAATTACGGTAACCAGGGTCCACCACCTAATGCCCCTCAAGGAAACTAGCCTAATCTCGCAACCCATCAACAAGGTGGAAAAACAAAGCAAAAAAAATCTCTTCATACGAATAAACCTTGTTCTTGTTTTGTTATATTTGGTAATTATAATCATGAGTTTCCCCTTTTACCTCATATGTGCCAAGCATGGGAAACTCAAGTAGGTGCTTCTCTAGGACCTCAACCTATTGTTGCACCTCCTCCTCCTCCTCCTACTTCATCACAACTGGTTGTTCTTACCAATCCTTTTCCTCATGAAGGATATATAGCTTCCCAACCTACATAGGGTAATTCATCTCCCAAACCTTCACAATATGGCCACAATGATTACCATATTCTCATGATGATTTCCACCAAATTCAATACTGTTGAAATTTGCAACAAGAAACAGTGAAATTGGCAACGAAAAAGGACAAAAAGTACACACACATTAGTGAGGAAATTCATTGAGAAATTTCAGTTACACACTAGTGAGGCTACACATTGGTGTGGTTACACACTAGTGAGGTTACACATTGGTGAGGTTACACACTGGTGAGGAATGTGGGTGTCTAATTTATTTTTCCCTTAGATAAATTGGACAATAAATTGTAATTTAATCTCCGAACAACTTATATCAGTTAACTAAGTCATGATGATTGAGTTAGCTAAATAAATTTGAGTTGAGGGTCTAAGATGAGGCATGTGGAGTGATTCTAATATTTTGGGGGTCCAGTTGCAGTTAATGCACTAGTGGGGTGCAGGTGTAATCAGTTAACTCAATTAATTGAGTTAAAATCAGTTTAACTAGTTCTAACTAAGCGATGAAGTAGTAAGAGGTTAAGTGAATTAAATTAGATTTAATTCACAAGTAATAATCAATCAGATAACTGATGATTCACTATTAATAACTGCATGCATGTCAGTTCTGAGGAAGGCCCAATTGAGACAAAGGTTAAAGGGAACATAACTATCAGTTGTATTTTTAGAGAATTGCCTGAATGCAATTATAAAGCCATGAGGAAGCCATGATGGATTGCACAATTAAGGAAGGTTGATTTTCCTATTTAATAGGGGCTTAATTCTTTAGGAATTACATGAGCAAGGCAAGCTGAAGTAAGGTTGAGAATAGGCTATGTGTTTGTTCATTTTTTCCTAGATCAATGTGATACAATTGGTAGAGTGTGGGAGATTCTTGTGAGAAAGAAAGCATTGTATTGTTTCATGATTCCTTGACTTTATACAATATATGATAGCAGGGTTTTTATTAGTTTCTTTCCCCAAAATATATTGTGTTGTGCATTTGATTTACTTATTTCTCTTACTTGCATGTGATTGAGCGATTGTGTTTTGTATTCCACAAATATTGTAGAAGGATTCAGTATCTTGTTTTAGTACATCACAAGGTTGGATTGAATCTCGTTGTTAAATTTCTACATGGTATCAGAGTGCCGGGAATCACAATATAAGATAATAAATTGAGTTTGTGTTGAACAAGATTCAAATTTTCAGATTCATTCTTTGGTACCTAGCAGCTGACCAGGTTGTCTTTCAATGGCTTGAGAATTGAATATGAACTCAAGGGAAATTTGAATTATATTGCATGGAAGGACATGATGGAGGCATTATTGGAGGATAACGGACTAAAGGGATTCATTGACACTGATATTCCTAAGCCCGATCCAACAAATGTTGCGCAACATGAAGCATGGAAGAATAATTTTGCAAAGGAAAGGAGGATCTTAGTAGAGGGAGTTCGAGATCATATTGTCTCGAGTCTCCATGGAAAGGAAACTCCATATGCTATGTGGAAGGCCTTGATAGATATGTTTCAAAACAACAGTGACCATAGGAAAATGGCACTCAAGGACAAGCTTAGGAAAATCAAAATGGAGAAGGGCGACACAATCCAGGAATACTTGACCAAGTTCACTCAATGTCAAGATGAGCTTGGAAGTGTTGGGGTTACTATGACAGATGATGACTTGGTGAGCCTAGCACTTCTAGGCCTTCCCAAGAGCTGCCATAGTTACGAGGACTCTGTGAATGGGAGGGAGAAGTTACCAGACTAGGAGTGTTTTTGGTCCAACTTAGTAATAAAAGAGATAAGGTGGAGCACGAGAGACGAGACCTCTCGCACCAACAAAGAAGAAGATTGTGCATTAGTCAAAAAAGGAAAGAAAGACAAGGGAAATAAGTCCCAAGGAGAAGAGGGAATGAGAGAATTGTCCAAGATCAAGTGTTTTCATTGTCATGAGCATGGGCACTATGCCTCGAATTGTCCACAGAAGAAAGAAAGTAAGAAGGAGCTTGCAATTACAGTGGGTGAAGTGCTAGTTTCACAATTCGAGCTTGATTTTACTTTCATTGCATGCATGGCCAACACTATAATGGGATGCACGTTGTATCTAGACAACGGTGGCTCGTTCCATATGATGGGGTATAGAGATCTCTTCAGTTACTTGGAGGAGAAGGACCTCTATCAGAACATAGAGTTTGGAGATGAAGGGAGGTATAGCACGACCGAAATAGGTACAATTACCTTTCAGAGGGAGTTTGGCACCCATCTTAAACGGGCAGATGTTTGTATGTTCCAGGCCTAAGGAAGAATATTGTCTCTAGAGCGATATTGGAAGACCGTGGTTATGATGTGATGTTTAGAAAAGGAAAGGTTTTCCTTAAACACATAGCCACGGGACAGGTGAAACAGACAGGTGTAAGAGTAAAAAAAATGTATGCTCTCAAGGTTGAGGATGCATGCAAAGATTTGAGGAGCAAAGCAGTGATTAGTGACTTGGTGGTTGAGAGGGATCAATTATCTCTCAACATGTAGCCTCAGAAGTGGTATCAGAAGGTTGTGGAGCAGCCACAATTGGAGAAGCAGAGAGGAGACCGAGTGGAAGAGTCCACTCAAGCAGAGACCCGCAGGAGGGGGAAATTTCGAGCCAGATGGGTAGAGGGAGTACATGCAGATATACATCCAAGTGAGAGGTGGGGCGATGTGCAGACATAATTCCAAGAGAAGAAATATGGGCCGGATCCATTGAGATGGCATGTATCATGGATCGAACCTGGCTATGAGGAGACCACAGTACAACAACGGTTGGAAGGATTTGGTGGATTGATGCAGTCAGATGTTAGGAAGACATAAATAAGAGTTGGAAATAGTGCAGAGGGCATGGATGCATATGTCATCAATAGCACAGAGAGTCCAGTAGATAGGTGCAGTAGCTAGTAGCAGCCAGAAGACTCTGATTACAGATGCATTATACTGATTCATTTTTTCGGAGGCTATTCAGTTTTAGGAGATGCATGTCAAAAACAACACTAGCAGAACATTCCAAAGGTATCAGCTATGGATAGATTGAATTCCTTTCTTATTGAGAGGGAGTTTTTAAAGTTGCAACAAGAAACAGTGGAATTGGCAACCAGAAAGGACAAAAAGTACACACACATTGGTGAGGAATTTCAGTTACACACTAGTGAGGTTACACACTGGTGAGGAATGTGGGTGTCTAATTTATTTTTCCCTTAAATAAATTGGACAATAAATTATAATTTCATCTCATAACAACTTGTATCAGTTAACTAAGTCATGATGACTGATAGCTCAAGAAATTCAAGTTGAGGGTTTAAAATGAGGCATGTAAAGTGATTCTAATACTTTGAGGGTCCAGTTGTAGTCAATGCACTAGTGGGGTGCAGGTTTAATCAATTAACTCAATTAATTCAGTTAAAATCATTTTAACGAGTTCTAACTGAGTGATGAATTAGTGAGAAGTCCAGTGAATTAAATTACATTTAATTAACAAGTAGTGATCAATCAAATAACAAATTATTCACTATTAATAGTTTCATGCATGTCAGTTCTGAGGAAGAACCAATTGATACAGAGGTTAAAGGGAACATAACTATCAATTTTATTTTTAGAGAATTTCTTGAGTGCAATTATAAATCCATAAGGAAGCCATGATGGATTGTGCAATAAATGAAGGCTGATTTTACTATTTAATAGGGGCTTAAATCTTTAGGAATTGCGTGAACAAGGCAGGCTGAAGGAATGATGAGAATTGGCTATGTGTTTGTCCAATTTTTCCTATATCAGTGTGAGACAATTGGTAGAGTGCGAGAGATTCTTGTGAGAAATAAATCATTGTATTGTTTCATAATTCCATGACTTTATACAATATATGATAACAAGGTTTTGAGTAGCTGCTTTCCCCAAGAATATCGTGTGTTGTGCAATTGATTTCCTTCTTTCTCTTACGTGCATGTGATTGAGCGATCGTGTTTTGTATTCCGAAAATATTGTAGAAGGATTTAGTGTCTTGTTTTAGTACATCACAAGATCAGATTGAATCCCATTGTTAAATTTTTACAAATACCGAACAAGTCAACCTTCAGACTTGGTCGCACCACTATGACAAGCCTCCTGCAAATTTAGCGACTGATTCCCAACCTCAAGTTTCCACTGAGCCTTTGTTGTCTCCAAATGGTACTTTATCGATCCCTCCGCCTAAGGTAGAGGTTGTCCCTAAGATCCCCAAAGGTCCATTATATCGAAACATTGCTTCTTCTAAAGCCGCCCATACTTATAGCATAATATATGACTTGGTGCAGTTTCTTGCTGCCATGTCAATGCTGGAAGTCCTCTAGACGTGCCCAACCCAACAAAAATATCTACTATCTACTTTGGGTGTTGTGTATCCTTATGACGATTGTATGATTTTATTTGATGTTGAAAAAGCGAAACATCCCCCTCGTCCTTCATCTGTTTCCTTCCAAATACCAGTCTCCATAAGAAACACCACTTTTCAGCAGTGTATCATAGATGAAGGCACCTCCACTTGTGTTATTGTCGCTATTGTTTAGAAGCAACTTGGTTCACCTGACCTGTACCCATCTACCATCACTCTTCGTTCTTTGGATGCTCATCCCTCACACCCCCTTGGCTTATATCACAACTGTCCAATTATTGTTTCTGGAAAGATAGTCTTAATTGATATCGTAGTCATTGATGCCCTATTATATTATAACATCTTCCTGGGACGTAGTTACACCTATTCCATGCCTGTTGTCACTTTTTTTGTCTTCCACAATATGTGTTTTCCTCATAATGGAAATATCGTCACTATCGATCAATTGACTTATTATGACCCTCAGTCTCAGACTTCTCCTCACTCCATTATCTCATCGATGACTATCAATAAGACTATCCCATCCCTCACCAATGTTTCTCCTAGAGTTTACAAATATTCCATGCTGCTTGGTGCTTATTATGGACCATCGCCTACCTCTTTTGAGCCTATCTCTTCTAGTGTTTGCATGCTTCAAGTGTCATGAGCTGTGAACAAGCGGTCTGATACACCTTCATAACATCTAGACCCTTTGAAACCTACTGCTCCCCACTCAACCCAACCTTCAGGAACAATTCCTCTAGTCCCATTTCCTTCTACCGATATCTCTCCTATTCCCTTCCATCCCAGAACTACTCCCCCGGGTATTAACCATCCAGGAGTAGTTCCCCCAGGTAATTACCATTTTGGTTAGATACCTTTCTTATTCCCGTCGCCTGTAATCTTTTCTACCCTTGTTATTGCTACGTTGAGTCTACCTAGCATCACTTTGGGGATCCCATTCTGGTACATTGATCCCCCTACAAACACTCCTCCTAATCAACTCAAACCTTACCCTACTTTGAACCTGGTTCAACTTGTTGTTCCTACCCCTTCCTTTGATTTAGTTTCACAACAACCTCAACATGAAGCCACTGTTGTTGTGAAAGCATTTGGTGAGGGGGGAAAGGCCCATAAAAATGGACAAAAAGAAAGGGCATCCTAAACAACTCCAAATCCTCCTAAGCCGACAAAGCATACTCCTTCATGTGCTTTGTGTGATGTTGTTGGGAATTCCAGCAATAATTGTGTGGAGCTACCTCATATCAAGAATGTGGTCTCTGATACCTTTCTTGAATCTAACATTCTTGAGGTCCATGTCACCTTACCTGAGTCAGCTAAGAAGAACGAATCCTTACGCACGAATCACCCTTGTGCTTTGTGTGATAACTACGACCATTACTCTCATCACTATCTTAGTCTCGAAGACTTATGTGATACACTTCAAGTCCTTCCCAAGTTATATGCCACTCGTAGTGATTCCACTTCCCCTCTACCTGCGGGTTCTCTTCCCACTGTTATGCCAAAACATGAGGTCTCTCAACCACCCATCGTGATCCCTCCTCCTAATGTCGAGATAACAGATAACTCCTCCCCTATTCTCTACATGTCTTCATCCATGGGATCAATGTATTGGGACTCTCTTGGAGTTTTATATTGTGATTATGCCGAACCTTCTTTGGAGAACACTTCGGTCTCAACATCGGTAGATGTCCCATCTACGAGTCATCTGTCTCCCATTTTTTACGATGCGCATGTGAACCTTGTCTCTCATGAAGATGCTTCAGGTAGTTCCTCCCCATGTGGTCCTTCTTCCTCAATTCCCCCCATATTTAATTTTTATGAATACATCATGGAAGTTATGACCACCCCTAACTATCACTGGGAGGATATGCACCATCATGCCTACTTTCTTCTGCAAAAAACCCATGATCAATATGTTGTGGAGTCCAAATATTTCATCCATTGTGTAGTTGATTGGTTTAAATAACCCTTACTTCGAATCCATGAATTCAAACCACATACACCTTGTGGCCATTACATTGCCTCACAATGTTTGGGTCAGGGGGCATCCATTTTATTTAGCGAGAATATGTTATTACCTAAAAAATGATCACCTAGCCATTTCTAACTAGGTCGATCAAAATGCACCATGTAGGATTAAGTTTACCATAGTAAAATGAATTTCACCATAGGAAATAATTTAGTAAACCATTTTTATTAAATTATTTCTGATTAAAGTTAAAAAACCCCATGAGAATAATTGAAAAAATCATTATTTATTTAATTTTCTCTAGGAATCATTATTTGATAATTATTCCTTGTCACATTTGACTAAATCACCTTGAAATAATTTAAAAAACACTATTTGTTTATTATCTTAATTTTATTTTTGGAATCATTTTTAAATCACTATTTAATAATTATTTTGAATTCACACAGTTCTTATTCCTCGCAATGTGATTAATAAATCATTTTATTTTTAATTACTTCTAAATAATGATGTTTGACCATTATTAATATCTTTTCCCTCTCCAAAAAATATGTTAAAGTATTCCTAACGGTTAGATTTTGATTTGGTAAATAATATTTTATTATTTTCCAATTCCTAATTGCGCCCAATACTTTGTTATAAAAATTAGGGTTTTCCATTAATTCTTCACCATGATCATTGCCATTGTCACCATTATCATCTTCTCACATTTAAGCTCCCATTTGAGTTCCACTTTTTGTTTTGGGTTTTCTACATATTGAGAGAGAAAAAAGTTCGTTGAAGCACAAGGACATCAAAGGACCCATCCCACAGAGGGGGATTTAAAAATCCATGTTGTAAAACTCCCTCACCAAGTGTTTTCTAATAAAAATATTATTCATTTAAAGTCTTCTTCTATTGGGTTATTGCATCAGTAATTTCTTGTTGTTTTACATTCTAGATCACACATGATCTTTTTGCTGCAATGTTTTATTGTTTTTTCATTGCAGATCTCACACGTAAACAACCACATCTTGTTTTTAGGGTCACTGGTCACTAGTGACTTAAGTGAAGCATTTTTGGTACACTTTCCTAAAATATTCATACTAAAAAATGGTGACTCCACTAAGGATCGAACCCATAATCTATGGTTTCCCCCAGTAAGCTAAATCCCTAATCTAAAAGTTTAATCCAAAAAAATATATGAGTAAGGTTATGCCACCTAGCTACAACTTGAAAATCCAAATTCTAAGGCTCAATTTGTCTGATACGATCTCCACAAGATTTAGGGCCTTCTCCTCCTCTCCAAATTATCTAACAACTCACTATGAAAATGAATTGGATTTGGGGGAAAGAAGCCCTTTTATAGGAAAACCCTAGTTTTTTTTGTTGCCCATTGCGACCAAAATGTAGCTACAGTTTGACGAACTATAAACACCACTGGAAAGCTCTCACTGAGTTCTATAATGGGTCTCTTTTTGTTTTTGGTAAATTGACACTTCAACAGGAAGCCATTTTTTCCATGAGGTTTCACTTTGTCACCGTTGAAAATCAAATTTCTTCATATGAGACACTTGTACTCTGGTACCACTTTACTTTTGCACTTGTTAACTCATATGTCGATTTTCATCACGTGTAATCATTATTTACTCATTTTTTTATGGTCCCCTCTAGGCCTCCCCCATGTGGCAGCATCATCAAGTCACCCTTGTTCAGATATTTCGAGATGAGTCATCCTTGCATTCATGGAGTATGTTCCGAGTCCCGTTGAGTCCAGTTGCAATATTTTATCCATATTTGCGCCACATTCATCCCATTTTTCTCATATTTTTCCTCCAACTACACTAATCTATCTTTGAAAAGTCTTTGTCTAAGTAATCGACCATCTCCTTTGGAATAGATTTATTCGATGCCAGGTCAACCATGCATATCATGCTCTCACAAGGGAAGTCATCAGTCCACCTGTCATCTTGTATCTATCCATCATCATCCTTGGTGTCAATCCATCAATCACTTTACTATGATCTGTCGTGCATTTGTTGATGATTCCTCATTGCCTCAACTTGGGAAGGCCCTCTTCTATCAACTTCAACACATTTATTCTAGGAGAGTGGTCTAGAGGGTCGTGTACCTTGGTTCCAGCTTTCATCTTTTTCTGGTGTCTTGGATCAAGCAAAGGGAATCATCATTTCCCTTTGACTTGGTTTCTTCTTGTGTACTCGACTCCAGCTCATTATCGCACCATTGAGAATCGTACACTTGATGGTCCGATGATCTAGCCGATTGTACCAATGTTTCTAGGGTATTGGTGAGATGTTCCAGAACTCATGAGGGGGTGGCCCTTCAGGTAGCCCTTCATATGCCCGGATGACAACAAATAATGATCCAGCCTCAAATGCAGTTCCATAGATTTGACTGGTTCGGCCTCAGTTGCTTGTAGCGTCCATAATATGCATGTCTCCTTTAGATTGCCCATTCATATCTTTAGAGCCCTTTCCTATTCAAAAGGGCTTTTTTGGCTGTGATATCCCCTCACCATGTCAACTTGAGGGGAATTATGTATCATGTAATCAGATCAACATATGTTATTGTATTCAGTCTCGGCCTCTGTTTTCTAGGCACATTATGCATGTGGGACTCATTGTATTATTGTATCACATTTTGGCCCATTGATGCCAACATATCATGTATCATGTACTTTTCAGCTCAATCCCATATTGTTGGGCACACCATTATTATTTGTAATCAGTTATCTTAGCGAGTATGGGTATGCCTCCCCCGCCTCATTTGATATCATATACTCCAAAATAAAAGGAGACTCATATCAATTTAGTAGGTCTCGCCCCCTCTATTCCTCTGTCCTTCCTTGCATTTCTCTCTCTCTCTCTCTCCCCCCTTTGGTGTCTCGTGGAAGTGTGACCTACAACATATTTCGGTCATACGATTTGCTCCTGACACTCGTATGTTGGGGAGGTAGTATGTTATCACCTAAAAAATGATCACCTAGCCATTTCTAATTAGGTGGATCAAAATAAACCACGTAGGATTAATTTTACCATGGTAAAATCATGTTCACCATAGGAAATAATTTAGTAAACCATTTTTATTAAATTATTTCTAATTGAAATTAAAAAAACCCCATGAGAATAATTGAATAAATCATTATTTATTTAATTTTCTTTAGGAATAATTATTAAATCATTATTTGATAATGATTCCTTGTCACATTTGACTAAATCACCTTGGAATAATTAAATAAATCATTATTTATTTATTATTATTTAATTTTATTTTTGGAATAATTATTAAATGACTATTTAATATTTATTTCGAATTCACACCTTTCTTAATCCTCACAAAGTTATTAATAAATCATTGTATTTATTAATTACTTCTAAATAAAGATATTTGACCATTTTCAATATCTTTTCCCTCTCCAAAAAATATAATAAAGTATTCCCAATGGTTAGATTTTGATTTGGTTAATAATATTTTATTATTTTCCAATTCCTAATTGAGCCCAATACTTTGTTATAAATAAGAGGATTTTCCATTCATTCTTCACCATGATCACTATCATTGTCACTCGTATCGTTTTCTCACGTTTGAGCTCCCATTTGAGTCCCAATTTTTGTTTTGGGTTTTCTACATATTGAGAGAGAAAAAATATCACTGAAGAACAATGACATCAAAGGACCCATCCCACAGAGAGGGATTTGCATATCCATGTTGTAAACCTCCATCACTAGGTGTTTTCTAATAAAACAAATTATTCATTTAAAGTCTTCTTCTATTGGGTTATTGCATTAGTTATTTCTTGTTGTTTTACGTTTTAGATCACATATGATCTTTTTGTTGCATGGTTTTCATGTTTTTTCATTTGCATATCTAAAGTGTAAACAACCACATCTTGTTGTTACGGCCACTTGTCACTAGTGACTTAAGTGAATCGTTTTTTATACACTTTCCTGGAATATTCATACTAACAAAAGAATTTTGATATATATATATATATATATATATATATATATATATATATATATATATATATATATATATATATATATATATATATATATATATATATATATATATTTGCATATTTATGAAAATTAAGATTTAATTTATAAAATATAATTATTATTTTATTGAAATAAGCATCATACATATATTTTTTATTCTTTTTTATATAGTGTAAAAACCTAGCGTAACTCAGTTGTCAAACCAATAGTGGGGCCATCCATCATTGGGTGTTATCTGCTAATGTAGGTTGACTCATAAATGTTATTCAAAGAAAACCACACCATCTATAATTTTTCGCTAGTGGTTTGTAAGGGAGCAGACTTTCACTCTAGTCAAATGCCTTTGAGTCTTGGGTCATTAACTTGTTTCCTTACGTCTTAGGAATATGAGTTCTTAAGCAAGAAAAAAAAGTTTTAAGCATACTCTAGATCCATATATATTTATTTTATTATTAATGTATAATTTTCTTTTAAATATTAAATCAAGTATTTTTTAATATCATAAAAAATGATATAATTTTTAATATTAAATTATGAATATTTTTATAATATAAAAGGAAAAATCATTATAGTAAGATTTTTTACCATTTATATTTGAATATATAATTTGAAAATGTTAAATTATTAATTAAAAATAATTTTGATGATAACAAAAGTTATTATCTGATCAGAAATATAATTAAAAAAAAAAAAAAAATATTAGATATCATTTTTGGGATTCAACTGCGTTAAGTAAGCCATTCATCTATGACCATTTCCATGAGAGGTAGTCGTAACTGAATAATTTCTCATGATTTTTGAATAGTCCATTGAGAACTCATTGCATCGGGTGATGCTCACAGGGGTGAGGAAGTGGGATTGAAACAAGCGAAATGAATGACATAGTGTCAATCGTCATTTCTGGGGCTTGAACTCGGTAACCAGGACTTCCCGGGAGGTGATCCAAATGAAAAGTGGCCTACACCCATGGTATTCATCCACCCATGGTATTTATCCGCCCATGGTATTATAAGTGACATCTATCCATGATATTCATTCACCCATGGTATGTATCCACCCATGGTATTCATCCACACATGGAATTTACCCATGGTATTGTAAGTGGTATCTACCCATGGTATTGTAACTTAAAAAAAGGCTATAAATAACAAGTCTCACTTTGTAAAAGGACATATTTTCCACCACAATATAGCTTATACAATTATTCTCTGTTTTAATAAAACAAGTTTATTTGTGGTTTTTATTTTATCTGTGTTCTCTTTTTTTTTTTGGCATTCTAATTTTGCAAATATTGTCAAATCCATTTCAATTTTTTAGATATTGGGGGCTTCCCCCCAAGATCCGGATCAGTGGTATCAGATTCAGGTTACAAATCCATGGGAATGAGAATTTGAAGCATATATCAGTTTCAATGTTTTGCAACAATCTTAAGCAAAGCCATGAATTTTTTGGGCGGCGAGATTGCAGATCCGACCTGAAAATTTTGGTGACAAATTTACAAAAAACAAAGACTAGATGTGGATTCTTTGCGAAAAAATACTCAAATTCAAAAAAAAAAAAAATTGGTCGAATTGGAGTTCGGATGAGAGAGATATTGTTGATTCAAAAATAGCAATGCTGTAAAAAAAATTCTGACGAAAATTCATGAACGGCGACTCTCCTGTCATTTTTTAAGTTTTTAGTGTGAAATTTCAGATAAATGTTTACAGATCTGATCTCCCCTTGAAAAATCACCCGATTTCAAAAAAAAACATCGGTCGAATTGGAGTCCGGACGAGCGAGTTATCACTGATTTAAAATCAGCAAATTTTTCAGAATTTTTGTGACGGCGGAACAGTTCCAGCACGAATCTTAGAGTCTAGAGTCTCCACATAGCGATCTCAAACATACAAGAAGATGCAGAATGATCATTCCATTTCCAAAAATAGGTTATAATACATATTCTGAGTTATATTGACTGATTTATGCTCATTTTAAATCTGGAGCAACATTCGGAGCGGGTTCCCTTTGGAGACGTGTCCTCCCACCCCACTTTAGTAGACACCTGCTTCACATTCATCAGTTTCAACATAACAGCATTCGGTTTGGGTTATTTGAAGACGTGCCCTCCCAACCCAAGCCATGTAGGCACCTACTACTTCATCAACAATAAGAATCATGATTATGGGTCAACCGCACAAAATCCTTCTCATCGAAGTCCATTTTCTAGGCCGCACACTGTTAGTAACACAGTTGGTCACAAGCATTACAGGGTATCTATATCCTCAGATCTTCATTTGTCATGTTTTGGGTCATCCACAAACCCATACTTCATCGAAGTTCAATTGTTAGGCTGCACAATGTCAATATCACAGTTGGTCACAAGCATTACATGATATCTCTATCCTCGAATCTTCATTCATCACGGTTATGGGTTAACTACACAAAACCCTTCACTTTAGTGGCTCTTCACATTCAACAAAGGCTTCTTAGGAGGGAACTTCATGCAATGGAGACCATTGCTTTTTAAGGAGGGAGGAATGATCCAAATGAAAAGTGGCCTGCACCCATTGTATTCATCCACCCATGGTATTTATCTGCCCATGGTATTGTAAGTGACATCTATCCATGATATTCATTCACCCATGGTATGTATCCACCCATGGTATTCATCCACACATTGAATTTACCCATGGTGTTGTAAGTGGTATCTACCCATGGTATTGACCCATGGTATCCACCTATGGTATCTACCCATGGTATTGTAACTCAAAAAATTCCTATAAATAACAAGCCTCACTTTGTAAAAGGACAGATTGTCCACCACAATGTAGCTTCTACAGTTATTATCTGTTTTAATAAAACAAGTTTATTTGTGGTTTTTATTTGATGTGTGTTCTCTATTTTTTTTGGCATTCTAATTTTGCAAATATTGTCAGATCCATTTCAATTTTTTAGATATTGGGGGCTTCCCCCCAAGATCCGGATTAGGAGGTCACCCATACCAGAACGCCTTTGGCTCAAGCGCGCATAATTGTGGAGTTTTCCCCACAATCAAGCCCACTTAGCTTGCTACCCCATTCATAAAACCTTAGCAAGTATCATGCCTCATGAACCATTCAAGAAGAGCTCCCTTTACTCTTTATATTAGATATCTTTTCTGGGATTCATTTGCGTTGAGTAAGCCATTCATCTATGACCATTTCCATGAGAGGTAGTCGTAACTGACTAATTTCTCATGATTTTTGAATAGTCCACTGAGCACTCATTGCATCGGGTGATGCTCATAGGGGTGAAGAAGTGGGGTTGAAACTAGCGAAATGAATCACATAGCATCAATCATCACTTCCGGAGCTTGCACCCAGTAACCAGGACTTCCTGGGAGCTCACCCCTCCCAGAATGCCTCTGTCTCAAGTGCACTTAATTGTGGAGTTTTCCCCACAATCAAGCCCACTTAGCTTGTTGTCCCATTCACAAAACCTTAGAAAGTATCGCGCCTCATGAACCATTCAAGAAGAGCTCCCTTTACTCTTTGTATTTAAGTATGAGGGGTTTCTGTAATGCATTATATTAGATATAATTTTTGGGATTCAACTGCGTTAAGTAAGCCATTAATCTATGACCATTTCCATGAGAGGCAGTTGTAACTGACTAATTTCTCATGATTTTTGAATAGTCCACTGAGCACTCATTGCATTGGGTGATGCTCACAAGGGTGAAGAAGTGGGATTGAAACTAGCGAAATTAATCACATAGCATCAATCATCACTTCCGGGGCTTGCACCCAGTAACTAGGACTTCCCAGAAGGTCACCCGTCTCAAAACACTTCTGTCTCAAACACACTTAACTATGGATTTTCCCCACAATCAATTGATTATAGTTTTGATGGTGAAAAAAAGTTATTATCCTCCGTGGCTCTTTATGATCGAATTATTAAAATTTAATATCCTTAAATTGTAAAGCAATGTTCCCAAACAATTAGATTGAAATAAGATTTATGGTTAAATATTTCGATTTACTCCAAAGTTTATTAAAAAATGAATCTCTAACATTGAATTTGAATGAATTTGAATATCTTGAAATAAAAAATTATATATTAAAAAATGTAATTGTAGTTTTTTTATTATAATAACAATATTTTTTAGGGGCAATAGTTGATAAGGATTATTCAAAATTCTAGAGAAAATAAGGTTGTATAATATGCTTGAAGATTAAAAAGAATAACCAATAAGCTTGTAAATGTTTATTTTGTTTAGTTTTTTTTTTTTTTTTGGTTTAAGAGTGAGGTATCCAACCTTTGATTGTTTAGGAATATTTGATGTTTTTAATCAAAGGTTTGAAGGGTAGAACTTTTTAAATCAATTCAATTAAAATATTTTTATTTTTCATGTCAAGGATGATTTTAATAGAATTTAGGTGGAGGGAGTGTTAAACGTACTAGCTATTGTTTTTTGATTAAATTTATATCCACTTTTAATGATAATTAAATTGTATGTGTTTTGTCATTATTTAAAAAAATAATAATGAATTATTTTATTTAGATGTGTATTTTTTGAAATAGAGATTTCAAAAATGTTAATCTAATTATAAATAATTATTAGGTGAATGGTAAAGATTTAACTTATACAAAATATTCATAATTTTGATAATAATCTTAATAAATGGTTGATATTTATTTTAAAGGTAAAATATACCTTTGCATTTTTAAATTTAATTAAAAGAAAATTGTCCTCTCCACAAAACAAAAATGTGATTAAACTCTTATTGCTTATTATTACTTTACTATGTTTTTCTTGTTACATGTTTTTTAAAATGTATATATGTTTAATTATATATTAATTTTTATTTATTTAATAATAATAATTTAAAATAAAGTTATAGTTTAGTTAATTTTTAAATATGAAATGTATAATGTAATAAATGTTTGATTTCTATTATGAATTAACGTCTATTGAAATTTACATGTCATTTAATCTATAGAGCCTCATTACATGAGAAAAAGAACATATGCAATTAACTTAAGTTTAATTAATAATTTTGTATTATAATTTTTTTGTTAATTAAATGAGTGAGACTATCCATTGGTTTTGTAGTATAATATTAATGTTAAATAAGGTCTTCAGGATATACCCATGTAACACGTAACAATAAAAATATATAGGGCTAGTAGGAGGCGGAGGGGCGCTCTATGGTCCTGAGGAAGTTAAAGTTGCAGAGTATTCATGGGGCTTGGGATGCATGACAAACAATCAAGTTGAAGCATATGCCTTCTATTAGGGGATTCAATTAAACAAAGAAAAACAAGTCATTTCTCTCAATGTTTTGGGAGACTCCCTCCTTATTCAACATTTGGGGAAGGGATCATCTCTCAGGGATAAAACATTAGAAAGTATTATGAATAGAATTAGGAAAATAGTGGAATGTTTTTCTTCAATAACATATTTCCATGTTCTCCGGGTCTCAATAAAGATGCGGACTTTTGTGCTAATGACGGGTGCAAATTAAGATTGGGAGATTTAAAAATCAATGGTTCAATTAGGCCTTCTCCTATTCCTTGGAGCTAAATGGATTGACATTACACCGGTTTGAAGGACATTATTATCAATTAGTTATAGTATAACATGTAAATTTATTTTTTGGTGGGTTAGTTTTGTGAAATATATACCTACAAAACCTCATTTTTTGTAGTTCAGTTTGGAGTCCCTTTGGAAAAACTTGTAGTTTTGTTGGTTGAGAGGGTTCAATTTTTTTTTGAAGATATAGCTATGTACTAACTGCTATATTTGTTATGATTTAGGCTCAAACTTGCATATAAATACAAAATTTTCATTCCAATTAAAAAAAAATACATCCAATATTATCTATTCAAAACTTAATATATTTTAAATTTATATTTTAATTTAGGGGAAAAAAATAATTCTAAATTTAAAATTTAATCTTCTAATTTCTATCTAATTTATTTTAAATTTTATTACAATAAACAAACTTATGGGAACTTTGTCATTAGTGTTTTTGGGTTACATTATATTGTTTAAACATGTATTTTGAGAATTTAATTTTGGTAAATGTTATTATTTTTATTTCACTTAAGCTTTATGAGCAAAATTATATCTAATAAAGTAATATAATTGATTAATTTAATTAAGTGAGTTAAATTTCTATATGTTTGGAACAATATTGTTGTAGGGGGGAAGGCGTGTATGCTACCATTCAGGGTGACCCATACTAGAATTTGGGTTTATCAATCCAGTCACATCTAAACTCCACTTGGAAAAATGAGTCTAAACAAAAATCATTTTTAGAGGCGTGTCCATGTTAAAACATGTTTGATAGTGTTGGACACCTAATCCGCTAAGAGTTATGGTGTGGAATGTGAACAATCATTGGAGTCCAAGAGACCACTTGGCATTTGAAAACCATGGGTCATAAGACATTGTATTAATATGTAAATCTTTGTGAATAGAAGCATCTCACAATTTACCTTAATCTTGCATATTCATTTGTGAGCGTTTAACATGGTATCAAAGCAGGTGAATTCCTTCCCTGCCCAAATTTGAACCACTAATTTTGTGGTATTTATCGCATTATTATGTGTGCAACACAATTTAATTAGAGCCTGGGTGCTCTTCGTTAATAGGATGAGAAATTATTCAATTCTTTGCGCACTTTTCGTCTATATATTTGCATCTATCATTCTGTGACTTGCGACCTGAGGTAAAACTTGATTCTCTACCAATTATTTGCACCCCTACTGCATATATTTATGAAAAACAATACGGAAATGGCTCTATCAGTTTTGAGCACTTTTATTGAGTTATTCTTCGTGAGAATTTTCTATATCAATGTTCTATCTTATGCACAAGAACACCGTTTGTTTCTCATTTATTTGGTAACATATTTTCTGGAAAAGCAACGCTTGGTATTCCCAATGTCTTCCTGTTTTAAGCCTGCCATAGGAGTAGTCTGAGCACCAAGAGCTCAATACTTTATTTGGAATATCCTTTCAAAACTTGAGTTCTCTCCACATTGGTCATGGAGAGCAACCAGATGGCCACGAGAAAGACCAAGTAGCTACAGGGTCTGTTATGAGCCTTGTTTCAGACATGCCTCCTTGTATTCTGCATTCATGTCCTCTTGTTTGAAACATTAACGTTCTCTGCTGACAACTCTAATTTATTCTATATTATTTCGGAAGGTTCGCATACTATGAATGCGGGTTTGGGCCTAGCCTTTCTATTCAATACTAATCAATGCTAAAATGAGTTAGTTCAAATTACGAGCAAGTTCGACTTGCCGACTTTGGTTTAACTAGTGAGTAATCGTGGGACATTGGCTGGATCTACAAGTTGTTTTCCATATTTTCCAAATCCTTTTCAGAATTTATTCACAAGTTGAGTCAAGCTACTCTCGACTCTCTGGTGAATTCGACTTTTTGTTGTGACAAATTGAGTCAACAACCACCCAAATCAAAACATATGATTTTTTCTCTACAACTGTTGAGAAGGCTTGGCAGAAGACTTTGATAGGGGCTATGAATTTCTTCATGGGTAAGAACATAGCGTAGTCGTCTTGCCTATATGAGCTTTGATGTATTTCTTTATTGTAGTTTTGTGATCCATTTTTTTAGTACTAAAATATCATAAAAAATCCCTAATATCGACATGCATTTTGTGCCCTTTGGATACCTTCTCTAGTATTTTCCTCCTGACACAAATGCTTCTTCAAATATTGAGCATTAATGATCTTGGTGCACAACTTTCATAAGCATTTGCGACCATTTACAATCTTCCGAGTTGCAACTATTTGGAATTGTTTGAACTATATATTCATAAGTTCACTTGTACTTTTATATTGTAATTAAGTGCATTTGTAGTTGAATCATTGCTATGAAATGGATCAAATGGGTGATGTATTAGAGTTCCTAAATACTTAAATACACATTATTGTTCATGATACAGTCAAAATTGGCAAGGGAAATCTCTTTGACCTTCAAACATGTTTGCATAACGCACAAGAAAATATCACGTTTTTGCAACTTGAATCATAGCGACATCAAGATGAGTTACAATAGAAAATACATCATTCTATATTGTTTTTCTTTTTCTTTAGAACAATTCTATATTTTAATTTGAGACAGACTTCCATCAGCTGCCAAAAATTAATCAGATCAATGAGGTTGAAGTCGATTCCCATCAAGTGCCCATTTTAGGAGTAGTTTTGCATAAAAATGCAGAAGTTTAATTTTCACTTTCCAATCCCATGATCAAACCTTGGGAATAAATTGTCAACAACAAGAATAGAACCGATCTTGGATATGGCAAGGATGTTTCCTTTCATATTCTGGACTATTCCAAGCCCATCAAGTTTCAGAGTGTTGGGTTTCTTCAAGACAATTCATATTCACCTATTCCAAATCCTTATCCTCTTCCACAACAACCACAAATTGTAAAATGCAAAAATTATGACAAAGTGGGCCATGTGAAAGATCAATGTTTTGATCTTCACCCGTGTTAGCATTGTCATAAAAATCCTCATCATTCAAACATATGCTTCAGAAAAAAGCCTCCTGCAAGAATGAAGATTCACCTTGGATGGATCGCTTCTTGGAAATGGTCTTCAATAGCCAATAAGATATTCCAGTCATACCACATAATCTTCTCTCGAGTATTGACACATCTTGTAGTTGATATTTCTTCATATTCTCACCTTGTAAGTGATAGGGGGGGAATTAATGTCCATCTACAATATTCAACATTACATCAAACGATCCTTGGCCACAACTTGAACATGGTCTGAATTTGCTGCCTGAGCCTATAGCCATAGTTATCCATACCCATATTGAGAGTTGTATAATCCAGAGATAGAGAAATGCCCCATTAGCATGCCTTTGGTTGGTGGCATTCCATAAACCATCACAGGTTGATACCTCAATGATCTCCGTTTTCAAAACACTTCCTCTAGCATAAGACTTTAGCATCTAGCCATATTTGGAACTATTACATGAACTGCATCAAGCATTATATATTTGTATTAGAGCTCTCTTCAACCAATTTATACCATGCATTTTTTATATATTTGTATTAAAGCTCTCTTCTTGGACTCATATACACCCCTTCAAATTAGGGGCGCGGGGGGAGGAACGGGGAGGGGGAGGGCGGGGGAGGTGTGCTGGACACCTAATTTGCCAAGGGTTATGGTTTGGAATGTGAATAGTCATTGAAGTCCAAGATACCACTTTGTATATGAAAACCAAGGGTCAAAAGGCATTGTATTAATATGTAAATATTTGTGAATAGAAGCATCTCACGATTTATCTTAATATTTCCTATTCATTTGTGAGTGTTGAACAAATAGTAAATAGCTCCAACAAAGTTATAGCTTCATAGAGGCCTGAATTTTTACAATCTGTGTTATAGTTTTTGTATTTTTGTTATATTTTTAAAATATCGGTTTTATTTAAGCATTCAAAAATGAAAAATTACAATCAAATTGCACCTTAATTCATTTTTTATTTCAATTTAAAAAGTAATTACTAAATGTTCCTATTAAATATCTCTTTAAAATATACATAAATTTTATATATTTTTTTGCAAGGTTAGGAATCTTCTATTAAATTTAAATAAAGAAAGTACATAGTTATTTTCCACCAACTACTAATCTGCCACTTGGGAAACGAGTGTTGAGAAACCAAGTGTAGTGTGGTTTATTGCTTGATTCTTCTTCTTGATAATTACTTGTGAAATTTATATGTCTTATTATTACTTATTATGCCTTCTTCTTCAAGCAATTATACAAATTTTAATAACATAAAGATCACAATGAGACAAAGGACACCAGAAATTAGGAAAGAGGCCAGGGAAAAACCCACAAGGGGAAAACCCAACAATCATTCTCTTATAGAATTAGATCAAAATGAGACTCATATCCAAGACCAAGACAAAGACCAAATTTCCACAAAGATACCAAGTAAAACCCTCCTACAAGTCTCCTCCAATAACCTAGTCAAAGCTGGTAAAAATCATTCAAATATCGTCAAACTCATAATTTTTACCTTGTAGCAAAGGCCAAATTTCAGCCCTACAATTACCTCATATTTTTTACCATGTTCCACAAATGTTTTTGGATGTGTGAGCTGTAGTAGGATAGAAACTTTAACGTTCGTATTTGACTTTCTTTTCTCTCCTTTGACTTCAACCTTCTTCTTTATTGTATAGGTGCAAAAGATACTTGTTGATGTGATGAATGCATGTTCTCTCCAAGAGGTCAAATTGTCTCTTATATACAGTTGTCTAGGAGGGTTGAATAGGTGCCACCAGGTAGACTTGTCCAAGGATGGTCATCTTGGTCATCTTGTAGTTTTTTGACTCACAAATAAAATTTAAATCCTTTTTCTTACAATTGTCCAAATGATACATGACTCAAATAATTTTTCTTTTGACTCAAAAATAAATTGTTTTATACTCTTTTGAATCTAAGCATGAAGAACATGCTTTAACAAAATATGAATAAATATAATAAAAACATTAATGATAATTTTATATTATGAATACCGACTATATTTACAAGTTCGACCCTCTCTCTTAACTGGGGAGGTATTCATAATGACTCAATAGGATATTCTCAAGTTGAAATATTCATATAAGAAAGGATCTAGATTGATAAGCATTAATGATGATGACATCATCATAACCAACATTGTCAAACTACCAAGGCATTATATTAGATCATAGCACAATGCTTGGAGACATTCAATAGGACACTAAACTACCTCTCTAAGGAGCAAACTCCACATAGGTTCACCAAAGTATGTCCTTAACATGACCATTTCCTTCTAATCGATTGTCATAATACATGACACAAGGAAATGTCGGTCCTTCGAACCATTCTTATATTAGATTAATGTAATTTAATTATGAGGGTTTGTCCTGGTCACATTACAAATCTCAATAATGTCATTCCTTGATAATTATCCAATCCAACATTCTCCCTATTCATGTTCATGTACTATAATTACAACTATTATTCCTGGCCCATAGTACATGAAACGAGGAGAAAAAGGTGTCCATCCTCACTCCTTCTCAATCTTGGAGGAGATATCCACAAGCACAAGCTTGTCTTGAAAATACTCATGCTTTCCCTTAGGAAGGGGCTTCGTCAATACATCGGCTACCTATTCGTCTATGGAGATATAGTGTAGCTTCGCGAGTTCATCCCGCACCAAGCTTCGAATGTAGTGATACTTATTCATAATGTGCTTTGGCCTTGCATGAAAGACCAGGTTCTCTGATAACTTTATGAAACTTTTATTATCACAACATATTATGGTTGGGTCCAATACTCCTTCAAAAAAATCAAGCAATTTACAAAGCGAAACTGCTTCACAACTAACTTTACTTGCTGCCATATATTCCACTTCATCAATACTTAGTGTAATAGAGTACACGTTTTTCCCATATAATAAACCATAATGGATCTTAAAAAAAAAACCACCAATAGTATTTTTCCCATCATTAGTACTTCCTTCCCAATCAGAATCAGTATAACCTATTAATCGAATCTAATTTCCTGCAAAAAATCTCAAACAACGATGTATCGTTCCACAAAGATATCTAAAGATGTGCTTTGCTACTATCCAATGATCATGTCTGGGGTCCATCTAAAATTGGGTTAGAGTATTCACTGCAAATCTTATATCTGGTCGGGTGTTCATTGAATACATTAGAGAACCAATAAATTGTCATAAAATGATGGATCAACAAGATTTGAATCTGAACTTCCCAGCGTCTTCAAATTAATGATCATTGGTGTTGCCATAGGTTTACAATCCATCATCCTAATTTTTTGTAGAATCTTGATCACATATTGATAGTGACCAAGAAATATTTCACTGGGTTTCCACTAAACTTCAAGTCCCAACTAATAAAGCATTGGTCCAAGATCCTTCATGTTGAATTCAATTGCTAGTTTCTTCCTACATTGACAAATAAGATGCTCCACACTTGCTATTAATAAGTCATCCACATATAGAAATATTATCATTGGTTCATTATTTACTACTTTTATGTAGATATTTGGATCTACAGTACTTTTGATGAAACCAAGCCTTGTTATATATGCATCCATTCGGCCTTACCATGCTCTCAGAGCTTTTTTTAATCTATATAAAGCTTTCTTAATATGCAAACATGGGATTCCTTCACATGGACTTGAAATCCTTGAGGTTATTCAATGTAGACTTCTTCATCAATTTTACCATTAATAAACGTGGTTTTTACATCCATTTGATGTATATTCCATTCCATAGAAGCTGCAATAGAGATGAGAGTTCTAATTGTTGTGTATATTTATGTGCAAAAGTTTCATCAGAGTCAACTCCCTCATGTTCAAAGAATGCTCTTTCCAAAAATTTTGCCTTGTATTTGTCGATGCTTCCATCAATTGCATGTTTAATATTATAAACCCATAGTTTGGAAATTACAACATATCTATTCTTTGGTCTAGGAACGATTTCCTAAACATCATTCTTTATTGATTGATATTCTTCTATCATTGCATTCTTCCATACTTTTTGTTCGACAACCTTTTCGTAAATAGAAGGTTCTAATTCAATGAGTTTGGACATATAATATGCATAACCATAATACCTTTTAAGTCTTTTTCTTTCTCTGAATGTTCCTCTTGGGGATGCGTGCCCTTCAACTTCTTGTAAAGTTTTTTTAATCCAAGCAGGTCCTTTTCTACTTTCTAGAATGATGACAGGTTCGACAGGTTCACTTGGTCCTTATGGTTCATTATGATTATCAACTGAACCTGCTGGAGAATTGGTTTTCCTTGGAGTATTTTCATTAGGAAAGACAACTACTTCTTCATTGAAGTCAATGGGGATATATTTGGACATATTGTATGCAATTCTCTCATCAAATGTGACATCTCTGCTTACTTCAATATGTCATTGTTCTATGATGTAGTTTCTATATTCTTTGGATGAGTCAAAATTCCTTTCATACCTGCAAGATACAACTTCTTTATTTTTTCCTTGGGAATGTGAATGTAGACTGAATATCTGAATATTTTAAGGTGATCAACATTAGGCTTCTTTCCAATAAAATATTCTTCTAGAGTTAGGTCACCAGTAATTATAAGAGGGCTTATATTTTGAATATATACTATGGTCATGGAGGCTTCTACCCATAGGAATTTGAGAATATCTTGATCATGTATCACACCTCTTACGCATTCTTAGATAGATCAATTATTTATTTCAACTACATCATTATGTTGGGGATTATATGGAACTATCAACTCCCTCTTAATCCCATCTTCTTTGCAAAAGGTTACAAGTTATTCATATGTATATTCACCTTCATTATTATATCTTAAGGTCTTGATCTTATTTTCTATCATGTTCTCAACTTCGGCCTTGAACTCTTCAAAATTTTCGAATACTTCATCTTTAGACTTCAAGAAATAGATCCAAATATTTCTAGAATAGTCATCAATAAAAGTTACATAGTATAGATGACCACCAAGTGATTTTTCAGACATTGGGCCACAAATATCAGAGTGGATCAAGTCCAATATTTCCTTGGAACTTGAGTCACTACTAGGGAATGAATTCTTTGCATTTTTTCGAAGAGAACACCATTTACAAACTCATTCATGTTTTTATTCAATTGGGGCATTCTTGTTGGCTTATTTTGGGCTGACCCAGGTTCGGACTATGCTGCACACCAACAAAACCCCTGATCACTGGCCCTTTCAGAAACAACCTACAAGCATATCGCAGTCTCACCCGAAGTGACTATGGGTGGATGCAGAACCAGGTTTTTGCAGCCTTGAGGGACTAGGAGATGTGGGTTTTTTATATTTTCTTACTCTTAACACTTATAAATCACTTTGCCACATTCAATTAATCACATAAACATGCCTTATAAACCCATAAACCCTTACTGCATTGAAGTAAAATGCAACAATAGATAATAATCAAATATACACATTAATCACACACGACACCAGGATATCATCCAATTTTTTTTTTATTATGATTAATATTTGAGTACAACCACTCTCGACCTGTGCACTAAGTTGTAGGATATTTGCGCACTAAGTTGTAGACTCTTCCTAGTCCTCTACGCACTTTGCTGCAGAGCCTTCGCTTTGCTACAAAATACAGATTATCACAATTCACCCATACTACATACATGCCTATAAACATAGCATTTCAACCCTTTATATACTATTATATCATAGGGCTACATCATTACAATACCATGGTCTCCAAAAACAAGCAATTATGGACCAAAACCCTTTACAAAATTGTGCGCTTTACAAAAAGAAGCGGCTTCGACCCGCCCCGAAGCCCCTATGAAACCATGTGGTATATTCAAACTACTCCACTGCATGGTCCACTTCACGCTCTGCCCCACAAATTGTGAAGTATTTTCCAAAATCTAGGCCAAGTTGGGCTACACTGAGCAAGACCCCAACACTCAGATGTGACTCATCTCGAGTCACTCAGTTGATTTGCCTCTGATCTTTGCTGTAATGCTATCGTAGGAACTGTTGAACTGTTGCATGATGTCTGTGATATACTTTTCTTCGCTACCCACTTATTCCAATAGTTCTTTTTTCACTGGTCCTACAGTCTTCTACAATACTACCTCTTCTTTATGTCGAAGCTCTTGAAGATTCCCATCCATTTCCTAAGATAGTTGGAGAGCCTCATCCTGCCATGGCTTAGTTTTCTCTGTCAAAACCTGCTCTTCTTTTCTCATCTCCTCTATTTTCTAATGTATTGGATTTCCTTCATTGATCTTGGCAAACTTCTGCGAGATTGGTGAAGTCTTCACAGTTGCATGAATCTCCTCCAACTGCTTCTGCTTCTGCTGAATGTCTTCTTGTATCTTCTTCACATTGGATCTTCCTACAACAAAGTCCAAATCTATAAGGTTTCATCCATCAACTTCCCACAGTCTACCACTTTCACGGAGATGTCGGCCAATGTAGCCTTCGGGCCGGTCTCCCTATTCTCTTGCACTTCCGGTGGTGTGGTTAGCTATAGCTTCATCTGCATTTCACTGATATTTATCTCATACTGAAATTTTACATCTGCGACCTTATTATTGTATTCCTTTACTGCAAGGCCAAACTTCACGACCTTGTCTTCCACTAATTCCTCCTCGCATACATCAACTTCCGGGACCTCGTGGAATGTGGCTTCGACCACCTCCTTTAACATTTTCTGATGTTGTACTACATGTTCCTTCTCCTGGATGGACTGGTTGAGTTGCTGCTTCAACGAAGCTCGCTCTCTTTCTACCTGAATATTCAACTTTGAAGTGAGTTGTTCACGCTGCTTCATCTCATCTATAATTTCCTTCTACAAATAATGTAATATCTTAAGTGGTAGCGCGGCGATGTTCATGTTCACATACTTCCATCCTTTCACCTGATGTTGTACCTTGGCGGAGTAAAACTACAGGGCCTCAATAGGTATCTACGCTATTCATGCCCCAAGTGTGGGCTCTACTAATCTTTCTTCCTGAAGCCTTTCCTTTGCTTGTACTGGTTTTCTAGTCGTGTATGTCAATATCTATAACTCTATAATACATTCCTCAACACCCATTAGAAGTGTGTCTTAGTGATCCTCTAACCTATTCCATAGATCTGTCGTAATGTCTTGAATCTTGTCTCAAATCTAATCCAGGTCCCCATCAATGAGGACCAATGATGTTATGTCCTTCATTTTATCTCCCTTTTGCTTCTTTTTGGGCTTCTTGGCAGCTTCGGCACCGACCTTTCTTTTCTCTACGACGGAGGGGTTTGCCTCAGTCTTTTCAAAATCCTTATTTTGCTCATCTCCTCCAAGTGGATCTTGATGACCTTTGTCATGCTTCTCCTCTTTCTCTACCTCTTCCTCATCCTTGTCTTTATCTTTCCCACCGGCTTCCCCGTGTTACGATGTTTCCTCCTCTGTCTAACTCTCTTCTGCCTCTGTCTTCAGCGTAGTCATCCATTTTGCGGGCCATTGTTGTGCTTGTGCAAATACATCATCTTTTGTTACCATATATGGCAGGGGATGCCATGTCTTCGTCGCGTCCTTGCGAGCCTGTATATAGATTCTATGGAAGTTAGCCTTGAACTTCACGACAGATTGATATTGTTGGTATAAGCTTGGTGACAGACGAGGGTGTTATTTCACCAAAATATCTAAGTCCATATGATATAACACAAAAAACATCATGTTTTACTTGCTCGTGACGGTTGATTTGTCTACCACAACAAGGCATACCATGCGACTTCACACACATCTGAAGCTACTGGAGGAAACTGTGAACCCTCCAGCTCTCTCCATGCCAACATTACTATTATCAAGATTAACCATGCATAATGAAATGTAGTACCTTTCTCCTGAACCTCACAACAGTCGTCCAAAAATTCTTTGCAAAGGTATGTGACCTAGTTGTACTGAACCCCATTGGTACATTGTGCAGCTAATGAAACTACTATTGCAGGGACTTCATTAGCCCGAAAATTTCTCATGATATTTCCAGCTAATATGTGTGCTGCGAAGCGAACTCCCTGATCATTGATTGAGTTAATGTCATATCCTCGCTTCCCTTTTTTTAGTCCAAACTTATTCTTCATATTTTCAGCTATTGCTTTGTCCTAGTCTTTGCCTACAAACTCTTCTGTGGGGTTCCATCCTTGATACGACAATCTTGTGATTC
Organism: Pinus albicaulis; assembly: GCA_034641835.2. Lineage (NCBI taxonomy): Eukaryota > Viridiplantae > Streptophyta > Pinopsida > Pinales > Pinaceae > Pinus > Pinus albicaulis. Next base: position 1,166,879,467 of record CM076574.1, read on the forward strand.
TCCATATCAACATTTCGTCGATAGTGATCCTCTTTCCCATCCACAAGCATCCATTGTGCACCATCACAAGCAATTGTCTTACACAAGATGTGTTCCTTGGACTTTTGCTGAAGTGCGACACATTCAACATGTTCAATAACCCTGACTGTGCTAATCCAGCCACCCACTGTTGTGGCTCTAACCTCGTCACACCATTGTCAGGGTAGTGTACTTGCTTTATATATGTGCCTGGTGTGAACTGTGGGTAATTCTTCCTATCATTGAAATAAGAGTCCATGAACTTCAGTTGCAAAAGTTTCCCAAAGATTTCACCAAAAAATGGCACTGACTCTAGAAATAGGGGTGTAAAGGTTCCATATTTCGCATCCCTCGAATATTTTACTGGTTTTTCATTCTATTTTCTAGGTGGCATATATGATGGGAGATTTGATGGAAATGTTGTGCCCTCTGTTTCCATTTGCACCTGCTCTACTTCATCCTCGTTGTCTCTTACTTATTTGGTTTCTTTCTCGATAGGTCTCTTGTCCTATTTCTTCTTCATTCTTTGCTCTTTGGTTGGTTGCTTTCGTGGAGATCTACGATTTTTAGTTTGTGGTGATGCTACTGTGGGATTATCAACTGGTGCTACGGGTGTATCAACTATGAATTCCTCCATGATGCCTGCTAAACCTTTCTCATTGAATATGCGAATAAAATCTTCAGTATTCGTACAACAATGCAACTTCTGCAACTTCTTCGCACTTAGCAATTTTTGAGCTCTCAAGACAGCAAAGTGCCAAATCTTGGCGGGACCTGGCTTTTTATAACAATTTTCAACTTCTAACCTCATCATTAGCTCAGATCTTGTTCATATTGTTTTCATTAACTGCATATTTTTCGCTAGATCCAGTCCATCTTTCTGCACCTTTTAACGACAAATTTCCTTTTTAATAGTGATATTTTTCTGGCAAACTCCAACATATTCTGTATTGTAGTGAAGCAATCCTTCTTGTGAACTTCGACATAGTACCATACTATAGTGAAGCACTTATTATGTCAAAGCTCTCTCTACAACGTAGTTTATAGTCAAATGCCCACTTTCAACTACGGGTGGCACCAAGAATTTTATCCTTTCTTCTTTAGAACGAAGCTGTAGGGGCAAGGTTGTCCATGTACAACTTCATCCTGTTTCCATTTACTCTTCCTTGAACCAATTCTCCATTTAAATTTTCTAATTGAAATTCGCCTCCATCAGTAATATACTTGATAATGTATGGGCCCCTCGCATGAGTTGGGAGCATGATATTTCTTGCACTTCGGACTCAGAATAAGAGTTTGGGAATTGGAAAAATAGGATGCATGAAGTATCCATAAGGAAATTGTTAAGAATTACCAAATCAGTTCGCTATATGATAGCTGAGTTATGTAACTTGCCTTCTTATGATGGCTCAGGTGATGTGAATAATTTTCTTAATGATTATGAAGAACACGTTCTAGAAAATCAAAGGTTGTTAGCCTTGGATATAGCCTTGAAAGCTACCCTTGCTAGATGGTGGAATGCACATAAGAAGAATATAGGAGGTTGGCAGGAATGTCTAATATTGATGTGGATAATTTTTGGACAAATATAAATAGAAATGGAGCTAAAATATGATGGTCAAACTAGTCCTAGGGGGCATATCCAACTATGCACTTCAACATGGAAGGAGATTCCATAGCAAGAATGGGTACATGGATTCATTCATACATTAGAAACAATCCTTAAGAACTGGTAACTAGAAACAGAGCTTTGACATGGTACCGAGAATTAGGAAGACATGATTGATGGCTTCATATTAACATTCAACTTTGAGGATGATTTCCCATACATGGATTTGGCCCTTCATACAGTGAAGGAGAATATATTTGAGAATGTCACCTCATTGGCATGGCAAAAAACTGATTGGGATGCATAGATAGAAAATGCACTAGAATGTTATAACATTACTGCAAATGAAGAAGAAGATCCTTGCAACATCAACATAGAAGAGCCAAAAGGATACCGTGAAGTCTCGAGACCTTAGCCAAAGATACCAGAAATAATGAAGCCACAGAAGAATAAGAAGATAAACATAGGATCAGAGAAGGAACCCAAGTTTGCAAAAATAGGAGATTATTGGGATGAAGATACAGTCAGTATAGTTACATAGTTACTTCATGAATATCAAGAACTATTTGAACATCCAATCATCAAAGTATACCTCCAAAAAATTGTGGATGTACTCCTTAAACAATGTGACCACTTCTCGCACTATTATTGATATTCATGAAGTAACTATGTAACTTTACTGACTGTCTCTTCATCCCAGTAATCTTCTATTGTTGTAAACTTGGGTTCCAACATTTCATTATCATAAATAGATTTCTGTAAATAATTTCCTTTGATTGGACGACTTTCAAAAGCAATGGGTCTTCATTCTTTCATTTAAACAACACCAATTCAATTTCTTGAGGCATCACATTCCATAATAAAGGTTTTTGTGAATTCTGGCGTAGCTAAGACCGATGCTAGGCACATTTCCTCTTTAATATTTTCAAAGGCCTTAGTTGCTTCAAGATTCCATGAAAATGAATCTTTCTTCAATAATGTTGTTAGAGGTGCTGCTATTCTAACATAATTCTTAACAAACTTACGATAATACCCCATTAACTCGAGAAATCCTCGCAACTGATTTATGGTTGTGGGGAATTTCCATTCCTTAATGGCTTTAATTTTGTTAGGGTCTACCTTAACACCCTCGTGAGATACAATATGACCCAGATATTCCACCTCGTATACTCCAAAGAAACATTTGAAGGTTTTTGCATATAATTGTTTCTCCTCCAATAGTTTGAGCTCCCTGTCAACATGTTGAACATGATCCTTCCAAGACTAGCTGTACATTAGTATATCATCAAAAAACACTAACACAATTTTTCTAAGGAAGGGTTTAAAAATGGAATTTGTCAACCCTTGAAATGTAGAAGGTGCATTGTTAAGGCCAAAAGGCATGACCAAAAATTCATAATGATCCTCATGAGTTTGAAATGTTGTTTTCAGAATATCTTCACTCTTCATTCTAATTTTATGATATCCTGAACGAAGATCCAACTTAGTAAAATAAATTGCTCTATGTAATTCATCCAATAATTCATCAATCGTAGGAATGGGAAATTTATCTTTAATAGTGAGCTTATTGAGATCCCTATAATCTAGACACATGCGCCATGATCCATCCTTCTTATGCACCAATACTACTTGAGTAGAGAAAGAACATTTACTAGGTTGAACTATACCAGCCTCTAACATTTCTGCAATTATACGCTCAATTTCGCTCTTTTGGACATAAGGATATCTCTGAGGCCTGATGTTTGGTGGAAGTACACTTCCTGGAATCAAATGAATAGCATGATCATGATCATGAATATATGGGAGTCCTTTGGGAGTTTTAAACACCTTGGAATGATTTTCTAAGACTTTTTGGAGATCTGGAGAAATAGATGATTTTGATGTTGGAACTTCTAGTGAGCATAATTGTGCAATTACACCTCATTGTTCTTTCTTCAGAAGCTTTGTCATGACATTAGAGCTTATTATCTTTCCCGGCTTCCCTGCGATACCACCTAATTCAACTTTCTTTCCTTCCGAAAAAAAATCCAAGAAAAGTTCTTGAAAATTAAAAGCTATCGTCCCCAAAGATTGTAACCATTGTACTCCTAGTACAACATTAGCACCTTCCATTGGAATGGAAAAAAATGGATTATTCAATACATATTCCCCCATGGTTAGCTTGATATTATGGCATTTTCTAGAGAAATTTATAGTCCCTCCATTTGCAACCATCACTTGACACTCTGGTATTGGGTATAGGAAGCAATTCAATTCCTTGGCTACCTTACAATGAATAAAATTATGGGTAATATTTGAATCAATCAACACTATTACATTTTTCTTCTTGATATGTCCTTCTATCTTGAGAGTTTGAGGAGTGGTAATTCCTGCCAATGCATTACAGGATATGTCGGACTCATTTATTCTTTCTCTAGGGTTGGTTTCTGGTGTATATCCTCTTCTTTTGAAGTTTCTTGTTCATTTTCTTCGTCCTCTTCACAATCTATGTAAAATAATTTCTTCTCTGCACACTTATGACCTTTAGTGTATTTTCTATCACAACTGTAGCAAAGCCCTTTTTCTCTTTTTTCTTACAATTGTTGTGGTGTCAACCTTGTAGGTTGTGGAAGTCTAGGAGTAGCAACACTTCCATATTTATAGATGTGAGTAGTAGGCTTCCTTGTCGCCATAAATTTACTTTCAATTTTTCTTGCCAACATGAATGCCTTCTCCAATGAATTCGGGTTCCCAAAGGTGAACCTCATGTTGGATGTTATCCTTTAAAGTCCTTATGAAGACATCAATCCCGTGTTCCTCTAGAATATCAGTTACCCTTATATTCAATTATTTGGAAGTCCTCAATGTGCTCCACCATCGAACCCTTTTGTTTGAGATTTATCAATTGGCTAAACAAGGTGTTTCTCTTTGTATCCTCATAATGTGATATCATTTCCTCCATAAAAATTGACCAAGTGACAATTTTTTTACAAGAGAAAAGCCATTGATACCATACAAATGTATTTTGTTCTAAACGTAAGGTTTCAGTGTGTACCTTTTGTGTGTTTTTGACTTTATGGAGATCAAAATATTTCTCCATCTGTAGTATCCATGTTACGGGATCCTTGCCATCAAACTTCCTCATATTGATGTTTGGAATATGGTGGGTCTTCAATCCAACATTAGAGTTTATGAAATCACAATTAACATTTATTTTGTTCTCATCGTGAGTTTCCTGTAATACCTTTTCTCCATTAGAAATCATTTCTTGTATCAACTTTGTCAAACCTTCCATGTCTGATTTTAGATCATTCTTCATGCCTTCCATGTTGTCTTTCATTTTTTCATCTATCTTAGCTTCCATGTCATCCATCTTAGCTTCCATGCCATTCTTTAAACCATCCATCTTAGCTTCCACGAGTTTCTTCAAACCATCCATATTAGCTTCCATGCCTTTTTTCAAACCATCCATCTTAGCTTCCATGCCTTTCTTTAAAACTTCCATTTCATTTTTTGTTGCTCTTTGTGAGAGAGAAATTTGGAGCACTTGGTCTTGCAATTTTGATATATCATGTTGCACTTCTTCCTCTTCATGAGTCATAGTAGAGCCTTCTGAGGGCTTAAAGGGTGTTGAATTATTTTTAGGGGCCATTTTAGAACCCAACACTGATATCTATGCTTCAATATGCCCTTGGAATCACTTCAAACATATTTTTCAAACAAGACTTATGAAATTTGAAAAAAAAATACACACCTTTTTCTTGCTTTTGAGGAGCTCGATATTGAAATTGATATATCTCTCGAACTTCGAATCCCCAATATTTTATCTTCTGTTAATTAGTAGCCTCTGAATCTTCTTTCCAATGCCACGGGTCTGACCTGATTTGGATTCTTCAAGTCAAAGTTATGCCTAATCTCCTGCAATGATCTAATTATGGATTGGTTCAGTAGAGCGAACTTGTACGGCGTGCCACGTGTCACTGTTTCCTCCTTTGGCTCTGAAATTTATACACATTAAACTACATTCTATGTAATTTTGACCACTTTTTACAGAATTCCAATCTGATGCTTAGAGAGAGAGAGTTATGATGATTTTCCCAAGGTCACCTCTTTGAGATGAAATTTGGGAGCCTACAAAAGTCATAACATCCAAAGATCCTATCTCCGAAAATATTGCGAACCAAGATCTAAAATTTTTACAAGATGTTCATCAGGATTTCTTCACAAATCTTTTTGTTTTTTAGCTTCTGAACCTTCGTAGAAAAATATTTATAACGAAAATTCCAAGATGACCTGTTTGAAGCAGAGAAACCCTAAAATCTAAAGCTCCGACACCAAATGTTATGAAACCAACTCCAAAAATAGAAGAAAAGAGAGATAAACGCCTTAGAAATCAACCACTTCGAGGGGTAAAACTCCTTTACATTACGTAAATGAACAATTATTGGATGATTCAAATGACAAAACCTCATTTCTATATATAGGAGTCCATGGGGTCACAAGATAATCCTAGCCGACCTAACAATAATAATGTAAGGGCACAAAAATAACAATAGTGGGGTTTTATGGGGCACAACAATAAAAATATGGAGACTACAGGGATACAACAATAACAATAAGGGGGCTACTATCTAAATATTTTAAGGTGATCAAAATTAGGATTCTTTCCAATAAAAGCTTCTTCTAGAGTTAGGTCACCAGTAATTATGCGAGGGCTTCTATTTTGAATATATATTGTGGTCATGGAGGCTTCTCCCCATAGCAATTTGAGAATATCTTGATCATGTATCATGGCTCTTGTGCATTCTTAGATAGATCAATTATTTCTTCAACTACATCATTCTGTTGGGGATTAGAGGGAACTATCATCTCCCTCTTAATCCCATCTTATTTTCAAAAGGTTACAAGTTATTTAGATGGATATTCACCTTCATTATTAGATCTTAAGGTCTTGATCTTATTTTCTATCACGTTCTCAACTTCGGCCTTGAAATCTTCAAAATTTTGAACACTTCGTCTTTAGAATTCAAGAGCTAGATCCAAATATTTATAGAATAGTCATCAATAATTACATAGTATAGATGACAACCAAGTGATTTTTTAGACATTGGGCCACAAACATCAGAGTGGATCAAGTCCAAGATTTCTTGTATCTTGAGTCACTACTAGGGAATGACTTATTTGCATTGTTTTGAAGAGAAAACCCTTTACAAACTCATTCATGTTATTCATTCTATTGGGGCATTCTTGTTGGATTTTTTTGGGTTGACCCAAGGTCGGACTATATTTTGCACCAACAAAAACCCATGATCACTAGCCCTTTCAACAACGACATACAAGTAGATCGCAATCTCACACGAAGTGACTATGGGTGGATATAGAACCAAGTTTCTGCAGCCTTGAGGGACTGGGAGATGTGGTATTTTATATTTTATTACTCTTAACACTTATAAATCACTTCGCCACTTTAAATTAATCACAAAAACATGCCATATAAACCCATAAACCATTACTGCGCTGAAGTAAAATGCAACATCATATATTAAGAAAATATACACATTAATCACATACAACTCCAGAATATCATCCACAAAATTGTTAATTTATTATGATAAATCTTTGAGTACGACCAGTCTCGACTGTAATATTCCCAATTAGCCATGAGCTAGTTGGAATATTAATTTTTGTTTTGCTGTCTTTTTTTATGAATAAGAGGACAATGGAGGTCCATAAGTCTCCTTAATAATGAATAAATCAATGCCAATGTGGAAGGAAAACATCTTGGCAGCTTAATTGAGCACCCTTAGGTGTGAAAAGGGGTTGGAACATCTTGACTGGGTCAACTTTGACCAAATCAACATCGTTGTCATGGAGGAGTGGCATTCAATGAGGGGCAGCACAGTTTTAGATGGAGACACCTTGCATGGAAGTAGTGTCATTAATGAATGGGGCTTAGGGTTTGGAATCTCATATTTTATAAAAGGAAGAGGATGGAAACCATATTATTCATGTTGAGTTTATGATATGTTTTGATATATGGTCTATTTAGACATATAGCTTTCTTTGGTTGTTTAGCTAAGATTGCAAGTGTTGTTTAGCATTGGGTGTTCTTGGTCGGGAATCCCACCTCTATCCTTGAGAGGTATCTTGGTGGAGAATTGTACTTCACTTCCACATTCAGGCTTTAGTCCAAGCTTCATCTTACATCTACAATGCAAATCTTGTTGAGGGTTGAGTTGTTTTGCAGGTGGCAGTAGTGGAGACCATCTTTGGGTCACTTCAGTACTTATTTTCAGTGGAGAAGGGTTCCTTTCCATTGGGACGACAATAAGGAAGGCCCTTGAGCATATTTTCAGATCTTGGCATAAGAGACACATATTTATTTTTCCCTACAGTGCAGTTTCATTCTAGATCTACATTATTTTGAGGGAGGAGTTGCAAGGTGGTTTCAGTACACCATTTGGAGTGGAGGTTTTATAGAGAAGGGATCAACCTTTCATCTAGGAGATCTATTGGAGGAGGTTGCTTTATTTATTATATCAGATCAGCCACACTTTTCAGATCTATATGTTGCAGTTAATCTTCAACCCTAGTGCTTTGATTCCCATCTTGTACATGGTGTATTTCTGAAAACCCTTGTGGGGTTCTTCATTGGAGGTTGTATAGTGCCCAGATCTGTATTTGATCTATCTTTTGAGGCATATATCAGCCCTTCATATTTTGTATACTCATTTTCTGTAGCAGTGCTTTTATAACTGCGTTGCAGCAATGTTCCAACATTATTGATATATAGTAGCAGCACCTCTTTGAGGGTTTTGTCCATTGGAGGCTTGTCATATCTTGTTGTACATTTTATGGCCCATTTATTATGCATAGTTTGCTGTTGATTTTATGATTGGAAGGTCTCCATATTGGCCTCTTGTTTTTACATGATGTTATACACTGTTATTCCATCATTTTGCACTATATTCTTGCTTTTCCCATTTGGGAATATACAGTGGTATCAGAGCATAATCTTGGCACAGCCTGTGCATCTTGAAAAGCCAATATGTCATCTAAAGAAGGAGATCCTCTTACTGATAGAGAGAAGAGGTATCAAAGAATAATACAACGGAAGTTTGATTATACAAATGACAAAGAAGACAAGGGTAAAACCCCTTTATCAGGAGGAGAAGATGAAGAGAAAGAGTTTCCTAAGATTCTTCTCAAAACTATGCAAAAAATTGCAAGAGAAATAAAGGAGATGAGGATGGATAGATACAAGGAATCCCCTAAAGGATTTTAGCATGGTGAAGGCTCCAGAATTTCTCATCACTGGAGTGATCAACTAGTGTAGTAGCAACAAGTTTCCCAATGCTCTACAATGCCTACATTCTTAGCTGTGGGAAATGAAGGGTTTCAAGAACAAGAAACTCTTGAAGAATATTTCATGGAGTATGAGTCTCAATCTCAAATATTCAAGGACAACTTGATTTTCCAAGAATTTTGTCATATCAAGGACAATAGGAGACCCAAGCATCACAATAGAGGTGGAGGATTCATTCAGAATCATGATCTACACCTCACTATGGGAAGATTTTTCTTACCCAACTTTGATGGGTCATCTAAATGCACTTCGAAATAATGGGTAGAGAATATTGACATCTACTTCCAGCTGAACAAAGTTCCAGAGATGGAGGCCATTAAGATAGCAGCGCTGCACCTTGAGGGTGAAGCACATGATTGGTGGTTCCATGGCCTGTCTACATTGGGTCATGCCAATGTGACTGCATATTCAGAGTTCACAAGGAGGTTGGTGGAGAGGTTTGATAGAAGAGATCCTGAGGCACCATTCATGGGGCTTGCAAATCTCAAACAATCAGGTAATCCAGAAACTTATATTTCTGAGTTTTTAAAACTTTCTGTTATGGTTCCTGATTTATTTGCAGCAAGAAGGGTCTATATGTTCATTAATGGGTTATAATAACCTCTTCATGGGTTGGTTAAGTCTACCAAGCCCACTACCCTTCAAGATTCCATTGAAAGGGCTAGATATCTTCAAGATACCTTGCCAAAAGCAAAGGCAACATTTCAGCATAAGCCCTCTTTTCCATCAAAGGGAAAAGATGAGAAGGCTCCTTTTTCAAAGGAGAGCCAAAATAAAAAACCTCTTGATTATGATGTCCGAAGAGATTTGAGGAGAAGGAAGATTTGCTTCACATGCCAAGAATCATGGGCACCCGGGCATAAATGTGCAGCAGGAAAGGCACACTATATAAAGGTCTTCTCAGATGATGAGGAGGAAGAAGAAGAGGAACCAGAAAGAGGTCACAGCGCTGACACTGCAGGAGATGATCCAACACCATCAGGAGATGGGAATGGGGAATTTGCTCTAATTAGAGGGGCTCTTGCATCATTGAGAGGAGTACCTAAGTACTTGACCTTGAGGGTTAGAGGTTCCATTCTAGATCAGAGGGTTTCTATTTTGATTGATAGTGGGGCTACCCACAATTTTATTGATGCCCAACTAGTGTAGAGGAGGGCAATACCCACTGATGATTTTGAGGGATTTTTTGTTTTGGTCCCAGGAGATAGAACTATGCAGTGCATGCATTATGTTCCATCCTTATCTGTCACCATGGGGACATATACATTAATTGATCACTTCTTTGTGGTTGACATACCTGACACCAATGTGATATTGGGCGTGCAATGGTTGATTACTTCGGGGAAGGTCACCAGAGATTGGGAGACTTTGCAGATGGAATGGGTGGATAGAAAGAGTGGTAAAACTCAGATGATCAAATGCATGCACACATATCCCTCACATACAACTTCCACACAGAAAACAAAGATGGATTTGCACAGTGGAAGCAAGGACCTAACAATCCCATCTATTATGCACATGACTTTGGCCCATGGGACACTATTATTTTGTGGCAAACCACCTGATCCAGATTTGGTGAGACACGTCTCACATCATGATGCACCATTCTTAGATCCAGGAGGAATGGGAGAATTAGAAGGCCATGATACAATGCTGAGAGCCTTGGGTAGACTCAAGGAGGAGGGAGACATTCTCCCAACATCATCATTACCCACTCTCATTTCAGATTCTGCGCTGTGGGAAGAGAAGCATGGGAAGGACAACAACCTTCCAACACAGACCTTTGGCATGGGAGATTTTAAAGAGGAAGATAGCCATATGACCGATGTTCTTTGTGATAGATCATCAGCGTTGTCAGTATGGAGGATAGATCCATATTGGAAATCCCAGTTGTTGGTGGATTATTCCAAGGATCTTTTTACATGCATGATACTTGATGACCAACTACATTAGGAGGAATATTCAGTCAAATATGAGGTCATTTATTACCATGGTAGGATGTTCTTATATAGAGCTTCCAAGCTCAAGGAGAAGTTACTACAACGTGCTCATGAATATTTTCTCTTCAGCCATACTTATTCCATGAGAGCCTACAACACTATCATGGAAAGCTACACTTGGGAAGGCTTTGAAGAGGAGGTGTATCAGCATTTTATAAGATGCATGGACCATGTGGAGATGGGAGAGATACATAACTCAATGAAGGAGTTAACACAACCACCTCTTCCTCTTTTGGAATGAGAGGGGATCTATCTATGGACCACTCCATTTGTATGAGTAGAAATTTTGGTAAGGAACATGATTATGTACATGATGTTTCACTAGATGAATATTTTCATTCATTTACCATGTATATGCAGGCCATTTCTCCAAGGAGGAGCATTCTTCCATATAAAATTCATGGCCAACTTTGGGCCATAAACATTGTTAACACTAGAAAATCGTACAGCAGAAGATGACATCAATTAATGTTAAGCCTAAAGATTTACAGGGCAGGAACACATTATGGAATCAAGAAGTATTTAAAATCTATAAGGTTTTGAGAAAATTAGATTTGAACTAGTCATAAATGTTGAATTGCGCACTTTATCCTTCGAGAAGAGAGCCTTCTGCGCGCCTTTTTTCCCGATATTAAGCGCGCAGTCTTGGAAATGGAAAAAAGTCACTTTCTGGGACCACACCAAGCAAAGGAAAATTACTTCTTATGTGAAAGTTGCCTAAGGACAGCCACCAGCGCCTCCTTAGACACTATGTGAGCACACAAAATAATATTTGAGCACACAATGGAATCATACCTCTCCCTTGGGTCATTATCCATCATGTACCAAGGGAGGGAAGGAGGATTTGAAAGTCACCTATATAAAGCCACCAAGAGATGAAGAAATGGTGATCAAATTTTTATGATCGCCAAAGTTGCCCAAGAAACACCAGTAGTGTGTGACCTGGATCTGGAGCTAAAGAGGACTCGATAGTTGGCCACCCAACATCCTAGTCCACCACAACAGAGAGAGAGAGGGAGACTGCATGAGAGGCAGCGCATAGAAGGCAACATCCTTGCATCAGGACTTAGAGTCATTGCCTAGGGGCCCTTTGGCAAGTGGGTAAAATTTATTCTCCATTTCAAACGTTTAATAAGAAGAGCCCATCGAGCCATCATTTGCATTATTATCGTTTTGACTCTCTTTATAGCTTCTGCATATTTGTGTTTTAGTTTTAGTTTAACCAGAGCATAATTTAGCATACTGTTTTTCATTAAATGTTATGCTTTTGAGCTCCCCCACTTTTTGCCTATTACCAATAGTTTAAAGAGTAGACCACACTCTTTAAGCTGTTGTGATTTCGTACACCTGTGCGACTAATCCACCACAACAAACATTTCTGAACATGGCCACTCCCTTGGAGGATATAGGGAGATGTTGTATCACTGTGGGTGCACTCCAAAGGCACCAAACATTTCTCACCTTTTCAGCCATTGTGAGAAGACTTGGACAAAAAGTAAGTGGTGGGGAACCACTTACCATATCACTATCTGATGCAGTCAGGAGATTTACTGCGCTGGTTCCACATGTGGGACTATGACCCACCTCCATTTTTGCATATTTATGTTTGTATGTACTTGGTTTTGATCCCATACATTGATGATGTGCTTATTCTTTTTATGGGAATGATTGGAGGGAGGATGGGAGGATTACATGTGCCCTATTGGAGAGAGATTCTCCATGTTCATTATGCTACATGTTTCAGGGAGAACATTGGAAAAACCATGTTTGTTTCATTGGATCTATTTCTTCCTTATGGGATGGATCATTTGCATCTCATGAGAACTTTGGAGGAGCATTTCATGGAGGGATGGATTGGGAGACACTTAGCTTATGAAGGAAGCTTATCACATGATGGAGCCACCAATGATGGAGGAGAAGAGTTGCAGCACTCACCTTGTCAGTTGCTTGAGGAAAAGCAACATTTGGGAAGGGAGGACTGTAATATTCCCAATTAGCCATCAGCGAGTTGAAATATTAATTTTTGTTTTGTTGTCTTGTTTTATGAATAAGAGGACAATGGAGGTCCATAAGTCTCCTTAATAGTGAATAAATAAATGCCAATGTGGAAGGAAAACATCTTGGCAGCTTAATTGAGCACCCTTAGGTGTGAAAAGGGGTTGGAACATCTTGACTGGGTTAACTTTGACCAAATCAACAACGTTGTCATGGAGGAGTGGCATTCAACGAGGGACAACACAGTTTTAGATGGAGACACCTTGCATGGAAGTAGTGTCATTAATGAATGGGGCTTAGGGTTTGGAAGCTCATATCTTATAAAAGTTAGAGGATGGCAGCCATATTATTCATGTTGAGTTTATGATATGTTTTGATATATGGTTTGTTTAGACATATATATTTCTTTGGCTGTTTAGCTAAGATTGCAAGTGTTGTTTAGCACTGGGTGTTCCTGGTCGGGAATCCCACCTCTATCCTTGAGAGGCCTCTTGGTAGAGCATTGTACTTCACTTCCACATTCAGGCTTTAGGCCAAGATTCATCTTAAATCTACAACATAGATCCTATTGAGGGTTGAGTTGTTTTGCAGGTTGCAGCAGTGGAGACCATCTTTGGGTCACTTCAGTACTTATTTTCAGTGGAGAAGGGTTCCTTTCCATTGGGAGGACAGTAAGGAAGGCCCTTGAGCATATTTTCAGATCTTGGCATCAGGCCACATATTTATTTTCCCCTACAATGCAATTTCACTCCAGATCTACGTTATTTCGAGGGAGGAGTTGCAGGGTGGTTTCAGTACACCATTTGGAGAGGAGGTTTTCTAGCGAAGGGATCAGCCTTTCATCTAGGAGATCTATTGGAGGAAGCTGTATTATTTATTTTATCAGATCAGCCACACTTTTCAAATCTATATGTTGCAGTGAATCTTCAGCCCTAGGGCTTTGATTCCCATCTTGTACATGGTGTATTTCTGAAAACCCTTGTGGGGTTCTTCATTAGAGGTTGTATAGTGCCCAGATCTATATTTGATCTATCTTTTGAGGCATATATCAACCCTTCATATTTTGTATACTCATTTACTGTAGCAGTGCTTTTATAACTGCGCTGTAGCAGTGTTCCAGCATTTTTATATATAGTAGCAGCACCTCTTTTGAGGGTTTTGTCCATTGGAGGCTTGTTATATCTTGTTTTACATTTTATGGCCCATTTATTTTGCATATTTTGTTGCTGATTTTATGATTGGAAGGTCTCTATAATCGCCTCTTGTTTTTACATGCTGTTGTACACTTATATTCCAGCATTTTGCGCTATATTCCTCCTTTTCCCATTTGGGAATATTACATCGACCTGCACACTAAGCTACATGATATTTGCGCACAAAGTTGTAGACTCTTCCCAAAACTTTGTGCACTGAGTTGCAGAGCCTTCCCTTGGATACAAAATACAGATTATCATAATTCACCCATACTACATACATGCCTCTAAAGATATAATTTCAACCCTTTATATACAATTACATCATAGGGATACATCATTACAACATTATGGTCCAAATACCATGGGATCCAAAAATAATAAACTATGGCCCAAAACCCATTACAAAATTGTACACTTTACAAAAAAAAGGGGCTTAGACCTGCCCCAAAGGCCCTATGACTCTGCACTGTATATTCAAACTACTCCACTATGTGGTCCACTTCACACTCTACCCAAGAAAATGTGAAGTCTTTGGAAAAATCTAAGCCAAGTTGGGTTGCGCCCAACAGGCCCCCAACACTCACATGTGACTCATCTCGAGTCACTCAGTTGATTTGCCTCTTTTATTTGTTCTAATGATGTTGTAGGAACTATTGAAATGCTGCAAGATGTTTGTGATCTATTTTCTTCGTTGCACACTTCTTCCAACAGTGCTTATGTCACTAGTCCTGCAGTCTTCTGCAATACTACCTCTTGTTTCTATCGAAGCTCTTGAAGCTTCCCATCCACTTCCTGAGATATTCAGAGAGCCTCATCCTGCCATGGCTGAGTTTTCTCTATCAAAATTTGCTCTTATTTTCTCATCTCCTCTATTTTCTTCTGTACTGCATTTCCTTCATTGATCTTGGCGAACTTCGGCAATATTGGTAAGGTATTCACATTTTCCCGAATCTCCTCCAGCTACTTATGGTTCTGCTAAATGTCTTCTTGTAGATTTTGCACATTTGAATCTTCCTGCAACGAATTCCAAATCTATAAGGTTTCATCCAAAAAATTCCCACAATATTCCACTATCGCAGAGATGTCAGCCACTGCAGCCTTTAGGTTGGTCTCCCTCTGCTCTCGCATTTCCAGTGGTGTGGTTGGCTATAACTTCATCTGCAGCTCGCTGATATTTATCTCATATTGAAATTGTACATCTACAACCTTATTCTTGTATTAATTTACTGCAAGGTTGAACTTCACGAGCTTGTCTTCCACTAATTTCTCCTCGCGGACATCAATGTCAGGGACCTTACGACATGTGGCTTAGACCACCTCCTTCAACTTATGTTGTTGTTGTACTTCTTGGTCCTTCTTCTGGATGGCCTGGTTGAGCTATTGCTTTAACAGAGCTCGCTCTCTTTCTACCTGATTATTCAACTTTGAAGTGAGTTGTTCGCGCTGCTTCATCTCATCTATAATTTCCTTCTACAACTCATGTAATCTCCGAAGTGGCAACCCGATGATGTTCATGTTCACATAATTCCATCCTTTCACCCGATGATGTACCTCGGCGGAGTCAAATTGCAGGGCTTCGACAGGTATCTGCGTTGTCCATGCCCCAAGTGTGGGCTCTAATAATATTTCTTCCCGAAGCCTTTCCTTTGCTTGTACTGGTTGTTTGGTTGTGTATGCCATTATCTTTAACTCTGCAATATGTTACTCGACACTTGTTAGAAGTGTGTCGTAGTGATCCTCTAACCTATTCCATGACTCTGTCATAGATTCTTGATTCTTTTCTCCAATCTGATCTAGGTCCCCATCAGTGAGGACCAACAACGTTACGTCCTTCATTTAATCTACCTTTTTCTTCTTTTTGGGTTTCTTGGCAGCTTCGGCACTGACCTTTATTTTATTTTTGAAGGAGGGGTCTATCTTGGTCTTTTCAAACTCCTTATTATGCCCATATCCTCCAAGGGGATGTTGATGACCCTTGTCATGCTTCTCCTCTTGTTCTACGTCTTCCTCATCCTTATCGTTATCGTTCCCTCTCGCTTCCACGTGCTACGTTTTTTCTTCCTTCGTCTGACTATCTTCTGCCTTTCTCTCTGGCACAATCATCATTTCTGCGGCCACTATTGTGCTTGTGAAAATAGATCATATTTTGTTACCAAATATGGCAAGGGATGCCATGTCTTCGCCACGTCCTTGTGATCATGTATATAGATTCTATGGAAGTTAGCCTTGCACTTCCCGACATATTGATATTGCTGGTATAGGCTTGGTGACAGACGAGGGTGTCGATTCACCACCATATTTAAGTCCATATGATATAACACAAAAAACATCTTGTTTTCTTGTGCTCACGACGATTGATTGGTATACCACAACAAGGCATACCATGTGGCTTCACACAAATCTGAAGCTACTGGAGGAAACTATGAATCCTCCAGCTCTCTCCATGCCATCATTGCTATTATAAATATTAACCATGCATAATGAAATGTAGTACCTTTCTCCTGAACCTCATAGCAGTCGTCAAAAATTTCTTTGCAAAGGTATGCGACCTAGTTGTATTGAACCTCGTTGGCGCACTGTGTAGCTAATGAAACTACTACTGTAGGGAATTCATTAGCCTGAAAATTTCTCATGATATTTCCAGCTAACATGTATGTTGCGAAGCGAACTCCCTGGACATTAATTAAGTTAATTTCATATCCTCACTTCCCTTTTGTTAATATGAAATTCTTCTTCATATTTTCATCTATTTCTTTGTCCTATTCTTTGCCCACAAACTCTTCTATGGGGTTCCGTACTTGATACGACAATATTTTTATTCTCCATATCAACATTTTGTCGATAGGGATCCTCTTTCCTATCCACAAGCATCCATCGTGCACCAACATGAACAATTGTCTTACATAGGCTATGTTCCTTGAACTTTTGTTAAAGTGCGACACATTCAACATGTTCAATAACCCCGACTGTGCTAATCCAGTCGCCCATTGTTGCGGCTCTAACCTCGTCACACCACTGTTAGGGTAGTGTAATTACTTTAGATATGTGCTTGGTGCGAACTATGGGTATTTCTTCCTATCATTGAAATTTTAGTCCGCGAACTTTAGTTGCAGAATTTTCCCAAGGATTTCTTCAACAAATGGCACTGACTCTGGAAATAGGGGTGTAAAGGTTCCATATTTCATATCCTTCGAATATTTTAAATATTTTATTGGTTTTGCATCCGATTTTCTAGGTGGCATATATGATGGGAGAGGTGATGGAAATTTTTCGCCCTTCGTTTCCATTTGCACCTTCTCTAATTCATCCTCGTTGTCTCTTAATTATTCGAGTTCTTGCTTCGATAGATTTCTTGTCTTGTTTCTTTTTCATTCTCTACTCTTTGGTTGGTTTCTTTCGTGGAGATCTTCAGTTTTTATTTTGTGTGATGTTGCTACGGGATTCTCAAATGGTGCTACGAGTGTATTAGCTATGAATTCCTCCATGATTCATGCTAAACCTTTCTCTTTGAATATCGAATAAAATCTTTAGTATTCATGCAACAGTGCAACTTCTGCAAATTCTCCGCACTTAGAAATTTTTGAGTTCTCGAGATAGCAAAGTGCCAAATATTTATGGGACACAGCTTTTTATAGAAATTTTAAACTTCTAACCTCATCATTAGCTCAGATCTTGTTCAGATTGTGTTGATTAACTGCATATCTATCGCTAGATCCAGTCCATCTATCCTCATAAATGCAACTTTCCGCACCTTTTAACGACAACTTTCCTTTTTAACGGTCATATTTTTCTGGTGAACTCCGACATATTCCATATTATAGCAAAGAAATCCTTCTTGTGAACTTCGACATAGTCCCATACTGTAGCGAAGTACTTATTATGTCGAAGCTCTCTCTGTAGCGTAGTTTATAGTCAAGAGCCCACTTTCAACTGCAGGTGGCACTAAGACTTTTCTCCTTTCTTCTTTAGAATGAAGTTATAGGGGCAGGGTTGTCCTTGTATAGCTTCATCCTACTACCATTTACTCTTCCTTGAACTAATTCTCCATTTAACTTTGCTAATTGAACTTCGCCTCCATTAGTAATATACTTGATAATTTATGGGCCCAACCAATGCATATTGAATTTTCCTAGAAATTTTACAAACTTACTTTCATAAAGTAGAATAAGCACTCATACCTAGAACTTCTTCTGCTTAATATGTCTGTCATGCCAAGATTTTTATCTTTCTTTCTGCACCTGCTGATGGAATCCTACTATAAATCTATCTTCCTCTAAAGCAAGCAACTATGACATTCTTTCCTCCATTATATCAGGGTCTTCCATATCTGTAAAAGCTGCAATCCACAACCTAGGCACAATGTACTCTAGTCTCAACAATATGACAAAAGGTACACAAAATATGCACTTCTTTAGGTTCAAAGAGATACGATATTATCTACATGTGTCAAGCATAAGTCTTAAGCTTCCCACATATTGTCTCAACAATCCAAATACTATCCAATAATCAAAGTATACCTCCAAAAACTTGTGGATGTACTCCTTAAAAGCTACGACCATCACCCTAGAAAATATAGCAGGTGCATTTTTCAATCCAAAAGGCATTACTGTGTATTGATGTGAGCTCCATTCTATAACAAATGTGGTCTTTTTCTAATCTTCAGGTGCAATCCTTATCTGATGATAACTTGAGAATCCATAGGTAAGTGAGTAAGATTCCTGTCCTCCTACATTTTCCAACACTTCATCTGTGAAAGGGTTAGGGAAGGGATCATGTAAACATGCATCATTCAACTTTCTCATATCAACACAAATCCTAATCTCTCCTTGAGTATTCTTCTCTTGCACCACCATAGTTCTCACCCATTCTGATTCTTCTACAGGTTCAATAATTCCTATTGATATCATGTTATCAAGTTTGAATTTCACTTTCTCCTTATACTTCAGTTTTAATCTGTACGGTATTTATTTGACTGGCTTCGCATCCGGCTTCAAGGGAATCTTCATGAATCTTAGATCTCCTATTATACCCTTCATCTCTGAAAACTTGGTGGGAAACAATTATTTATATTCATGAAGTAACTCTATAACTTTATTGACTGCCTCTTCATACCAGTAATCTCCTATTGTTGCAAACTTGGGTTCCTTACCTGATCCTATGTTTACCTTCCTAGTATTCAGTGGATTAGTTATGTCTGGTATCTCTGGCTCAGTTCTCGACACTTCATGGTATCCTTATAACTCTCCTATGTCGATGTTGCGAGGATATTCTTCTTCATCTATAGTAATTTTATAGCATTCTAGTGCATTTTCTATCTGTGCATCCCAATCAGGTTGTTGCCATGCTAGCTAGGTGACAATCTCAAAGATTTTCTTCCTAGCTGTCTGAAGGGCCAAATCCATGTATGGGAAATCGTCCTTAAAGATGAATGTTAATATGAAGCCATCAACCATGTCTTCCCAATTCTTGGTACCATGTCGAAGCTCTGTTTCTAGTTACTAGTTCTTAGGGATTGTTTTTAACGTATGAATGAATCCATGTACCCATTCTTGTTGCAGAATCTCCTTCCATGTTGAAGTGCATAGCTAGATATGCTCCCTAAGACTATTTTGACCATCATATTTTATCTCCATTTCTATTTCTATTTGTCCAAACCTTATCCACATCAGTCTTCGACATTCCTTCCAACCTTCTATATTATTCTTATGTGAAATCCACCATATATCCGGGGTAGCTTTTGTTAGTCATCAATAATTTTTTTTTCCCTTGTTGATGACTAAATGATTATCCCAAGATTTCTAGAAACAAAGTTCATAAACATTGTGAGTTCTATAAATCTCACTGCCTTCATTATCCTTAAGATAAATTTTCACTCTTTTATCATTCCATCATGTCAAGCCTTGTTTACCAGTCCCAGAAAACCCATTAGAGGCTCATGTCACTCATTTTGTCTATATTTTGTCACCTTTGGCCATATCCTCTATTTTGTTTTTCCTAAACCCTCACTGCTACCTAAGGCCACCAATCAAACAGCTCTGTTGTGTCTCCCCAAAATACCCCAAGCATTGATTGTCTCAAACTATCTCTGTAGGCTCTTTAGATAAATCAAGTACATTGGATTTTGGATCTTCAATACATCAATTTATCATAAACTCTATCTTACACTTGATGACCCCAAATTCTAAGTTTCAGTCCAAAAAGCCAAGTCCAAGGAACCTTCCACTAGGTCACCTAGGGTTTCACAAGTCATAGGGTGGATTTGGTATCCTAAAAACTTTTTTTTCATGTATGAAGAAACTGCATTCAAAGAAGAAAGGGACAAGTCATTTTGTCCAAAACTGATCAAAGAGGTCATTCAAGGAAGGATTTTTTGGCCCAAAGCACAAATTTTGCAGGGGGACAGCTGCCCTTTGCTCACATTTCTGCAAAAGGATCAAATGACCATCAACCTAGAAAAGAGGTAAGGTAATGGGGAAAACCATCACAAGAAGACCATTCACATCAAAGAAGAAGGCAACAATGCCTATGTTTGAAGAAAATCAGGGTTTGTGACTACTTTGGCCACGCAAGGAATCAATACTAGGGCTACAAGGGCAAAGGTCACCTCAACTCCATCAAGTGCACATTGAAGATTCTTTAGAAATAATTAATGAGTTTGAGAAGTTTTTGAGAACTTAGAAGACAACGCTATTTAATTTTTTCTAACAGCCCTAAAGCCTAGGAGTTTGGAAAGATTGACAAAAATGGTCAAATGATGACAAATGGCCTCCTTCATAACAACAGATGGCATTTCAGGGGGTATTCAAGCTGCCTTCTATGGTTTTTCAAAGCACCGGTACTCCACTACACTAAAGGAAGAAATATGATAAAGAGTATCAGTGCAAAGGCTTGACTTTTCAATGTACAGTCACAGGCCTCTTAAAAAGGGACAAAGGAGGCAAGCATAAGGTAAAATTGCCCAAAGAGGTAATTATGATAAGCATAGGTTCACTATTGAAAAAAGAGGTGTCAAACTCCAAAAAGGACAGTGATCAAAAGCAAAAGTTGTGTAGGCACCTGCAAAAACAGAAGTGGCCAAGGGGAAGACACAAAAATGGTTAAAATTTCTCACCTCCCCCACCATAGATATGTCATTGTCAAAGTGATCTGAGAAACAAACAGGTAACTGGTCTAAAAAGAAGAGAAGCCTCCAAAAATGTTTTCCTTATCAAAAGTATATTCTGCAAGAGATATATTAGCCATGAATGACACTTCTACAGAACTGTCAAGGATGGTTACCTACAGGAAGATTGGTAAGGACAAACAAACCTAATGTTTCTCACAATGGTGGCACACATGAAGACTAAAAGGGTTGTTGATGCTTGCTGCTAGGGTTTTCACACTACGAGGTTTTTCACTGTTTCAAAGAGAAAACATGACAGAATGACAGTTAGAGGAAGGGAAAAATTCTTGTTTTAGTCTATCCACCAAGCAATCAAAGGCATAAAAAATACATGATTGAAAACTCCAAGGTGAAAGTGCCAAAATGGTCACAAGCTTACTGTTTACAAGTTTTGAAGTTCATGAGAAGTAAAAAGTGAAGAAAGACCTTCAAAGGACACTAATTTCACTATCTGCCTTTTTCCCTAAAACTTTTCTAAAAGACCTTTTGCTTTTCAAGGATTGGTTCATTTTTCCAAAATGTGGGTAAAGGGCAAAGTTTGATCTTGTTTGAAGAGTTTGTAAATTTAAGGGTAGCATCAAGATGATCCAACAAGACAAAAAACCATTTTTAGGGACTCTGCCACCTACAGGACAAACAGACCAAAAAGATAGTGAAAAAGTGAGAAGGAAAACAAAATTTAGAAAGTGGGTTTTAATCATGAAATGTTTTTCAAAAAGGAGTATAACAGTATTCTTTACCTCCTTCCCCAACTCATTTGTGTATTTGAAGAAGAAAGAGAGCTGTTGAAAACAATTCTTAGGGTTTTTCTGCAAAAAATTGTGGAAGTTTCAGGTGCTACACACAGAGTCGTCAGCGTTGCACACAAAGGAGGCAGCTGCAGTGTTAAAATACACTGCGCTACGCACTGGAGAGCCGACACTACGCACCGGCCAAGGCGCTGCGCACAGGCCCAGGTTCGGCCCGACTTGCCCGCCATTTCAATGGCGCTACGCACCGGGAGGCCCGACAGGCACGTTGACCCGCCTGACTCGCCCACATAACCCTCCGGTGCTGCGCACAGGCTTGCCAACAACCCGACTCGACCCGACACTATGCACAGGAAGGCCCGACAGGAACGGTCTGTCGAGTGGCGCTACGAACAGAGGAGACTTTGTCAAATTTGCTCAAAAATTGCCAAACTCAATTTTTCTCTTCCTCAAGATGGCCACAGGCTCCTGCATGAGTTAAGCAAGGTTGGTAGTCCCTCTTCTTGCCCTCCAAATTGATATTTTTACATGCATAATCAAAGGAGAAGTTCAAAAACCTAAATTTGGCCAAACCCTAATCTTCATGGCAATCAAACCTTTGACCTTCTAGGGCAATAATTACCATTTGGAGAGTGATCATGAGCATAAAGACACTCAGTACCAGCAATCCTACTTCTAAACTCTGAAATTGTTCCTAGAGTTAATTCATTTTTCCCTCCATTTGCTAAAAAGTTTGCCCTCACCATCACTTATTCTTCCTACCTAGACCTAAAATATCTTACCAAGCTAAAAACACCTTGTTCAAGAACACAACCAGTCACCATGTCTGAGGAAGAGATCAGTACCAGCAGTGATGAAGGCCAAAGGCCTATCAAGCCAAAACACAAGGGAGGAAGGACTAAAAGGTTTAAGCCTCTGGATACCATTCAAATCACCTCTTCTCCAATGATCCTTACATGTTTTCAAGATGTTGGGTGCTATAAGTTTTGTGAGAGGGTTAAGCGGGTCCAAAACCACTCACTTTTGAATAGGTTGTTCATTCTCAGCCTACAAAACCACCAGGTCAACCTAGCAGGAGTAAAGTTTGAACTATCATCTGAATCCATTGCTAAAGCCACAGGAATACCAGATATTGGTGAGAGATGTTTCAAGCAGAAGAAGTTGGCTTTGAGCTACTATGAGCCCTTCCTCAAACCTAGTTGTCAACAAGGCTACAAGGTTGTTTTCCCCTTCTCCCACCTGCTAGAGAGATATTCCCTACTGATGAGGCAGATCATCAAGTACTTCACTTGTGAGGAGAGGTACTCCAGGGTTTATTCATATCACATAAGGCTGCTAATGCACTTCACCAAGGTTAAATTGCTAAACCTACCATACTATCTCTACCGGAGCATTGATAAGATGGCTTCAGTGGTCAAGAAAAGAAGTTGTGCCCATCAAATGCAAAGCCTTTTTCACCACTCCTTGGTTAAGATGATTGTTTTGCACCAGCTGGAGCAGTAGGGAATCCCTTGGGAAGTTTTTATCTCACATGATGTATTTGAAAATCCCCAAGCCTTCATTTAGAAAAATTTCCCTTCCACTTCACACTCACTTACCTCCACTCCTCCATCACCTCCACCTATGCCTTATCCAAAAGGAAACCTACCTCTTTCCTCTTCTCCTGATGCATCAAGTGAAGATAATGACAGAGGTAATGATGGACAAGGAGGTGGCAGTAGCAATGAAGAACAAACAGATGACAGTGGGAATGATGAAAACAATGAGGCAAATACAGAGTTTGATGAGGAACAAGGAGGTGACAGCAGCAATAAGGAACAAGAAGATGATGGTGGAAATGATGAAGATAGTGGGGCAGACATAGAGTTTGATGATGAAGAGCAGCAGGATTATGATGACAAGGAAGAGGGAGATGAACATGGCATCCATAAAGGTAAAGACAGTGAACACTTGGAGCAAGACAGTGATGGTGATGATACAAATGAATCACTCCCAAGTACAAAAAAAAGTATTGCTGATGAGAAAGATGAAGGCCAAGAAGATAGTGAAGAAAAAGGTGAGGATGACAGTCAACAAGAAAGTGCACATGACAACCAAGAGAAAAATGTACATGAGCATGGCAGTGAGCCTAGTCCTAGTGCAAACACTGACAATATGGATGAAGATATTGAATATGAAAAAATAGAGGGAGATGATGAGGAAATAGAAGACCAAGAACAAGCAAATAATGAGGCTGAAACAGAGTTTGAAGAGACAAGCAGTGACCAAGGAAATGGCACTGATAAGACAGTCAGTGATGAGCAAGGCAACCAAGGAAATAGTCAAGATAGACATGACAACTGTCATGACTATCATGACACTAATTAGTCTTTAAATGACAAATAAAATAAAAGTGACAATGCAAGGAATGATAAAGAAGAGGACATTAGTGAAGGACAGAATCAAAGTGAGGCAAACGAAGAAGGTAATGATCAATTTGAAGGCCAATATGGTAGTATAGAAGACAATGAAGAAAATGAAGATGATAGTGATGCTGAAGGTCAAGAAAGCAGTGACCCAATGGGGCATGAGGTGACTCATGGAAGCCATGGAAAAAATTAAAAGGCTTGTGACAACACCAAAGGTCAAGGCAATGATGGAAACACCTCCAAAACCATCATCACTCCTCTCACATGCACATACCACAGAGGAAAGAGAGATGTGTTTGCTGCCTCAAAAAGGAAAAGGGCCATCTCTTCTCCAGCTATCAAGCCCAAGGACAAAGGCAAGGAAAATATGGAAAGGGGTGAGCAGCAGGTAAAGGTGAGGAGAAGTACGAGAATCAAGAAGATTTCTCAAGAGCCTCAATTCATTGATCTAGACAGTGACAATGAGGACAAGGAAATGACCACCAGATTGCTACTCTTGACCAAATATGCACAGCTTAAAGAGTGGGAAAGAGATTTTGAGATGGCACAATGTGTCATTCAGTATTACGAAGAGGAGCACAAGCACTTCAATAAGGTAAAGAGGGGCCTTTCTCTCCAGAAGAAAATGACCAAGCATTATGCAAAGAAAAATGTCCTTGCTTGTGCCAAACTGAAAGAGGCCCTCATGGAGCTAGAAAACCTAAAAATGCCAAAAGAGCATGATAGCCTTGGATTTTTGGTTGAAGCTTCTCAATAGGTGTCCAAGACCTCTTGAGGGACCTCTCCACCAATTTTGGGCCAAATTGAACAAAATTTTGACTTTTTAAAATTTTGAGGCCTCTGTGCGCAGCACCCTAGGCACTACGCACAAATTTGGTGCATCCTCAGCTTGAAAACTTTGAATTTTTGGATTCCTCTCATCATCAGCAGTCTGCTCACAAAATTTCAGATCATTTGGAGCAGTTTTGACCCCCCAAAAGGTCAAAAAACACCAAAATTTTGACCTTTTTGCCTCATTTTCAGACTAGGTGCTGCGCACAAAGAAGTGTTGGGAGAATTGGTTTTTGGATAGGTAATTGACACTCACTTAGGAAAAATCAAGAATTTCTGGAAATTAGACTCATCAGGCTTTCCAATGAGCCATCACAGAGCCAAATCCGGTATCGGGAAGGGGTCCAAAACTCAACCACAAAAGACCCTATTTTCTGCTGAAAAGGCGCTCCGCATAGAGACTGTCTAGGGTGTTTTGGAACAAAATTCAACAAAACACACTCATTTATTGAAAATAGATATTTTTGAGTTTTTAAAGGCAAATTACTCTATAATTAGGTGCAAATAGTTATTTTGGCATTTATTTCTTAGGATATTATGTGCTTTGGGCCTTGCATGGTCTCTTGGCCATAAATGACATTTATGGTTGAATTTGACATTTTTCTACCATATTTAAGGTTTTAGTCCTCCTTTGCTCCATAAATAGAGCATGAGGCCCTTATGTATTTTGTTGGCATTTGATGAGCTTTGAGAGCAATATATATGGTTTTATGAGCTTGGAGAAGAAATTGGTGTTGTGGAGTTGATGAATGGTTTGTTTGGCTTGATGATGGAGAGGCTTGTTTGTAGGATTCATTAGCTTGGTGAATGGTGATTTCTTCTTAATTTGTCTATTTTTTTCCTTATTATCATTATTTTACATTTCTCTTAGTTGCTATAAATCATAAAAGTATAGGTTGAGACATGCTCTTTGAGGCACCTCAGTCCTCCTGTTTGTTATAGCCTTGATGTTTTCTTCTGTTTGGTCTGCTTAAGGAATTCTTGATTGCTACTTAGGTTCATCTAAACTTGTTTGTGTTTGATGAATGGTTAGTATGCTATTTTACAAGTATAATTCATGGTATGCCCTGCTTATTTGAAGCTTTCAAAACTCTATCTTGAAACCTTTCTTTGGAATATTGTCTGCTAGGTTAAGTCAAAGAGGTCTCATTCGATCTTGCCCTTTGTCCATGCTTATCAACTTGTTTCAGAGTTCTTTATGGCTTTATTTATGATGTTTAGGAGTTCCCTCTTCATAAATTGAGTTATTGTGCTATCTTATATGTTTTCCCCAAATTATGAAGGTGAATTCCTAAAGTTAAAAGCTCTAATGCTTTCTATGTTTCACTGAAATGTTTATCTTGGATGTTTATTTGTTTAATATATTATCATAGAGTAAATGGTTTTCCCTAGCTCATGCTTAGTATCTTTTGTTGATCATATTTAGGTATTTGACAAAGGATTATTGATGTCCATTTTCCCTACCTTATTCACAAACTTGATGTCCATCCCATTTCACTCATAACCCTAAGGGTCCATTAACCTTGCTAAATTGGCCTTGCACTGCACTCTGATTCATTATTGAGACACCCTTGACTTTTATTGACTCCATAGCCCAATGGCTTTGACACACTCTCACTCCACCTATTCCACTTGACCATCTTGCCCAACCAAAACAATAAACAAGCCCTACACTTAAAAACTAGCCTAAAATCAAAACCCTAGAGAAAAAAGAACATATCCTTTGCACCCAATAGAGAGATCCCTCTATGAGTCCAAGAAGGCTAGGTCCTAGGACTCCAAAGACTAGTTCCATATTACCCTGTTATTTGGTCTACCAATCTGCCAAATCACGGGACACTAACAGCTTTCAAGGCTATATCCAAGGCTAACAACCTTTGATTTTATGGAAATTGTTCTTCATAATCATTAAGAAAAGTATTCACATCACCTAAGCCATCATAAGAAGGAAGGTTACATACCTCAACTATCATATGCAAACTGATTTGGTAATTCTTAAACAATTCCTTGTGGATACTTCATGCAGCCTATTCTGCAAATTCTCCAACTCTTCTTCTAATTTTGAAGTGCAATAACTATCATGCTCCCAAATCAATTTTCCTTATGTAGTAGGTTTGACCCAGTCATGTTCCTTCGTTGCCATTTGATAGATATTTTCTATGTCAGTTGTGCAATATTCTTCTTTGACTAGTTTTGTGTATATTACTCCTTCTGATGGATCCAAGGGAACAATTACTCTCATATTGTTTCCTTCAAATATCATATATATCTTCTTCAGATTAATTGTGGCCATATTTTCAAATTCCCAGCCAATTCCAAGAAATGAGGGATAAGGGTTATTGTCATCGGCAATATTTATTACTTCAAAATCAACATTAGTGTCAAATCCTTCAATATCTGTTGTGACACCTGGTAGTCTTCCCATAGGGAAGATCTTTTGTTGATTTTCCATCCTTAACTGAATATGTGACCACTGTAGCTTCGACTTACCCATAAATTCCCATGTCTACTTTGTCAAGACATTAGAATTAGATCCCAGATCCAGAATAATTTTATCCATCTCATATTATCTTATCTGCACACTAAGACTCATTTCTCTTATGATTCTCTTATGTCCATGAAAATTATTGACTGCGTGCATCTCACTTCACGGTGTTTCTTTTGATGCACAAGAGTCTATCCACTCCTGCAACCCTTCTACACCATTTTGATCCTTTAAAAATTCCATGCAAGTCTGTAGAAAAGACTTTAAAATACTTACTTGTCTTGCTGCATCCTGGTCTTGTGTCGGAGCTTGATCCTGTGTCAGAGTTTGGTTTTGTATCGAAGTTGATGACTCATCGCAGTTACTTCTCTAATCAAGCTTTGGCTGCGCACTAGAGGTCGAAGCTCCAACATCCATAAAACTTCGATTTGCTTCCATAAATGCTTCTTTTTATTTCTAAATATAAAAAATAGGATCTTTCTCAGCATTCTTTCTAATCCATGCACATTTAGATTCCTTCTTTTCCTCTGCCTTATCACTACTTGTCGCAACTCCACTTCTAGTGACAATACTAACTTGAGGCTCATCGGTCCTCCTTTCAATAGTAATCATTTGGATATTCTATGTCGGATGTTGATTCCTCTTTTCTTTCATATTCGCCATAAGTACTGGACATTCTTCAATTACATGGTCAAATGATTTACACTACTCACATGTCTTTGTGGGGTTCTGGAAGTCTCTTGCAAAATGACCTAGCTGGCCGCAGTTATAGAAAATGATATGTCTACGTCCTCGACCAGCTCCACCACCTCGACCTCTTCCTTGGTAACCTCCTCGAACACCGCTTTGTCCATTGTACTCATGTCCATGCTCATCTTCTTGCATTTTATAAGTGTCAGCACTCCGCTCCATCATTAGGTCATAAACCCAACAATTATTCTCATCATGCCCTAATTATTTACAGAAATTGCAATATAGATTCCTTGGTGTCTGTACATATTTCTGTAACAAGTAGTTTTCTTCTGAACAATGTTGGCCTCGAGCCTTACATATTTCACACCATAGGCTAGATCCTGCATTCAAGGGATTAGGTGCTCCACCAGCCATGTAATCCTTGAATATAGGGCATTTTTCCTTAAAATGGCCCTCCGATATGCACTTCATACACCACACTTATTATGTAACTTCCTTGATTTTCTTGATTTCTTGTATCTGTAGGGTGAGGTTTTCCAACTGATTCTGAATCTATTGCATGCCTACATTAGTATTTCCTATAGGCGAAGCTTCCAATTTCATCGTGATCTCTAGAGCTTCGGCTTGAGTTCCTATATTTTGTTGCATCAATGGTAATCTGATATCCAGTAGCAACGCATCTATAAACCATTCTTGATGTTGCTGCAGAGTTATGTCAAAGCTTACCTGATCTAATAGAAGCTTAAACCTCTGACCTACCTCCCAAACAGACTCAGTAGGTTTCTGTTTGATTTCTTTCAACTTGATGATGCACTGCGACTGACACTTTGACTTCTTAAACTCTCCTAACATTATTGTTGTAATATATGCAAACGTTCTGTTGTGATTAGTTGAATACTTCATATACCATGCCAATTATCTATCTCGTAGCATTGTAACGAGTTGCGCCTTATCTATATTCTCATCATTGATCTGTCACTGTCCATACAACTTCGCATAAAACCCAAAATTGTTCCGGATCCTCCAATCCAGTTCCTCTGAAAAAAGGTACCTTAATATCTGTTGAGATTTTAATTAGCGAATTAAAGCTTTGGTTATTTAATTTTCAACCATGACTCGTAAACACGAGTTGTACTGCGCTTTTGATTCAGCTTATGTCAAAGTATATATGTTTCCTTAATGATGATTGCTTAGTACAAAATGATAAACAACTTCTGTTGTCTAATGCCCATTTAAATTGCAGACAAAGAATGATAAAAGGAAATCGATTTACTTAGTATATCAAATTACACTACTTTGCTTCAATCTAGCCTGTCTATAATCCAATATTCTTATTTAAACTAGAAAACAATCTTTTTGAAAAGAGGCGGAATCAATAATCAAATCAAATGGCTCTACAAATAACTACAAAATTATATTTATCACAATCACTTTGAGATCAATCAAGAATAGCATTCATCTAACCTACTATAGCATTTAAACTAGGAAATAACACAACTGACTTATTGAGGCTTAAGGAATAACAAAAAAATTCTGATTTGGTAATTCTAACTTCTCACACACACACTGTTATGGTATCCTTGAACTTCTATACTCGAAATGGAAGTTAGACTCTTCTATGAAATCCAGATAACTACAAATCAATTATCACTCCTTGCAAGGCCAAATCTATACTAGTGTTTGAGCTTAATTACCATATGTTCCTAAATTGAATTAACCCTATTTTGGATGAAATTAAACTGAAGCAAATCACATTTTTTCTAGTGCTGTACTTAACTTGACTGAATCACACAACTTTTAAACAACACTACACTTAATCCCAAATGGAATGGAAATACTAAACATGAATTACACACCTCCAAGTAATGATGGAACGAGAATCTAATTATTTCGTTCTCTAATTCTATTCTAGAGAAAATCATAAAATTAACTAATCGCTCAATGCTTCTTTAAATTAATCTATTGTACTTAATGAAACCAATCCTTGCCAAATAACTTTCACTATTCCAAAAATATCACACAACCTAATTGAAGCTTAAATATAACTGAAACAAAATGAAATCTACTTGTTTATACTGTCGGCCTTAACTCACTCCTTTTACTCGACTCTTAACTTATGCACACTAGAAATGAATACTCTCACACAATGATCACTCTTGGTCCTAAATGCATAAATGCAATCGAAATTCTTCATGCATTCACAATTCGCAATCCAACGTAAGTCATCACGCATTCTAGATATTTATCAGATCAAAGCTTCATTCGTTGAACAATTCACAGTTTAACTTATTCAATGTATTCAAAGGAAGACTCATTCATAATCATCACCATAAAGTAATGCGTGTAACTATTCTCGCTTCAAAAATCAACAGAGACTCGATTATTTCCCTGAGGGGCAAAGCATAACTATACGCTATATATTCACACACAAACTTTATGACATTTGGAAATGTATATGGATATCCAAAAATCTTGCTTTCCTTACCAATCAATAAATGTGAAGCTTGAAATGATCATGGATACTCTTGAATTAAATAAAACATATCACACATCTGCTTAATAAATTAAATCGAATTCACAAAGGAATGAATGAAAATGAATGCAACAAGCTAGCACACATTTAGATACCTACAATTTAACAGAGAAGCTTGTTCCCAGATTAAGGTGGGCCCGACCACACCTGGGTAAGCTTTAAAATATTACAATAAAAGAAGTATTTAAAACATTCAAATTAAAAACTCACAATCAATATGGAACTCGGGACGATCTGATCAAACCATAGCCATGCTCTATTAATCGAAACTCAGTCTTCAATTACAGATAGAAATGTATGAACATCACTTGGATGATTCAATGTTTTTCATTCATGACTAAAAACTTGACTAAATAGTTTATTATAGTCTTGGCCCTTTTATAGGCAACGATGCATTTACAAAATAGTTATAATTCGATACATAGCAACTTGGAGAATCAACACGATATGATCACTTGAACGATTTCGCTCATCTTGTCATAATGGTTCCAACAAATGCCAACATTGGCATGGTCCTGTTACGATGAACATATGGAGAATCTCCATCATCAAGCTCAGCTTGGTCAAGATCTCAACTGTGAAGTTGGATCTCTAGAAGTGAGGAAGCCACATAAAGAGTCTATTAGGTCTCCTTGATGTTGAGTACAAATTAGGAACTAAGATGTTGAGTACATAAATGGTAAGGTTGGCTTGTTGACAAGCATGACTTCCAATTGTAGTTGTCCTGACCATGCTGATGCATCATTCCACATCTAGCTCATAATAATTAGTTATCTCATTAGGCATTCAACTTAAATTACTCAATTTTTAATCACAAAATGGAAAAAATATACTAATGTAATGCATTTACCTCAAGTAGGGTTTTAATGATGTTTTAGGGAAATGATAGTGATAGGATGGTAAGTAAAAGAGTACTTTTGCGACAAAAGAGGGAAAAATGGAAGTGATAAATGGTACAATTGGGGACAAAATGAGGCACCAACAATATCATCAGCCATACCTCTTCTTGGGGGAGGAGGGGGAAGGGAAGGGGGATGGGGGGTAAGAGGGGTAGGGGGAGCAAGAAAACCACAAAAACCCTGGCTATTACTATATTACGGCTTCGGAAAACTCTCAAGCTGGGAGGGGGAATACTGCGAAGTTACCTGGGCATTATCAGGGTGGCTTTCTTCCCTTTCACTTTAAAATTCACTCAAAAGAGGAATATAATCAGTCTCTACAAAGGTCTTCGGGTCTTTTCCATGAAATATCTTTCTGGTATCTACTCTATATCTCTTTCCACTTCACGTTGTGCCACTCTCTTGCTCAGATTTACTTTATATTCTTCCAAAAATAAATAAACTGGCAATCTAATTTCATTCGTAAAACTCCCTTTTCACACAGAAGCATCTTAATCCAAAGTTTCAAAGGTTTCAAATACTTAACTCGTGGTCCTTCGAAGAACCGTCGTTCAGCTTCTCTCTAGGACACAGTCGAGTCTACTGTTAACTCAGTAACGAATCCTCCCTAGATGTTATCAATCCAGAAATCAACGGACCTTGAAATCCTATTGTTAGTGATCTTGAGTCACTATATCTGTTCAGGAGTCCATACCGTAGGTTCTCCACCTTTAAAACAATTATTCCTTTCAGTCAACCTTCATATCCACTTGTACAACTCAAAATGAAAAGAAGAAAAGAAAATCTCGTATTGATCTGAAAAATTATACTTCTGAAACCACGTTTTGGATGTCAGACGAGGATTTCTATTTTCTTGATCTGCAAATTATCGCTCTTTCAGCTCTATTCAATCTCGAATCTCTTTCTTCGACAGGTGCCACATCCACATATCCCTCAAACAGATCCTGGTCCCAACAACAGAACCATTTGTTGGCTTGTTTTGGGCTGGCCTAGTTTCAAACTATATTGTGTACCAACAAAACCCCTGATCACTGGCCCTTTCAGCAATGACCTACAAGCAGATCACAGTCTCACCTGAAGTGGCTATGGGTGGATGTAGAACTAGGTTTATGCAACCTTGAGGGACTAGGAGATGTGGTATTTTTTATATTTTCTTACTCTTAGCACTTATAAATCACTTCGCTGCATTCAATTAATCACAGAAACATGCCATATAAACCCATAAACCATTACTTCACTAAATAAAAATGCAACAAAAGATAATAAGAAAATATACTCATTAAGCACACACGACACCAAAATATCATCCAAAAAACTATTTCTTTATTATGATGAATCTTTGATTACAAGCAGTCTCAACCTTTGCACTAAGCTGCAGAGTCTTCCCAGGCCTCTACGCACTCAACTGCAAAGCCTTCCCTTCGCTACAAAATACAGATTATCACAATTTACCCATAATACATACATGCCTCTAAACATAGAATTTCAACCCTTTATATACTATTACATCATAGGGCTACATCATTACAATATTATGGTCCAAATACCATGGGCTCCCAAAACAAGCAACTATGGCCCAAAACCCTTTGCAAAATTGTGTGCTTTACAAAAATAAGGGGCTTTGAACCACCCTGAATCCCCTATGACACCCCGTGGTATATTCAAACTTATCCACTGCGCGATCCACTTTGCGCTACACCCCACAAATTGCAGAGTCTTTTCCAATATCTAGGCCAAGTTGGGTTGCGCCCAACAATTCTTGTAACCATTTGACTCAAGGATGGAAATATCTTTTAATGGAGATGGCCATATCTTTTATGCCATAGTTCACATGGATTGATGTAAATGTGAATTAAATCTTGAGGAGGAGGAGTTAGAATTCAATACAAGCTCCCCTCATGAATCCTAATAGTTTTAGCATTTTCAAATACTAGATCCCTTAGCCCAAATAACCACCTTGCCATCAATAAATGATATTATGTTTGTTTTATCTTCTAAACAAAAAATAGAAAGTAAATTCCTTTTCAAACTTGGAACATAGAGGATGTTCCTTTTTTTCAAGTTTTTGTGGTGATCATAATTTGAATAATTTACTTCCGGATTTTTATCCACAGTGGTCATTTTCAATCGACGTTTCGAGTCCAGATCAAGAACCATCATCAAGATGAAAATTGTTTAAAGGATGAGAAGAAAAATTGAATAAATAAATAATAAATAATAATATAGTATTTTGTTGAGATGTATTTTCCCACCATATTCCAGCTCGATGGAGGTAGATCCAACACCTTTATTTGGATAACTATTTTTGTCTCGAAGTTCGACCTTATGAGATGAGATTCCTTTTTATAGAGTGTTGAGATGTCCACGCTCACTTGTCATGTTCCTTGAATCTCCACTATTGATTACCCATGTGTTGTCACCTTCAAATGATTCTGTGAGAGCAGAGTAGAGAATTCTGTCCTTGAATTTCTTAGATAGTTTTGAAAGAAATGTGTCCATATATCCTTTGATGAATTCAAGGAGAATCCTTAGAGCCTTGATACCTTCCTTCATGTACTTGGCCATTGGAAGAGTGAGAGAGATGATACAAATATGTATTTAATCAAGAGTGCCAACAATTTTGTGATCTTCAAGCTTCCTTCCTTTACCTTAGCTCTAATACCATGTTGAGAAACCAAGTGTAGTGTAGTTTAATGCTTGATTCATCTTCTTGATAATTACTTGTGAATATTAGATGTCTTCTTATTGCTTCTTATGTATTATTCATCAAGTAATTATACAAATGTTCAAAACATAAATATTACAACGAGACAAAGGACAACAAAAATTAGGCTAGAGGCCAAGGAAAAACCCACAAGGGAAAAACCCAACAATCCTTCTGTTATAGAATCAGATCAAAATGAGAGATATCCAAGACTAATAATAAGACCAAACAGCCACAAAGATACCAATTCAAACCCCACTATAAGTCTCTTCAAATAATAAAAGTTAACATTGGTCAAACTCCTTCAATTCTAATCGAACTGAGAATTTCAACCCTGCAGTAGAGGTTGAATTTTTTCCATAAAATTACATCATATTTTTTTCCATGTTCCACAGAAAAAATTTCCTGTGCGAGCTATGGTAGGATAGAAACTTGGAGTTTATTCTTTGGTTGACTTTGACTTTGGCCTTCTTATTCATTGTATAGGTGCAAAAGATACTTGTTGATGTGATGAATGAATTTTCTCTCCAAGAGGTTGAATTGTATATTATTTATAGCTATCTAGGAGGGTTGAATAGTTGCCACAGCTAGGCCGAATTTCCTAAGGAAGGTCGACTTGGTCATATTGTGGGATTTTGAATCAGAAATAAAATTTAAATATTTTTTCTTACAAATTTCAAAATGGGACATGAGTCAAATAAATTTTCTTTGGACCCATAAATAAATTCTTTTTTATTCTTTTGACTCTAAGCATGAAGAACGTGCTTTAACAAAATATAAATAAATATAATAAATACATCAATGATAATTTTATATCATGAAGACTAACTTTAGCTACAACTTCAACAACCAGACCAGTAGCAAAGGTTCAAATTTTCTACATTATGTATCACAAAAGCTATCAATCTATCATTTAAACTAAAAATATAACAAATTGAAGTACATTTCTAGAGATTAACAACTAAAATAAAAACATTTCCATTGAAAAAATCTGTAACATGGTAGCTAGCTCACTTGATCATGTCAACCCAAGGGTGAGTCTGCCTGGATTGGTGGGGGGAGTCACTTTATTCTTTAAGGGAAAAAACTAATGTCTTCCTTCTTCTTAGTTAAGGCATAAAATTTTCTATCTAGCTTCTTAACTTTTTTCCATCATTTTTTCCATGCACACGATAATCTCTTACTAAATGTTTGACCATGCAATATGAACTATTCCTATAAGAGTTTTGATATGAAATCAAAGGTTGAAAACCCTACATGTAAGTGATCTGGAGAAACTAATTTGAAGAAAAAAATTCCAGGATCCACTTCCTTGTTTCCCTTTCCACATGGTCATCAATGATAAATCTATGATCATGTTTCACTTTCTTTCAACCTCTGCAATTGTTCGTTGAATAAATTTAGGAATCAATTCCAAATAATGAGACATATCTTAGTGATTTATAGATTTAGCTCGAGTTTGAGAGTTGGATAGAGGATGGGAATCAAAAATCATAGAGGGAGAAGTGTTTCCCCTTATTCCTCCTCAGCATCCTGCAACGACTCTACGTTGATCCATAAAAGGAGGGGGGGCAGGTGGAAAGGACTAAACTAGAGAATGAAAGAACAACCCAAATGAATATTAAAGTCTGAGTTATACACAAGATAAATGGAAAAAGACACACCTTAAAGGAAATACCTCCAAACCAGAGGGATGAACTAGGTTTGATTCCACAAATTTAATGACCTTTATATATTCTCAAATTGAGAAACCTGAAAGAAGGGGGAAAACAAAATATTTAAGAGGGAGAGGGGGAAAGAGAGAAGAACATGAGAACCAAACTAGAAGGTATTAAGGAACCAAGGGAATAGAAGAAGGGATAAAAATTATAAAAGAGATTTTGAGAGTTGAAACTGGAACTGATAAACTCAATAAATGAAAACCAACTAATATTATAATTATATTGAAACCAGAGCATTGAATCTCCTAAAGTATAGGTTTAGAATCGTTTGTATTGCATCAAAAATCTCCACCATTAACCCTTAGATATGAATTAAGCCCAAGAATAGGTATATTATTTTTGAAGAGAAAAATTCGCACAGGCCACTCAAAGCATGAAAAACTCCAATACCATAATAAAGGGAAATTCCAATTACAATATCATAAAAAATAGAAAGGAAATTCTTGAGAAAACTGCATAAAATTATATTACTCATAACCAACCCTCCACATTGCATCCACCACCACATTATATACCAATTTAAAATATTCTTCAAATCCTCAACTTCATCCACTATTCTCAATCATGATTCCTCTGATTTTCCATCAAATCCAACACCATTATGCCAAGGATAGGATTGAAGAAAGTTTTCATGGTTGATTTTCCTTATATATTTACCTTCATACCACAATGTCGATAATTAAACATACCACACAAAACTTTGACTCATATTCAACCATTCAAATGTGTCTCACATTGCATGTGAATGTCCATCTAGGTGGCATAAAACCTCCATCATTTATTATTTTGGCTCTCATATCAAGGCATGGCCTCACATACCAATTTTTAGCACCCATTGTGGGGAAATTTGATGGTTTTATTAATCCATTTTTTTAAATATAAATATCAAATTTAAAATTATTGCAATAAATAAGTTATAAAATATAAATTGGATTTCTAATTATTAATTGTTTAAATTTATTATATATTCTTTTCAAAATTTAGTTTTTACTATTTATTGAACTAAGACATTAAGATGATGATGATTAATGTTTATTAAAAAAAAGTCTAGTTTATTAAACTTTAAAAACATATGAAAATTACTTGGATTTCTTTAGAATTATATTTTTTCATTGTCTAACTATTCTACATTTTGAAGTTTTTGGTTGTAATCTGGCGAAACAATTTTTGTTTCAACCGTAATTTTTTTTTAATCTAAAATGCACTTTTGAATGCATAAATGGATTTAGTGTCCTGAAAAACCATTGGGGAACTCGTACTATGCATGTTTTATACCTCAAACATGTGATTTTAACAAATCCTTGCCAAATTTCAAACAAATTTGACAAAAAATATACTCGAAAAAGTTCCAAAATGCAAAACAATTAGACGATGACTTATATTTTTATACTAAGAGCCTTTCACAAAAATGTTCTTAAATCATTATAATTTTGATAAGTTAAAAAGGTTTGCAAAGTTAGTACAGTAAATATTTTGTACTTGGTATTTAATATGTACTAGCACAACCACATTAATAAATGTGAGTGATATACGTCGATAGGCATTAATGATATGGATTTCATATTAATATTGATATTGATATTAATAAATATATAATTATAATAATAATTATATTATTAAATATTATTATCATTATAAATATGATAATACTTATAAAAATTATAATGGAAATTTATAAAAATGATGTTATTTATTAATACAATAAACCCAAGGCATGTTAAACCTTAAGAAATAATATTAAACATAAAGGGATTATTATTATAAACCCTTGGGATTAATATTATAAACGTAAGTTGTTATTAATATTATAAACCCAAGGAGTTCATATTATAAACCCTGTGGATTATAAACCCAAGGGATTTATATTAAACCCTAAGATTAATATTATAAACCATATCAATAATATTATACACTAGGAATATGAACCCTTAGATGAAGACAGTAATAAACCCCTAGGGATAATACTAAAAATCTCAAGAGAATAATATTAAACCCAAGGGATTAATATTATAAACCCAAGGTATATAAACCCTAAGATAAATATTATAAACCCTAAAACAAATATGGTTGACCATGGTTGACTATGGTTAATTCTCACATTGAGACAATCTTTGTCATAATGCAACATTAGAACATGGTTGACCATGGTTGAACATGGTTGACCATGATTCATTTTCATATTGAGAGAACCTTTTCCACAATGTGACATTGGACCATGGCTGACCATGGTTGATTTTCATATTGAGACAATCTTTGTCATAATGCAACATTGGACCATGGTTTTCACAATCAGATGTTTGACCATGATACAATATTTGTCACAATGACCATGGTTATTGACCATGGTTGACCATGATTGACAATGGTTGATTTTCATATAAAGAAAATCTTAAACCCTAGGATAAATATTAAACCTTGGGATCAATATTATAAACCCTAGGAATAAGAACCCTTTAATTAATAAACCCAATCGATTAATATTATAAACCCAAGGGACTAATAAAACCAAGGGATTAATACTAAAAACCCAAGGGATTATAAACCAAAGGGAATAATATTAAACCCACGGGATTAATATTACAAACACAAGAGATTAATGAACCCAATGAATTAATAATATTACAAATCCAAGGCACTAATAAACCCAAGGGATTAATACTAAAAACCCAATGGAATAATATTTAAACCAAGGGATTAATATTGTAAACCCAAGGTATATAAGCCCTAAGATAAATATTATAAACCCTAAAACAAACATGGTTTACCATTGTTGATTTTCATATTGAGAAAATCTTTGTCACAATGCAACGTTGAACCATGGTTGATCATGGTTCACCATGAATGATTTTCATATTGAGAGAATCTTTGTCACAATATGGCATTGGACCATGGTTGACTATGGTTGAATATGATTGACCATGGTTGATTTTCATATTGAGACAGTCTTTGTCATAATTTGACCATGGTTTACCCTGTTCGACCATGATTGATCATGGTTGACCATGGTTGATTTTGATATTGACACAATCTTTGTCACAATGCGACGTTGGACCATGTTTGACCATGGCTTATTTTCATATTGAGACAATCGTTTTCATAATCTGACATTAGACCATCGTTGACCATTGTTAACCATGACTAGTCATAATTGAACATGGTAGACCATGTTTGACCAATTTTGACTATGATTGACTGTGATTGAGTCATGGTTGACCATGATTTATTTTCATATTGGGAAAATTTTATGATAAAACCTAAGATAAATATTATATACCAAGGTATATAAACCCTATGATAAATATTATAAATGGTAAAATAAACATCGTTTACCATGGATGATGTTCATATTGAGAAAATATTTGTCACAATGCGACATTGGACCATGTTTAACCATGCTTGACCACGGTTGATTTTCATATTGAGACAATATTTGTCATAATGTGACATTGGACCATGGTTGACCATCATTGACCATGGTTGATGATGGTTTAAAATGATTGACCATGGTTGATTCTCATATTGACACTTGATCTTTGTCACAATGTGATGTTGGACCATGGTTGACCATCGTTAAACATGATTATAAACCCTAGGATTAATATTATAAACCCTATGAATAATGTTATACCCAAGGAATATGAACCCTTAGATTAATAAACCCAAGGGATTGATATTATAAACCCAAGGGAATATTATTATACCCAAGGGATTAATACTATCAACCCATGATATTAAACCCTAAGATAAATATTATAAACCCTAAAATAAACATGGTTGACCATTGTTGATTTTCATATTGAGATAATCCTTGTCACAATGCAACGTTGGACCATGGTTGACCATGATTTATTTTCTTATCGAGACAATATTTGTCACAATGCAACAATGGACCATGGCTAAACATGGTTTACGATGGTTGATTTTCATCTTGAGACAATATTTATCACAATGTGATGTCGGACTATGGTTGACCATGATTGATTTTCATATCATGGAAATCCTATTATAAACACTAAGATAAATATTATAACCAAGGTATATAAACCCTATGATAAATATTATAAACAATAAAATAAACATAGTTGACCATGGTCGATAATCGTTGATTTACATATTAAGACAATCTTTGTCACAATACGATGTTGGACCATGGTTCACCATGGTTGACCATGATTGATTTTCATATTGAGACCATCTTTTTCACAATACAATGTTGGACCATGGTTAACTATAGTTGACTAACCATGGTCGACCATGAATATCAATGATTGACCATGGTTGACGATGGTCGACGATGGTTGACAATGGTTGATTTTCATATTGAGATAGTATTTGTCACAATGTGACGTTGGAACATGGTTGACTATGATTATAAACCTAAGGGATTTATATTAAACCCTAGGATTAATATTATAAACCCTATGAATAATATTATACGCTAGGAATACCAACCCTTGGATTAATAAACCCAAGGGATTGATATTATAAACCCAAGGGATTGATATTATAAACCCAAGGGATTACTATTAAAAACCAAAGGAAATAATATTAAAGCTAAGGGATTAATATTATAAACCCAAGTTATGTAAATCCTAAGATAGATATTATTAATCCTAAAATAAACATGGTCGACCATGGTTTATTTTCATATTGAGACAACCTTTTTCACAATGCAACGTTGGACCATGGTTGACCATGATTGATTTTCATATCAAGACAATCTTTTCACAATTAGACATTAGACCATGGTTAACCATGGTTAATTTTCATATTGAGACAAGCTTTGTTACAATGCAACGTTGGACCATGGTTGACCATGGTTGTCACAATGTGACGTTGGACCATGAGACAACCTTTGCCACAATGAGACCATGGTTATTGACCATGGTTGACCATGTTTTATTTTCATATTGAGACAATCTTTCTCACAATGCGACGTTGGACCATGGTTGACTTTCATATTGAGACAATCTTTGTCACAATGTGGTATTGGACCATAATTGATCATGGTCGACCATATTTGACCAACGTTGACCATGATTGACCTTGGTTGACCAAGTTTTATTATGATTGACCATGGTTTACCATGATATATTTCCATATTGAGAAATATTTTTCACAAACCAAAAGGATTAATATTAAAAACCCAAGGAATTATAAACCCAAGGGAATAACATTGAACCCTAGCATTAATATTAAATCATAGGAATATAAAGCCTAAGATTAATATACCTAAGGGATTATTATTTCAAACCTTAGGGATTAATAAACCCAATAGATTAATATTAAAAACCCAAGGAATTAATATTGAGTACCCAAGAGATTAAGATTATAAAACATTGGGATAATATTATAAATGTAAGCGATTATTAATATTATAAACCCAAGGGATTAATAAACCCAAGGAATTTATATTATAAACCAAATGGATTATAAACCCAAGGGATTTATATTAAACCATAGGATTAATATTATAAACCCTATCAATAATATTATACCCTAGGAATATGAACCCTTCGATTAATAAATCCAAGTAATTGATATTATAAACTCAAGGCACTAATTAACCCAAGGAATTAATATTGTAAACCCAAGGCATATAAACCCTACATAAATATTATAAACCTTAAAACAAGCATGGTTGACCATGGTTGATTTTCATAATGAGACAATCTTTGTCACAATGCGATGTTCAACTATGGTTGTCACAATGTGACGTTGGACCATGAGAAAAAACTTGTCACAATGTGACCATGATTTTCCATGGTTGATTTTCATATTGACACAATTTTTGTCACAATGCGACATTGGAGCATGGTTGACCATAATTTGATTGTAACTATAGTTTTTGGCACACAAAGACTCCAAACACAGACACATATGTAAATCAAGGGTTTCTTAAGAATGAAAAACAATGTAAACAAAGGAATAAGCTTCTAAATGAATGGTCATCGTCAACCAAGAGATTGGCATGGCATAACATAACATAAGTGAAACACCAAAAGTTGTGTTGTTGAAAAATGTTTAACTTTGATATCATGTCGAATTGAGGAATAACTCAATACTTTGAGGATTATGTTATTTTCTAAAAGGTGTCAAATTGAGGAATAAATCAATACTTT
This sequence comes from Pinus albicaulis, assembly GCA_034641835.2. Classification (NCBI taxonomy): domain Eukaryota; kingdom Viridiplantae; phylum Streptophyta; class Pinopsida; order Pinales; family Pinaceae; genus Pinus; species Pinus albicaulis. The sequence goes on from CM076574.1 coordinate 1,166,921,937, forward strand.
GAAGATTGTCTTATTTGCTAAAAGGTTTATATATACAAGGAAGTGTCTATTCATTTTATATTTTATGAGAAATTATAGATTTATCTAGTGATTGTTCATTTCCTCCCACTTCCAAATTATTTATAGGATTATGTATTCATCATAGGGCTCTCATACATCAACATGGCGTTTGGTTTGTCTATAACATTAACAATTATATTATCATTATTATTATTATTATTACATTATTAAATTGAGAGTTCCTTAATGAGACATAGTGTTAAGATATTTCTAAAGTATCATAGGTTGTAAGAATTTGTCATTTTTGTGGCACTGAGAGTTGAAGAACAAAATCTTTCTTAGGCTAGAGTGTAAATCCACATTAAACCATAATTTTAAAATATTTATTATAATGTCGACCCTCATAACCTTCTAACTCGTCTAAACGATGATACTTTAGCAATGCTTCACCTTAAATATTTTTATTGCAAAATAAAATTCTAAAACAGAAGAATTAATTCCTAATCTTTTTCTTTCAACCAATAAATTTATTACATTTTAAAATAATTAAGTCAAATAGAATTAAAATCAATAAAGTTTGATAGATTTAATAATTTTATTTAAAGTCTTTTAAATGAAATAATAAAATATAATAATTTTTTTTAGAATAATAGACTTGTAAAAAAACCTTTAAATTATGTACAAATTTTAACATCATAAAATTGAATTTCAAAAATATGATAAATAGTCATTAAATTCCATAAATTATAAAATCAAAATCAAAATTCATGAATAAGTTTAGCCTATAATATAAATGAGTACGCTTAGCACAACTGAGTTGAAATATAAATATACATTATTTCATATTTCAATTAATTTATATATTTCAATTAAAATTTCATATATTAGTTTGACGTGATAATTAAATATTAATATTTAATTTTGTATTAAGTAAGTAGTATTATATTGATAAATTGCCTATTAATATTTTAATATTTTAATTAAAATAATTATATATTATTATTTTGATTAATATATTAATGTATCAATTTATATTTTAATTCTTCAAAATATTATATTTTTCAATTAATTTTTCAAAACATTATATATTTCAATGGATTTATTTAGCATATTTCTTTTAATTATTATTATATGAATCATATATTTTCATTATAAAGTTGATTTGAATATACTTGATTGTGTATGTGGAATAAATAAAATATTTATATCTATCATTGTGTTGCTTTCTAGCATATGGTCAGCTAGCTATATTTTTACGTCAACATAGTGAATATTGACGTATTTAAAATGAAAAACAAAGGGATCATATGCAAGCCTTTGGCCGAGTTAAACCCACACTGAGGCTGATAGTTTTGAAATAACTAAAAAAAATGGTTAAGTGTTTTGAATTAATTGTCTTCTTGCTCACATTTCTAATCCATGGTAAGTCAGGGTGGGAATTGAGATTCATCATGGACGAGTCCTTTCGAAAAAGGGATTTACAACCTCATTTTAATAATGCAAAGTTTTGTTATACATCACTGGTTTAAATCATACAATCTTCAGTAATGAAAGAAATATATAGCCTAGGTTGATTTTGATTGTACATCGTCTATTAAAAACATATTAATTCCACAAATGAAAGAAAACGTAGCCTGAGTTGTTTTTATTATACAATGTTAGTTAAAAACATATTAATATCAAAAATGAGAAAGAAAATGTAGCTTGTGATGATTTTCATTATAGGTCGTTAGTAATAACAAATTATCACACAATTGTAAACATGCCCAAGAGACCTGGGATTACTCTATTATGTTTTATAACACAATTGAAATTGAAATTGAAATTGAGATGTTGATTGTAATATTCCAAATCTGGAACAACTCATGAATCATGCACTAAAAATGCATTTCTAGCAACATATGCAATAAAACGGTGAAATGGACTCTTGGATCCTATAGATTAGTCAATATACAACCTAAATTCAAGAATAGTGCTGAAACAAATCAAACTAGGTGGGTTAAACAGATCTCCCACACCTAGGATTACCAAAAAGTGTTAAAACCCCAAACACTGCAACACAAGAAATACTGCATAAAAGAGACTGCGCAGTCTAAGAGAGGGTTTACACATAAAAATGATATAGACAAATAGATCTGCAAGTATATTAGACAATATGCTCAGGAAATGAGATCTAGTCTCTTTTATACAAAATACAAGATAACCCCGCGAGGGTTTATTGTCAAACACTTTGCATACAAAATGTGATATTCAGAAAATTACTGAATCATCACTGCAACACTGAAGCACATGAGTGTAGAAGGCTAAAATATGTTTGATCTTATGTAGATTTCTCGAGGGCTTCCTCCCATGAAAGGATGAACCTCTCAATCACAAGGAAACTCTGCAACGGAGCCACCAAACCATGCACTGAGCACTGCCTCCAAAATAATGCATTCCCTAGTTGGAACAGCGCTAGGAATGTATGGGAAATGTGTGGTTTGATACCACAGATTTGAAATCAGCTCTGGAGCTCTCCAAACAGGTCCCTCAAGAGAAGGAAACCTTCTTCCAATGAGAAACTAGCTCAGAAACCGGGATTCCAATCCCTTCCACTGTTGCACCCAGCAACACTGCACAATCTCTGGCAAAACTGTGTTGATGAATTTGGCTGAAGCTTGGCTTGAAAACCTAATGTGGAATGATGAATTCAAACTCTGCCAATGAGGCTCCTCAAAGGAAAGAGGTAGGATTCCCGCTCGGGAACACCCGGTGCTAAACAGCACTGCTACTCTACTGAACAGCAAGAGGAAGAAAAATTCTGAGCAGACATGAATAACAATGCAGCTATCCTCTTCCTTATATAAAACATGAGTTTTCTTAACCTTGGCCCCACTCAATTAGTTCATCTCTATCTAAAGATACATCTCCCTCCAAAACTGCGTTATTCCTCCTTGGATTCCTCCTCCTCCACAACTGAGTTGTTGACTTAGTCAAAGTGGACTGAATCAACTTGATTTTATCCCTATTCACACATGGAGGTGTTTTATTAAGCTAGAAAGAGTGTCCCCTTCCATACTTGGAGTGTTTTTATCCTCCTTAGGAGACTTATGGGCTTTTCTACCCATTTATTCACCGGCTAAAGCTGCTGCTAGCTCTAATTTTCCATTTAGCTTGGAGGCTAAAATTTTGGAACATTACAGCCCTCCCCTCCAAAATCTTGCTTGTCCTCAAGAAAATTTATAAGGAGAGAAAAATTTCTCCACTCCTCCTCATGTGGCCTCCCATCAACAGTCTCCATCACTACATCAATAGAATCTGCTAATAAACTGTCATCCAATGTTTCCTCCCAAGTGTGCAAAACCAAATGGTCTACATTAATCAAAGGTGGAAAGTTTGAATGGAAACTTGCTTGCTGTCTCATGGCCTCCACAAATTAGGAGTGATGATCATCATGGCAAATGAGTGCCTCCCTCACCCATGCTATCATCCAAATGAAGTGAGTCACTCTCCAACATGGTAACTCATGAAAAGTCTCCTCCACCTTGTGCTCTGGAAATGTAGGTGGGCTGAATAAATGAACATGATAGGCAAGGGGGCCTATCCCACGCTGTCCTCCCCTCCACTGATGATAAGTTTAGAGGGTATGTTGATCTTGGGCTACAACATGATTGCCCTCCAATGGCAAGAAGAAGATTGAGTCTCCAAAGACCCTTCCTCAAAAGTCATGAGTCATGTCAACTCAAACCATTCCATACAATATGAATGGCACATCATCACCACATGGCATCCAAATCAGAAAATGATTGAAGTTTATGTGAAAGTTTGGATGATACATATGGTCTCTCTGGTGGATGCAACGTAGTCCTTTCAACTGCTGATTTAGAGCATCAAGTGGCAAGTTGTTCTCTAAAGAATTTGCAGCTATGCATGTTAGCTCATCTACTATAAAGTAGTAAGCTACAATATATACCAGTTGTGTACAATCAAAGCAATATAACACTTTCCCAAAGTCATATAGAGATTGGTTATCAATATTACAATATTTTGCCCTAAAGTGACCGTGAAACCCATAAATAATCTTGCTCTCATGTGGAGCAATGCATTGTTTACATATGGTGAAAAAGTACAAATACTCAATAGAGTAATCAACAAGCACATAAATGTATTTCTTACCATACATCATGTGTGAGCTGAAGGTGAGGTCCATGAGTGAGTCTTCCCATGAGAATTCCCTCATAAAAATCTGCAAGAGGATAGGTTGCATACTCCCTTTGGAACACTTCATCAATAGAAACCTGCCCTCAAGTGACAGCGATGTGGGCCTTAATAACAAGGCTCTTGTCACTCCATGACTTCTCCCTTTGACATTCCACATGTCAAAGTCATCCATGATCATGCTACTAAGTGAGAAGATCTTCTTCCGACATGGAAGTCTCTCATGATCCTCCAATGCTGAAGGGTGGCCTCCTTGCACCATGAATGTTCCTTCCTTCTCTTTAGAAATCTCATGAAAAGTATGGGAAGAATTTTTCCCATACTCTCCCAACTGCAACCACAACAACAACAACTTTTTTTGCTACCTCATATTTCCCTCATACAAGCCATAGAGTAAGATCATGATGGTCAACTTGTATGATTTCCCAACAAACAATTCAGCCATGAAGTGCCTCCTCAAGTTCTGCAAGTGGTTCCTCCCACAAGAAGAGAAAAAGTGTGATGTGGCAATCATGGTTTGCCCATGGTTCCTCCTGAAATGTACAACATATAAAATGGGGAGAATCATACTCCCAATGGGCATCTTCCCTTTCAAGCCCACTCTCCAAAAAAAGCTCCCCATGAACATAAACATGTCAGCAATATATGGAAGCAAAGTACAATAAAAACAAGTTGCCAATTGACAACTGGAGAGTACATCATAGTTCCACCCATGGAACTAGCGCAGTGCATCCTTTGCCTGCATCAACACAAGAAATAAAAAGTGCTCTACCAGCCACTTGTTTGCTGCCACAATCATCTCATAAGATGGAAACATGAAGATACAATGTGGTGCCAATGGTGCACACCAAGAAACATGTGGCTTCCCCCACAAACCATAAAAAAGATAGCCAAGATCAATGCTACAAGTAGCTGCAAGTACATCATCATACAATGTGCAAGAAGTGATCATTCTTCTTGTTACATCATGCTGCTCAAACAAGGAAAAGAAGTACAATACAAAATGTGAAATTATACGTCCTCCATCATGTACTTGAGGTCTTGAGCTGAAATGGCTCAACTGGAAATTCTCCCTCACTCCCAATGAGTAGAAAGGTGGTTGTGACATCCTCTCTATGACCATCCGAGCTATGCATCTCTCCATATGTTAAAATATGTCATGCTGAATGCCCTCCCAAGTGAACTCCTCCATCAGATGGAAATATGCATCAAAGTGCATAGAAGAGAAGTCCTCATGTGCTGCATGTAGCAGCTTCTCCTTGAGACTAGAAGATCCAGTCAAGAAGATCCTGCCATAGGAATAGATGACCACATCATCCACCATTTATCTATCATCTCTATATGGGTCATCAAGAATCATCCATGCACCAATATCCTTGGAGTACTCTACCAAGAGCTGATATCTCCAATAAGGATCAATCCTCCTAAGAGATAGCACTGGAGATATGGCATGTGAATCTCTCCTCATGCTGTTGCCTACTACTTTGACATCCCCCATGACAAATTTTTCCTCCAAACCCTTCACCTCTCCAAAATCCAAGAGTGGTGAATCCAAATACAAGATGTCTTTCATCAACTCTAGATCAGGTGGCCTCCTCGGTGGAATGCCTCCATGTAGTGAGAAATCAATGTCAAGAGTAGACTGTACATATGGTCGGGCAACCTTGCCCTTGCTTTCACAGCACAATACCGTCTCCCTCCTTTTTGCACTAGCTCTCTGAAATAGAGAAGGGTGTGTGCCTCTCATCACATGATGCTGCTCTTCATCCCTACCTCCTCCATCCAGCTGCAATGCTGCACAATCATGCTGCTCACTGATTGTGCTTGGACCTCCATGTATGAGATCCTGGGGACTCCCTTGCAAAGATGCAAGAATCCCTCCTGTTGGAGCATGTGCTCCTCCTTCCTCTGCATGAGGTACTGGATGTGCTCTAGATGTGACAGCATTGTTGCCCTCATATTCATCCATGTGTATGGGCAACATCTCAATAGTTGGATCCTCCTGTGAAAAGGAGATCCCCACTCCCTCTTGTTCAAGAATATGAACTAGAGGTCTTGATTCCGGCAATGTGTAATGAAAGATGTCAGCTCCTCCCATAAGTTTCTGTAGTGGAGTGTCCTTCATCACATGCAAGGGTTTTGTTTTCTCAAGTTTTCCTTGCTCATGTGCCTTAGGAGGTTTTTCACCAAACCTTCCCATCAAAGTTTCTATGAATCTTGCATAAGAGGAAGTGTTTGCATTTTTCAAAGAATAAGATTCAAAAATCCACCATGCATGAGCCTTACCTCTGAAATGCAGCGCTGCAACTCTGATGGCTTCATCTTCAAAAATAGGGTGCAGCTGCAAATAGGAATCTAGCTCCTTCACCCAGGCTCCAGCTGAACATGTAGGTGATTCGGAAAAAGTAGATAGAAGAAATATATCTGCATCCTGATGCTTGCTCTTCTCCACCTAGATCTTGCAAAACTCCTGGAAATTAGTATGATCTCTAAACCACTCAGTTTGAGATTCATACTCCTGCAACAAATCACTAAGAGTTCTCCTCTTAGGCATTTTTGCTCCTCCCATCCATCTCAAGATAGATCTGGGCACTTGACTACGCTGTGCATCATGGTGTGTAGCTGCATGCTCACACTTACCATATGAAAATATAGATTTTGCTCTAGATCCAACTTCCTTTGGAGATCCCATCTCCAATCTCATTTTCTTCAGCTCTCCTTGAAAGCTCTGCATAGATTTTGGAAGAAGCTTTGTAAGCTTGTCTTCCTTTCTTCCTTCACATATTGAAGCTTTTTGGCTTCTGTCCATCTCTCCTTCCTCTAATAGCTGGATCTCATAGGCTGAGCCAGAGATCATGCTCTGATACCATTGTAATATTCCAAATCTGGAACAACTCATGAATCATGCACTAAAAACGCATTTCCAGCAACATATGCAATAAAACAGTGAAATGGACTCTTGGATCCTGTATATTAGTCAATATAAAACCTAAATCCAAGAATAGAGCTGAAACAAATCAAACTAGGTGGGTTAAACAGATCTCCCACACCTAGGATTACCAAAAAGTGCTAAAACCCCAAACATTGCAACACAAGAAATACTGCATAAAAAGGACTGCGCAGTCTAAGAGAGGGTTTACACATAAAAATGACAGAGACAAATATATATGCAAGTATATTAGACAATATTCTTAGGAAATGAGATCTAGTCTCTTTTATACAAAATACAAGATAACCCGGCAAGGGTTTCTTGTCAAACACTCTCAATCACAAGGAAACTCTGCAACAGAGCAAGGATGAACCTCTCAATCACAAGGAAACTCTGCAACAGAGCCACCAAACCATGCACTGAGCACTACCTCCAAAATAACGCATTCCCTAGCTGGAACAACGCTGGAAATGTATGGGAAATGTGTGTTAAGATACCACAGATCTGAAATCAGCTCTGGAGCTCTCCAAACAGGTCCCTCAAGAGAAGGAAACCTTCCTCCAACGAGAAACTAGCTCAGAAACCAGGATTCCAATCCCTTCCACTGCTGCACCCAGCAACATTGCACAATCTACAGCAAAACTGCGCTGATGAAGTTGGTTGAAGCTTGGCCTGAAAACCTGATGTGGAATGATGAATGCAAACTCTCCCAATGAGGCTCCTCAAAGGAAAGAGGTGGGATTCTCACTCGGGAACACCCGGTGCTAAACAACACTACTACTCTGTTGAACAGCAAGAGGAAGCAAAAGTCTAAGCAGACATGAATAATAATGCAGCCATGCTATTCCTTATATAAAACATGATTTGGCTTGCCCTTGGCCCCACTCAATTAGGTCATCTCTATCGAAAGATACATCTCCCTCAAAAACTACGTTATTCCTCCTTGCATTCCTCCTCCTCCACAACTGAGCTGTTGACTTAGTCAAAGTGGACTGAATCAACTTGATTTTATCCCTGTTCACACATGGAGGTGTTTTATTAAGCTAGAAAGAGTGTCCCCTTCCATACTTGGAGTGTTTTTATCCTCCTTAGGAGACTTATGGGCTTTTCTACCCATTTCTTCACCGGCTAAAGTTGCTGCTAGCTCTAATGTTCCATTTAGCTTGGAGGCTAAAATTTTGGAACATTACGTTGATTTATAGCACCAATAAAACTAAATCAAAATGTCATTTTATAACACCAATAAAATTAAATCAAAAGGGTGGTTTATAATTTCCAGAGAACTAAATCAAAAGTCCAGTTAATACCTCCAATAAAACTAATAAAAAATTTGGTTTATATGCCAAACAAAACTAAATCAAATGGCTGATTTATAATGCCAATAGAAATAAATCAAAAGGCAGATTTATAGCGCCAAAGAAACTAATTGAAAGGCTTGTTTATAACACAGATCAAAACTAAATCGAATGACCTATTTATAATGTGAATAGAACTAAATTAAAAATCCAGTTTATACAACCAATAAAACTAATTGAAACATTGGTTTATAACACAAAACAAAATTACATCAAATGCCTCGTTTATAACACCAATACAAATAAATCTAAAGGTTGGTTTAAACCATAAATAAAAATAATTGAAAAGTCAATTTATATTTATATAACACAGTTAAAACACATGGTGTAGAATGTATAACATGGTTTAGTTATTATTGCAGTGGAGCATGAATTTTTTGTTTCCCTTCCCAAGTTTAAAACACAAAAGAAGACCCAAATAATTGTTCCTTACACGAGAAGGATGTGCTTCTTGGTAGAGAAGGATGGAGAAAACCAATATCGATGCCATATGGAAGTATGAAAATATTCTCAAATGATAATCACAGACTTAATTTTGAATTATAGTATTGAGAAAAAGATTAATAAAGGGTAAAAGTATTATTATGGACTTGAAAATAAACTAGAACTATGGGTCTAATAAAAATGATGAGTGGAGGGTGGAAAGCTTATTATGAAATTAAAAATAATTGTAAATCAATATATATTTGGATATGGGATTAAAAAATACTCCTCTTTGAGACCCTTGGTACTTTTGTTATTTCATATGAATATGAAATTTGGGTATGCATCTATGGAGAAAGTTAAAATAAATCCAAAAGCAATTTATAACTTACAGTCTCAAAATTAAAGGAAAATGCACCTTACCATATCCTCCTCATTGAAGCAATCCTTCACCCCATTGAGAACATGCCTATGGCCATGTATTTAATGGATAAGAAGAGGCTAATAACATGGAAGATAAGAATATTTCAAGTGAGGATGTCATAAGGATGTTTGATCTTGGGTATGCCATTGGTGAATTAAGGAAGAGATCAATTCACGTAATAAGGATAATATTAAAAATATTATTACCTCAAATTTTAAGGAGAAATCATGGTGTAATGAGGGGTTGGAGGGAAAAAGGGAATTAATATATTTAAGGAGATGATTAACCCAAATATAAAAAATCAAAATTATCTCTTTGTCTTGAATAGTGTAAAGAAGAAAATAAGCATAGCTGAAATAAGAATAAATTCTAATGATCTCCATAGTGAAACTGGGTATTAGTGAATTCCCAAAACTTTTGATATGAAATATTCTATCATTTTTGTACACTAAGAGGGTTGAAGATGAAAATCATTTTCTTTTATATCATCCATCATATACTCAGATCACATCTAATTTTCAAAATATTTTCCAAATTACCAACCTTCTTAAGCATTTAACTCAACATAATTATGGCAATCTTGGAACCTTTCACTTAATGTCTTTTTAGCATATAAATAAACTTATAAATAATTCCAAGTAATACCTTATCTTCCTAAGGTTTGATAAACCATTTTTAGTCTCAATGGATGTTAATCACTGTCATCTTATATAATAATCATAATAATCTAATTTATGGTCACAACCAAGCCAAACACCAAAATGGCATACGAGACCCCCTTATTTGTGAGACAAGGGACTCCCTTCCACATAGCAATTTTACAATTAAAGTTTATGTATTTTCATCCAAAAAAAAAAATTTATGGCGTGTACACACCCTTTCTATATATATATTTATATCAACCAAGCCAAACACCAAAATGGCATACGAGACCCCCTTATTTGTGAGACAAGGGACCCCCTTCCACATAGCAATTTGACAACTAAAGTTTATATATTTTCATAAAAAAAAATTATGTCGTGTACACACCCTTCCTATATATATATATATATATATATATATAGATATATATATATATATATACACCTTTCAATGCTTGAAATATTTTATTATTCAATTATATTCTTTGAATCACATAGTTATTATTACTACCTTAGTGCTCAAATTTATGAAAATAATTGAAATATGAAAATGAAAGGGTAAGCGAACAAACACACAATCCAAGTATCTTAGAAAACCTAATACAGAAGGAATCTTAGCTAGAAGGCAAGGCTTATACTCTTCTCCTTTTTATTTTCAATTATAAAATGCAAATACAATGAAAGAGACACCGACTATAGAGTTACCTATGATAATATAGCCTGAATCATTATAACATATTTTTTTCTCCTTTGTTAGCCTCCCAAATCCCACTCCTATATTCTTTATTCAACCATGAAGCAAGTATAATGCTAAAAATAATGAAAACCCATCTTCTCTTATTTGTTCTGTATTTAACATCGTTTGATATTGTCTAGGTTTAGGGTCATTGCATGCTTCAACCCTCAATTAATGTTGTGGTTTTGGACCTTCTAGACTCCTGTTGAAAGTCCACATATGACTAGTCCCACAAGTTATAAATGGGGGCTAATGTGGCATCCACTCAATACCATGGTGGTTAACAAGGTAGGTTAAGTTATGGGAGACATAACTTCGACATACAAACTCCAATTGAGGTAATTTTCACATCGTCAGAAATATATTGGTATGTAGAACACCACCTAGGAGATAAGATCTATGCTTGCAAAGTTTTGACCCAAAAAATTGATATTTGATGCCTCAAAATGGATTCGGAAGGCTCCGAACCCCAAAATTTCCAAACTGAGACTTACCACTAAAATGGTCCTTACAAACCAATACCTCCAATTTTTCAACCTAAAAAGTACCAAGATAAATAAAAAATTGTATAATGATCAATTTTTGGTGTACGTATCACTAGCACTAGTTTGATATTCTTTATCCCCTTAGAGCTAATATTTAATTTACCATCCATAAATCATGAACATGAATTAAGAAGATTTAATAATAAATTTTTATTAAACCTTCTCAATTCATGTTCATGATTTATGGATGGTAAATTAAAAATTAACTTTGAGGGGATTCGAGAATATCAAACCTATGACCTCCAAAATTTTGGAGGAGATATCTCATGCTTAACTCATAAACATCATGTTGGTTTATCTCGATTGGTTGGGAGGAATGATTGCTATCCTCCCCACTTAGATTCAATTTCCATAAGTGACATGATGAGCTCATATTGAGTATTGAGTATAAATTTATTATAATAACTTACCCTTTTTGTTGAATGGCCTTAAGTCCTAAAGTATATCTTTTATTTTTTTAAACCATGGTGAATCAGTAACACTTTGGAACAATTTGTATGAATCCTAGGATCAAATATTTTGGATGTCAGCAAGAGTATATTAAATAACCCGCAAACCAAATATTCAAATAAATTATGAATTAGCAAGAGTTGAGACGTCATGTGGGGACAATGCCTACTCTCAAGCAAGATATTCCAATAAATTATGACTTAGCAAGAGTTGTGACATCATGTGGGTAGGGTGCCTAGTCTTCGAGCCTTATCACAATGGACCAAATAATGATCGAGCTTATGTTTTGAGTTTAATCACATTCCTTTATTTTTAATAAAAACAAAGAATATTTATTTTTTATTAAATCACGGTCATACTCCTAATATCTATTATTGAAAAAACCTATATTCTAAAACAATGACTCTTATCAACGTAAGAAATTTTTTTTTTATAACCAAATTTATAATTTAAAATAAATATTACAATTAAATATAATTATTAAAACCAACTCCTTTAATAATAATACAAATGAAATTGTAAATATTTTTAATAATAATATAATTTTATTAAATAAAAAATATTATCTAATAATAATAAAGTTATATTACCTTGAGGGTTAGCTCAATTGGTCAAATCGTTGTTGTTAAGCACCTATGCTATTTGAGAGATTACAGGTTCAATTCTCTCAACACTCTCGGGTTCGGGATTCATGGTTGAGTCGACATGAAGTGGTCCTTACCTATAGATCTTCCTGATGCAAATATTATGTGGATGTAGTGGTTGCCAATCTTTGGAGATCATAAACCACATAAAATAACAATAACAATAACAATATATATATATATATATTGTTTATAATGGTATAATCCATTTACTTGTCTTTATGGGCCATAAGAAACCTATATAAAACCATCTTCTTTCGCTAACACTAGTCATGGTATCATTAACTCGAGGTTAATTAGAACAATAACTTATCCTCATTCTTGGCCTATGGAAAAACCTTCCGACAACCAATAACAACCTTTATGTAGATATTGTTCAAGCGAACTTTCACTCATATTAAATGGTTTCAAACCAAAACCATTTTAGTAATTATATTAATATAATTTGAATTGCATTTTGTTTTTTAAATAATATTTAACTAAATTTTCATTCATATTAAATTGTTTTTTATTTTTAAATAGCTAGTTTTTACTAATGTCATTTTCTACTAATATCATCGAAGTTAGTAGCTTTTTCGGGTATCAAAATACTTATATATGTTCATAGCATTTGTTTCAACCATAATTGTGACACTCTTTGTCATAATAGCTAATGGTAAGAGCTTCTAATGAGAAAAGAATCAATATAAAGTATTTGATGAGTTGAAATGGAAAATTAGTCAAGAACCAATTCCTGCATTGTGTAACTTATATAAGTCTTTTGAAGTGGAGACCGATGCAAGTGGATATGTTGTGGAAGTGGTTCGGGGAGCTAGTATGCTATAATTTTGAAACTTTCATGGGGAAGTGATAAACTACCTTCCATATTGTTATCACTCAGATTTTCCTTGAAGTTGTTGGAAGAGGAAAGGGGTCCGAGGTAAACACAAACCAATCTTTTAGGTACAAAATCTAGCCAATCTGTACCCAGAGAGGGCTCTCTCTGTAAAATTTAGCTTTGTTTTAGAAAATATTAGGCTAGTTATAAATTCCAAGGGTTTTGTTTGAATTTGGGTGGTGGAATTCAATAGAAGAGGGCAAGATTGAGAAGTTTAGTCCATTGGGCTATGGAGTCAAAATGATGGCTTTACTGGATTAAGTTTCTAGACAAAAGATGGCTTCACAGGGCAAGATAATCAAACAGGGAACAATTATGGATCTTAAATGAATGGAATGGATTTAAAATGGATGAAAGGCAATTAAGAATCTTTCAACACATTCAAAGAGGGAAATTGAGTGATTACTAATATAGAGCAATTAAGAATTCTTTACTAAATAATCAAAATGCTTAAACTAGTAAAACATGAGCAATTAAGAATTCACTGTTTAAAACCAGTTTAGAAGAAAACATTTAGAATAACAATGATTGAAATTAGATTACACTTAAGCACTTTCTGATTTATTCATTTTCATTAATCATTCAGAAATGAAACACAGTGATATAATAAACAGATATAAAAACTTTTAAACACAGGAGAAAGATGACTTATTGATCCGTAGTCTGACACATGAATCCTGTAAAAAGTCTTTTGCTTCAATTCATCATCCAGCTAGCCACAAAGAAATTTCTCCAAAGCACTTTTATTCCAAAATTTTCAATGTTACAGCAATGTCTAAGAATCCACCCTTACTACTCCAATTGATGGAGTATTTATACAAAAAATTATACAAAATATCTCATAACCAATTGAGATATAATCTAGGATGACTAATAAGTGATTTACAACAAAAATAGAGACAGATGGTCTCGTAGATAAGGTAAAATGATAACTGATGTTGTGTTGTTTCCTTCTTTTGAGAATGTGCTGGAGGCAGGCCCTATATTTTGGCTCATTGTTGTCTTCTTCAGTAATTCTATGCTGGTGGTTCTATTTCACTGATACTCTTTGACTGCTCTGATACACTTTGACCTTTATTCATCCTTTCATCCTCATTTATCATGACTAATTGTGGTACATAATTAAAAATTCAGGTAAGGATAATTTTTACAAAAGTTCCAACAGTTCTTCCCACCATTTATCTTCCGAAATCCTGGTCCTTTGCAACTTTCTGAGAGTTTCATCTGTTTCTATATACCTAAAGAAAGTAGGTTGAGCAGGGAACAAATTCTTTATTTCATGCTCAAGATAAAACAAATTTTCTAATCTATCATGAAGATTTTTTCCTGTAGGCAATGTTGCTGTTGATGAACTAGTTGAGGCACCGACCTGAGTGTCAACATACTTGTCCAATTTCTCAACATAACTTTGAAGGTCCATGAATTTATCCTCTGAAACTAACGGATTGGGCAATCCTTTATTCAACAAAATATCAAATATTTTTCTAAAGGCAGTGATTTCTTCTTGCATGTCAGAGCATCTTCGTTCCAAATTCTGCATCAGAGTTCTTTTGAAAAAAACTCTCTTTATTTCCAAAATTGTGCCTGTCCTGTCTTGAATGCCAAATTCTTCAAGTTGCTGCTTGTTCTGAGTATTTAGAAAACGGATGAGTTCATTGGCTTCATCAGGCCTGTTTCCCAATTCTTCTCTTGCTCTTAGGACTTCTTCTATAGCCAATTTGACTAAATCATTATGTTCCTACATTATTTGAATTGAGGGCCAGAATCTTTTATTGATTGGATGATGTTGTCCCAAAGAATTTCATTTATTTATTTTAAAGGTTTCTCCAATGTGAGGTCCTTTTCCAATTTTCTAACCAACTTTTCTAATCTGTGGACCTCTTTTGTTTTATCTGCAACATTCATCTTAGAGAGGTCATATCTCTGTTCTAAATTGGTGAGTTGCATTTTTGTTTTCTGTAGCTCTGTCACTTGGAGTTTCATTTCATCCATTGACTTTATTAACTCTTATGTGCTCAAATTTGAAGTATTTACCTGTGACAAATCTTTTGGCTGACCTGATGTTGTAGTACCTGTAATTACCTCTGTTGTAGATGCTGGAATACTAGGTTTCTTATCTTTCAATGTCTTTTCAAGCTCTTTCTCTGTTTCATTAAGTTGTTCATTCAGTTTCAAGAGCAAGTCCATTAATTCTTCTTCAGAATTTTGTTTTATAATTTCAGCAGTCTGAGGATGTCTTGAGGCTGGTAGCTTTATTTGTTTCCTCAGAGCTGCAATATCATCATCCTTTTTCTTGATCAAGGCTTCTATTCCTTTGACATCCTTGGGATTATGTCCCAATCCAATGATTATTTCCTCCAAGGTTTTGATCTTGTTGTCCTTAGCCTGAGAAGAGGCTTTTTCAAGGCTTAATTGAGCATTTGTATTTTCCAAAGAATCCTGCAATTTCAAAGTCATCATTGATTTATCCGTCAGAGTAGAATAAATCATCTCACCTGTCTGTTTATGTAGCTCAATTTGATCTAAAGGATGAATATCCTTTGCTAATACTTCAAAATTGGTCCTAATGTAATCTGCAGCTGAATGAGGTTGCTGCACTTTGGGTTTGAAGTGACTCATTAGCATTTTTCCCTGCTGGATGTCATAAGCTAACATCAACCTTTGCTGATCAATTCTTAGGAGCCATTTTCAAGCATTGATTGTAAACTTGGAGTCTGAGAGGATCATTCTTTGCCTTGATATTTATGAATGTTCTTTTAATGTCCCATGCATCTTTCAATGGTGGTTTGAAAGATGACACTTCTACACTTTGTTGCCTTTGCAGTTCTTTCCTCTGTAAAGTAGTGGATGTACCACTGATTGAACCTGTTTGCTGACTACCCAATTGTTCTTCTCCTTGACTATCAAAAATTTCCTGAACAGATTCCACTTCTGGAAGAGGGTTCAATTTTTGTCTTTTAACATTTTGTTGTTCAGAAGATCCAGTGACTGGAGTAGCTGCCTCAACATCTCTTTTTTTGCCTTTTTCTGCATTAAGAGGAGTTTGTAAAATTGACACTTCTGCCACATTGGTCTGAGGAGGAGGAATATGTACTTGACCCTGTTCTTTAGAAGTCTGAGGCTGTTCTGTCATTGTAAATTTTTCTGTGATTTGAATATCAACCTCTTTCTCTTTTCCTTTAGATGCCACTATAGCCAATGCACTGATTTCCTGTATATTTTGTTGAGAAGTCCTAGCAGAAGAGGAACCAATACCTGGTATCTGTACATGTCCAAAAGAGTCTAGGTCAAGTATTTTTTCAAGATATTTCATTACATTTTCAACATTGACCTGCTCACTATCCTGTTCTATCAATGTTCCTTCCATCCATTCATCCATGTTGGCATACTGTTCAATTTCTGGGATTCTTTGATGAATGTATGGTGATAGTTTGTTTTTCATTCTTCTGTCACAAATAAAGCTATTTGGGTCATAAGGGACCTAATAGAAACTTTTTTGTAATTTGAGGAAATCTTATAATATTCTTTCTGCTTCCTTTCCAGCTTCTCTAGAGTTACAAATAAAGGGACCTAGCTAACTTTTAATCCGGAGTTAAGCCTTTTTCTTTGCATTACAAAAATGAACTATATTCGAATTGTTCATCTGCCTGAAATATTCTAATGCAAAGAGTCTCATTGGAACATATTTGGGCAACTTGAATGGGCATAATTCACACCCATAAATTTTGATTTCTGTGTGATTTTGGTATAGGTACCAGTCACCTATCCGATATTGCTTTGAAAGTTGAAGAATTTTCTTGATTTCACTGTTGAGCCTAGGAGGAGAAACTCCTGTCAGCAAGGTAGTTGCAGGATGTACAAAAATATCAATAAACTCATTGTAAGAATAAGGGGAATCAAGGGAATTATGAATAATGGTAGACCAAAAGATAACAGACTTAGGATTTCCTTTGGCATCAAGCTTTTTGACATGGAAAGGGAAGTTTTCTGACTGGTAATAAAGCATGAGATGATAAATAACAGAAGAATACTTGAACATTCTTTCATTCTCTAATCTCATGAACTGATCATGGATTTTGTCTGCAATGTAGGAAGCATAGTCATACTTGACAGCAGGAGTTTGTCCAGGGGTGAAGATAGACAATAATACTAGGGTCAATTGGTCAACATATTCACTAGTATTGAAGCCCATTATAAAGGATATCATGTTCAGAATAAGTCTACCTTTCTCAGTGAAAAAAGTATACCCATAAGGGGGAGGGCCTTTGGGCTGATGTTCTGGCAACATGAAAGTCTGGCAGAGGCGAGTTAACTCTTCATGGGATAATTTGGTAGATTTCTCAAGTAATTCTCCCATAGACAGGGGAGTGAGGGCTTGACCAGGTTGAAATTGCAACATCTCATTAATAAACTGAGCAGTTATGGGAAAAAGGATAGTCTGACTCGGGGACAAAACTGGTCTTAGATTGGGATCATAGTTTGCATGATAGTAATGGATTATCTTAGGGAAAATGTGGACTGAGGGGAGAAGGTACATGGGAAGATTGGATTCCCATAATCCAAAAACGTCAAAACCTTTCAAATAACTATCCCTGCAGTGACAGAAAATTCGAAGGGGATTTTCACTGAGAACCAAGTCTTTAATTTGAAAATCTCTGTATACTAATGGCAAATAATCCAAGTCTCTGTGAGGGGCATTCAAGGGTGTGACATTAAGAGCCACGGGAACCTCCATTTCTGGTTCTTGTGGATTCAGAAATGGATTTAGGGTTTTATGAAAAACGAACACACTCACAGTTTGGGAATGCAATTACAGTTCTGGGGATTTGAAAAAGACCAAATTGAACTTCATTTCAATATTTTTAGTGTGGAGTTAAAACCAAAACCAGGATTTTTAATAGAGTTTAGTGGGAAATTGGAGCAAATACCTGTTTACGGGAAATGAACAGCGATTAAATAGGTTCAGGCTATGGCGAATAAACTCGGAATTACTTGTCTGCAATTGTCTTCAGCAAAGTGTAGTTGATGGCGCTTGACAGTTGATTTCGTAATTTGTTGCATGGGATACTGGTTTCAGCACGAGATAGTGAAAATAACACAGGTTGTTTGTTTTATTTGCAAATTCAAAGGTGGCTGGGTTTTTGATTTGATGACATCAGCAAGTACGGGGGGATCGTCACGGGAAAGAGAGGCGGTAAGCGGTTTCCATCGCACCGCTTTTGGGACAAGGCGATTTTGGGCGGATGGGCAGTGATTCCATACGATAAACAACGCGTGGCTTTGTACGATCCAGAAAACCGCTTGGCCATCGCACGTTATCGTTCTGACGTAGATGGCTAGCGATATGGACAATAGCTGTTGATCTGCGATGAGTCGATCGAACGGTGTTCGGGGTGATAAGGTGATGGGAATTTAATATGGAGGGCCCGACGCAATTAAACATTAATTAATCTCATCGGGGGGAATTTGATTGGCAGATTTAGGCTATTAATTAATTGTGAGGATTAATTAATTCCTATTTTAAAACGCGAAAAATGATCGGGAAGGGTTTCCAAAGGATTTTAACCAGAGTTAAGAATTGGGGTATGGGATATATATCGTGATTTTAACTCAGGTTAGGGAGTCGGGCCATGGGAAAATATACAAAGAGATGGGTTCTTTTGAAGTTTGGTTTAAACTAAACTTCAGATTATTTTTGTTTTAAACACATAAAATATGTTTAAAATATTTTTATATATTTTATTATATAGTAATTAAATCAAAGAAATTTACTTACTATAGGGGCGGGAATAATATTAAAGATATATTTTAGCCAAAGGGAGTATAATGGGGGTGTTTTATTTAAACATATGGGGATTAAATACTTTGACTAAAATTATAATAAATGGGGTTTTGGGTATTTTTATAAACGGAGTTATATATAATAGGAGAAGGTCATTCTTATAGGGATTTAAATAATAAATTAGAAATTAATATGACAAATGGGCTAAAGCGCTAAGTGTAAATCATTAGAATAATGTATTTAAATTATGCTTGCATGAAATGGGTTTTTATGGAATGTTACATGATTTTCCTAAGTAAAATGGGATTTTACTTAGGAAAAGATTTCTTAGAGGTGAATGAATGTCATGATGAATGATTTTAAGTACTTAGGTTTTTTCCAATCATTGGGCCAAGGGTCCGGTCCGTCCAAAAGTCAAGGAAATGCCTTGAGTCCCTCTAATTTTCAAATACCTCAGTACTTTAGGGGAAATTAGCGAAATTTTTAGGGAAAAATGAGCAGGGAAGTTAATAATCTGAATTTGCATTGCTTGGAATTCTTCAGTGTATTTTTTGTCTTTGCACTTGTGATGAAAGTAAAATATTTAACACATCTAAAGTCATCATTCATCACATGTAATTCTGCAACAACATCTACCTACCCTACCTACTTTACCCTACCATTTTTTCTTCTTTATTAGGGTGCACTTAGACTGGCAAACACTTATCACACTTTTTTTCTTTTACATATGAAAATCTATCTAATTCTAACCTTATTACATCCAAGGGCTCAGATTAAACTGTTGAGCTCCTTTTATTCACTCTACCTATCTACTTATCTTCCAAGGTTAAACAATTTGGTCAGATTTTATTCTCTATCTCTAAAACATGAAATTGAAAGATGAACTAGCCAAGCTTAAATTGTTTGACTATTCATCAATTGTGGCATAGAATACAAGTTGCACACAATTTGTTTATTACATCAGAGCAAAAAGTAGTGGCATTTAGATTTGCACACTTTCCTTGGCCTTTCTTTTGGTGGGATTCATTTTATTTCACTTTTTTGGCCAATTTTTATTCTTTTCACCCTTTGATTTTTCTTTTAGGGTATACCCTCTTTACATTTTTTAAAAAAAATTTGATTTTTTTTATTTTTTGAGAATATGGAAAACCTTTGCAACAAGAAAAAGGTATGAACATACTACATAGTTCATCAAGTCAATCATGAAATATGACACCTATTGGTATAGGAGTCTAACACATATGATAAGAAAATATAAGCCACGGTTCAAGTTGTGAAGAATTGGAAGAACTATCTTATGGGAAAGGAAACCATCATCCACACTAACCATTAACCACTACAATATTTATAATCCCAGAGTAACCTTTAGCAAACCAAGCACTGCAAGTGGATGGGATTTTTGCAACAATGTAATCTAGTCATCAAATATAAAAAGGGAAACACTACTAAGTCGGTATACATGCTTTCAACTCCACCAACATCCAAAATTATAACTTTGGTATCTCTTATGCAGATGGTTCCTTTGACCCATGATGCATAAAAAGAGGCATGCAAAAAATATTGGGACATTAAAGAGGTGTTTCAACAACTATAGACCCAAAATAAATTTAGAATAAAGTGATGGTAATGTTGACTATCATCTCTAAAATGGGTTGCTCTAGAAGCTAAATGAACTCTGTGTTCCTAAATATGAAAGATTGTAGCTTACCAAAGAGGCTCACACTTCCAAGGTTGAAAAATATTTCGGTGTTAGGAAGATAAGTTCCAACTTAAAAAAGAATGTTTAGTCACCCAAAATGAAAGAAAATGTAGCTTAGTATATTAAAGGATGTCACCTCAAGTTGTTAGTTCCTACTAATGTAACCATATGAAGGCTAATTCCAGCTAATGTCATTAGATGGAGTTCATCTTCGAGTGGAAAAATATTACTAATTTCATTGATGTTAGGAGCTTCTTTGGGCTACAGTAGTGCCTATAGAAGTTCTTAGCATCCTTTCATTTATAGTTGTGCAACTCAATGCTATAAGAGTTAGTGGTACGAGTTTCTAATGGGGAAAGGATCAATAAAATATTTTGATGAGTTAAAACAAAAGACTAGTCAAGCATTAATTCTTGCATTACCTAACTTGTAGAATCCTTTTGAAGTGGAGATAGATCTAAGTGGATATGCAATGGGCGTTTCCTCCGAGAAAGAAGGTAAGTTGGTATGCTGTCATTCTGAAAATTTTCATGGGGAGTCCTGAACTATTTTGTGTATGATAAGAAACTATATGCCCTAGTTCAAGATGCTAAGAAGTAGATGATAAGAAAGGAACCATTATCCACCCTAATCATTGGCCATTGTATTATTTTTGGGAACAAAGTAAACTTCAATCAACTACACATTACAAATGGATGGGGTTTTTGTAGTAGTTTCATATAGTCGTCAAATATAAAAAGGGCAACACTAATACATCGAAAAACATGTTTTTAATGCCAACTACAAATAAAAATTACAAAAGGAACTCTTATGTACATGGAGCCTTTTATCCATGATGCATACAAAGAGGCATACATAGAATATGAGGACTTTAAAAAGGTGTTTCAATTGATATAGGGCCAAATGCATGTAGAAGAAGGCGTGAATATCATATCTAGAATGGGTTGCTTTATAAGTTATATGAGCTTTGAGTCCCTAAAGGTGAATACTTGTAGCTTATCAGACTCGAAGCATTTTGAAGAGGAAATAGAGTATTTGAGAAATGTCTCTACTAGCATTGGATATAAAAATAGGGACATCATCAAGACCATCAATAAAGATAGAACCAGAAATGGAGTAAGACCCCCTTCAACAAGCTCCCATATAACTAGTAGGAAGGTGTATCCACAGGAGCTTCACTCAATGAACTTATGACATATCATGTTCGTTCGTGGCATACTAAAAAATACCCGTAATTTGACTACATATTGGAAAATACCTCTAAAAATCACATTATTTAACCCACTACCAATACAAACCCAATACACCTTCACAATTTAAAAAAATCCTACTTTCACTAGATATTGTAGGTATCCATTTTTTCATTAACATTTTTTATACCCCTTTATATTTTTTCATTAACTTTGAGCTCCATTTTGTAACCCATTATAATACTAATGAAAATCTAACCTTAGGGTCTACATTCACAAAGAACATAGTCTTTCTAAGGAACAAACATCAGGGGATTTAAATATTTTTTATCTCAAAGTAGGGATACATTTCAACTAATCAAATCAGACATCAGTCTAAACAGGGATACCCACAGTTTGTCTAGTAAAGGAATTCACATTCATTTCAAATTCCATACAGTCACACTTCAATCCATTCAAAATAATTTCCACTAGTTCAGGAGTCCTTCAATGAACTCTTTATCACTTTATGTGAGATATTGTACAAACAATTTTTCCTTTGAGTCTTCTTTTTATAGTCAAGGTTTTTACTCTTGCATCTAGGTCAACATCGTCAATAAGACCCTCTAATCATTGAAACAAAAAAAGATTCAAAGCTTCTCTAGTCTCTCTAAAACAGATCAAGTTCCCTTCTTTGAGACCAGCTAAGAGCCTTTCACAACCAACTAGCCATCTTAGTTGTCCAAGAAGTTTATGGGTTAACATCCTTGATCTTCTTAGTAATAACATCTTACTTGACAAGAGGCCTATTGCAACTATAAACATTAAAAAAATAAGAGTAAGAACTTATCAGTGACATGCTTATGTGACCCATTTGATTGATGCCCATAATCATAAACACACATTTATGAGATCACATTAAATGTCAACAAGGAAACATGTGAATATTACACAATCATCATAGCTAGAAGTACCAATTCATGCCATGATTACAAATCGCATAGACCAAGATGTCCATTTAGCAGGAACACACACACACACACACACACACACACACACACAAACACAAATATATACACATAATGTATCTACATCATTTCTATTTTGTTGAATATGATTTATGGTGTATATTTAAAGTCTACAAAGCACTAATTTGATCAAGGTCAATAGTTACCTACAACTGATGAAGGGTGAGCCATGAGGGGAGTTCTCACCTAGACATTAAAGGGTAGAGTCATGAAGGTCATTCTCCTTCATCAAATAAAAGTCATCAATTCTTTTAAAATCCCACTAAGCCCAAAGCTTGCCCAAATGATTTGGGTGGTTTCTCAATTGTCTACATAATAAGAACCAAAGGGGGGATATTCTCTCTTAGGTTAGTAGTGGTGTAAGTATGATGGCCATTATCCTTCATCCACGCTAAAATCATTATACTTTCTTCCAATCTATTGAACAAGGGCCTATTATCATTCACATTGTGGCCAAAATGGGCCTACATAACATAAAGAGAGTCAACAATTTCTCAGTACTTCCTCTCTCTCGGCGATTTTTGTGCTTAATTCAAACAAATTCCACAACAATTTTTAGCCTTCTAGCTTTGGTTAAAGACTTCAAAACTGAGTTCTCTCACCAAATTTGGTGAATCATAGTTACATAGGTTGTTGTGTCTTAGAATATTTTTAGCTACCTTTTATTTAGAGCTTCAATCTTAGACCCTCCTTTGTCTCTATTTCTCTTTTCATATGTTTCTTTGGTTAACATGTTTCCTTTCCACAAAATAGCCTCCTCTACTTATGCTTGTTGATTCACACCCCACTCTCTCTATCTCATGCACAAACCAATTATTGGTTTTGAATGCTTATATCCCTTAAATTTCCTTCATGGGTTTCATCTTCTTTGATGGATTTCATGTTAGATATGTCAATTGTGGTGAGATTAGAAGCTTTTGATTAGACCCCAGAAGTATTTAAATGGTACTCTACACATACCTTCAATAAGACAGTCGAGGGATATCCCAACTACATCCATAAATATTGAAATTAGTATGACATCATTCCCACTTGATATTTTCTTGGGAAAGTTGACAATCTTAGATTTTATGAATATTTGACTTAGCCAAATAATTTATTGACAAGGATTAATTCCATAAAATCTCTTTTGTTGGTTTCCCTCCCCTTTCATGGCTTCTCATGGTTTCTATAATATTTTTATTAGTTGTTATTAAAATATAATTACAATTGTTTTGGGTCTTTTAACCCATTTACATTTATATGTCCATACAAAATTCATTAACATAGTTAATTATAATTACAACATATCTAGAGAATTCAAGTTGGGGTATTACCCTTTTAAGAGTTCTAAATACTAAATACTAAACTAAATCAAACTTAATCAAAATAAAATTAAATACAAAACATAAAAGTTGAAGTGTTGCCCTTTTAAGTGTTCCAAATACTAAAAAATAAACTAAATAAACTTAATTAAAATAAGGTTAAATGCAAAACATATACTAAACTGCCCATTGTAATAGTATATCTCTTCTTCACATTATAGAATCTACTCATAACAAATAAGAATGTACTGCATAGATAAAGGCAAACGAAGAAAACCACAAATATAGCATTTTGAAATCAAAATTGTCTGATAGACCAATATGGTCTAAATGGACAACGGGCATCGATTCAATAATTGATATAATGTTGAAGTTGACAAGGTGACAAGCCATTTAAATGGGTTTCTTTCTCGTTGCTCGTATGTAATGAGTCATGAATTCGTCCTATAGACCAATTTGGTCTAAATTTCCAGTGGGACATTGATTCAACAAACAATTCACAGCTGAGGGCCATTAAGTCCTAACCGCTCTAGTAAATTCTTGCTACTCATATACCAATACCATGAGTTTCAAAGAATTATATGTCATGAGTCATGAATTTGTTTCATAGCCCAATATAGTCTTAATGGCCAATAAGGCATTGATTAACAAGTAATTCAGAGTTGAGGTTGACAAAATACTGAGCAGTCCTTATGTGTCATGAGTTTTCAGGGATTGTTGGGATTGTTAAAGGGTCTTGAATTTCAAAGGAATCATATGTCATGAATTTCAAAGGGTATACTAGTTAACCCTACGACCTAGCACCAGCATAGGAGCATGATCCTAAAAAAATTATAATAAGAGTCTGAACTAAGACATGAAAAAAGCCTACTTAATTGAATCCTTACTCTTATGATATATCCACAGTACAAATAAGTATAATTACCTGCATCATCAACAGAGGAGGATTAGCTCCAAACTTTCTCGCATGAACTCCTTGGAGCACCAGATTTCTGAAAACAGGATTTGGAAAAGTGACATCACTGAGATCAGATAAAGTCAGATCACAATTAGCTGCTGCAAACAGAGCCCCAGCTCTGTTACACTCAATTTCCAACTTCCCCTTCTCCAAATTCAATTTCAACCTCCCTGCCATGAAATGGTAGGACACCAGCGCCTTCCCAAGGGCTTCTTTCATCCTACCCACAACATCAACAGCAACAGCAACATGATTCTTTTCCTCTCCATTGAATGGGTAAATATACAGAGTATCCTCAACATAAGCAACTGCCTGATCAATATTCGATAGAAAGAGAGAGCATTACTCAGTGGGTTCAACTGGTACAACCATCTCAGGCTCCTCCACCTCAACATCTAAGTGGGTTATGCTGAACGACTCAGCTGTTTCCAGAGAGCCCATTGTGCTCAATCAACTTCTAACAGAAAACTCTGCTAGAAATATGGCCAAGAAATTTATATATAAATATTGTTTCAAGCAGAGTGGGAGATTAGCATGTGTAAGTGGATTTATAGTTTTCTAACTGCTAAGTGCAGTATGGTGCTTAGTTGGGCATCCTGAAGGATGCCATGAGACAAGTTCCACGGGACAGAAAGGTTGCCATCGGCTTGATTAACAAATGTTTTCGACATATATATAATTCAATCCATCAATCTTTGCCTTTCATAGCAATTTGTCTTTTGAATTATAAAAAATCTATATACATATATATTACATGAAAGTCAAATTACATATAAAATTCCCTGTCAGAACCAGACTGTGACAGGAAATATATACATACACACTGGGTATCTATATATATACAGGGAATTTATATACACATATAAGGAATATATATATATAGATATACAAGGGAGAGATTGGGAAGTTCTACATTAATTTAGCTATTTTGTTTTATTGGAGTATTTGGGGATGCAGAAATAGAAGGATATTTGAGGAAAAGATTAGTGATCCAGACAAGATCAGCATTCAGATATTGCAGGATTTGGACAATTTAAAGATAAGAGAAAAAACTCCTCCTGACCTCTCTGTTAGAAATCGACCTCATGAGATCAGTTATCCAGTGGGTTTTTTTGTATGGTGCTGCTCAAAATCAGAATTGTGTATAGGGGGCTTGGTTGCTGCTATCTCTATCAGAATTGTGTACAGGGGGCTTAGTTGCTGCTATCTCTTTCTTGTCATGATAAACTTTTCTGGTTTGGTGGATTAGGGACAAATACAAGGGCAGAGGTTATAGCTCTATGGGGATTAATGTGGTTTGCAAATCACCTTTGTGTGGAGAATGTATCTATGGCGACTCCAAAGTTCTGATAGATCACTTAAATCAAGTGGCGTTTATAAACCAGCCCCATCTGTCTTCCTGGATCCATCGGATTGACATCCTGAGAAAAAAGTTTTCAGCGATCTCTTTCAGCCACATCTACAGAGAGAACAGACTGATAATCTTTCTAAATTGGGTCTGAAGGGCAGATTTGGAGAAGTTCATTATGAATTATCTGATGAGGAGGGCGGGGGAGCGAAGGGGTCGGTCCTGTTTACTTAATTTCTGCCCTTACAGGTTGCAGCAGTGGTAGCTGACTGGACCGTCTTCAAAACTGCTCATCAAGCCGGTGCACTTCCTCTTGTTCCAGGTTTTTAGGTATTTTTGGTATATCTTTTGGAGAACTCTCCCCTTTACATGTCTCTGACAGGTATTTGCGGGACACAGTTTTGATTCCGAAAACTATGATAAAGAATTTAGATGTTGTTGCTTACTGTCTGTATAATTTTCCCAGGAAAATTTAGTTATGTCCTTATTTCAAAGGAAAAGAAAGTTTTAAGACCAATAGGGAAATGTATTTTGAAGCTATTGCAGGCTTAAACTAGTTATATAGCGAAGAACAATGTATTTTTTGAATTTTGAAGTTTCTGTACTGGAACTTTATTATAAACCAGATGTATTTTTTTCTCCTCAAAAAAAGATACACAAGGAATCTATCTATGTATATATATCTCAGCCCGTTACTCACAGGGAATCTTAATGTAATTTGACTTTCTTGTAATATAGTTTGTATTAGAGTTGTGTTTGTTAGTCATATTGCAGAAGCAAAATTCGCTAGAAATAAAGTCATAAAGTCAATAGTTGTATTTTGTTTTATATGTTATATAAAAATAATTTTTTTTTAATGTAATTTGATTTTAATTTTTTCTTTATGTTTTTTTTGGATATATATATATATATGATTATTATAATGTTTAATTTTTATAAATAATTTTAATGTAAGTTGATATTTTTTTTTAATGTTCGGCTAATCATATTGCAGATTTTTTAATATGATAGAAGCAAAATCTGATAAGGAATATCATATTGCATGTTTTTTAATATGATAGAAGTAAAATTTGATAAGGAAATATCATATTGTAGATTTTTTAATATGATAGAAGCAAATTCTGATAAGGAATAAAGTTAATGACTTGATTTCATTTTATTGGAGTTATGGTTGCTAATCATATTACAGATTCAGTAATATGATGGAAGCAAAATCTCAAGAAAAGCAAAGTCAAAGTCATTTTTTTTATTTTACTTTATGTTCTATGACAATAATGCAATTCATTGTCATATCTTTATAATAATTTGTAATGCAAATTGCAAAGTCAAAATTAACTTTTTTATTTTACTTTATGTTCTATCACAATAATGCAATTCATAGTTGTATCTTTATAGTAATTTGTAATGCAAATTGTGTTGGAGAAAAGAAATTCTTATATTTCATAGAAAATACACACATATATTTTGTTCAGTTCTTCACATTCTTTCGTTCCTATGTTCAGTTCTTTTATTTTTGCCTCTTTTTTCTTTTTTCTTTTTTTTTTCTTTTTTTTTTTAATTTATTTATTTATTTAATTAATTTCTATTTATATATCTATTTATTTATTTATTTTATCTTTTTATGTTTTATTTTTTGAAAATTTGATATTTTATTTTTATTTTTATATTCATTTATTATTTATTATTTTTTCCTTTTTATTTTATTTTTATTTTGCTCTCTTTTCTTATTATATATATATATATATATATATATATATATATATATATATATATATATATATATATATATATATATATATATATTTATTTATTTATTTATTTATTTATTTATTTATTTTAATTTGATTTTTTTTTTAATTTTATATTCATTCATTTATTTATTTATTATTTTTATTGTTTATATTTTTTATTTTTATTTTTTTTCTTTTTCTTTTTCTTTTTAATTTATTTATTTTTTAATTTTATTATTTTTATTTTGCTTTGTTTATTTTATTTTTATTTTTTTATATTTTTTTATTTTTTGGTTATTTTTTACTTAAGCCTTTCGCTTTAATTAATAAATAAAATTGAGATAAAATAATAATAATAATAATAATAAAATAAGAATAAGTTTATTAATCTATTAACTAAGTTAATAATTTAATTAAATGGTTTAATAGTAGGAGCGAAATAGCCGTTACTAATTAAAAAATAATAATAATATTAAAAAGTCAAACTAGCCGTTTTCTAAACGGCTAGTTTAACCATCTCTACATCTATTTAAGCTTATTGATTTGATCTGATCTCTCACCTAGTCCTGATGATGAACCACACTGGTTGGTTCGAAACGCATCGACAATTTTCCATTATATGTGATTTTTACCGAAAGAGATTTTACAATTTTATATGGATCACAGAAGCATAGATTCTAAAAATGTTTTATTACTCAAAGAATCCTAATCTAAATTGATTTTTTTAATATACTCTTCATTGGAGTTATGCTTATTATTCATATTGTAAATTTTTTTAATAGGATGGAAGCAAAGTTTGATATGAATAAAACCAATTGTCTGATTTTGCTTGATGTTGCTTTATTGGACCTATTTTGCTAGTTATATTGCAGGTTCTCTAATATAATAGAAGCAAGGATTCTCTAATATAATAGAAGCAAAGTTTAGTAAGAGAAAAGTCAATTATATGATTTTTTATTATATGATATATTAAATATTTTAAAATTTAGAAACCTTAAAAATATTATCTATATATATAAATATAAAATGAGAATCCTTAAGTTAATTGCAGATTTTGGGAATTTTTTTAGAATATGACCATAGGAGAGCATCAAAAAAATTACTTATCTACTAATTACCTAATATTACCCAAGTTTACAATAGACATAAATTCAAAAATATGAAACAGTGTTGGAATTTCAAAATAAATATATACTCAAATTCAATTTTGATAATTGTATCATTTGTATTTAACACATTTAAAGAAAAAAAAGACCAAATAATTTGCCAATTTGAGAATGTTATGTAGATATTCTTGCAGCTAGTTCTTCGGATAATCTATGAGGAGTTTTTCAAGAAGCTGATAACATTTATTATAAAACTTCACCAAAAAAAAAGTCAAATACACAATTTAGCGCGGCATCAGTGCAAAAAAAATGAAGCAATTGTACATTGCAATAACTCCTGCATTGATAAGATCAACCCTTAATTTTTAATACCACTTTGAATGCAAGTATAGAAGCATGCCAATAATGCACATGGTTAGACTCCCCTGGATTGTGTATAAGACTATATAACAAGACTAGGGTTTGTCTCCGCCGCTCGCCTGTATCCTCGAATGGTTTGAAACCGACTCGCTCTATGTGAGAGTTGGAGTGTATGTAGGAGCGTGAAAGGCTGGAGCATTCGAGGCATTGCTATGGCTGCTCCCTTGGACTGGGGTTTGTCATGGCCACTCCCCTTTTGCTTGTATTCTACATAGGTTCTTGGTTCGATGCCTGCGGATGGAGAACGAATTAAGTTTTTCTCCCGCCGTTGCTCCTGTAGCCTGTTTTCTGGGAGGGTTTCTGGCTAGATTTGAAGCCTACAACTCCTACCCATCGCCCCTCTGTCCACAATCTGTGCCTCCCATACCCTCACTATATGTTCGCAACTCTCCCTCCATCGCTTGTTCTCTCACCACCACCACCTTGAACCCTGTCTTCTGCGTGGGGCATGAGATGACCAGAGGGGCTCACATTACCCTCATTGTTTGCTCTCAGCTCTCCCTCCATCGCTTGTTCTCCCACCACCGCTACCTTGAAGCCTGTATTCTACGTGGGGCATGTGCTGATTAGAGGGGCTCATAGTCTGCTACTCTTCCTTGTCGTCTTTCCTTCCTCTATCAGTGCCTCTTGGACCCTCTTTTCTTACTCACTTCCCCTGTTATTTTTTTTCCTGCGAAGGTTTTCTATTGGTGTGTGGGGACTCATGGGTTCCTCCGTCTGAGATCTCAAGGGGCAAATTTCAGAATGACATCTCGCGGAGGTTTTTCTCGATGCAGCGTGGTTAGTGGCAGCTATGGTTGTGGCGGGGACATCAGATTTTGCGGTGGCCGACGTGGTTCTCCAAGGCACAGGAAAAAATTCCCGTCTTATATGAGAAAGTGGGGGGCGGTCGAGGTTGTGGACTTTCACTGAGGAGGTGTTGTTTTGGTCTCCTCTTCTCTGGTGGGTGTCTCGCTTGTGATAGCGGTTGCCCACTAATGAGGTTCATCGAATCCCTCTCCTGCTTTTGTTTTTCTTTTTGGGGTTTTTTCCCATGTTTCTTTGTTGTCCTGTTTTCGAGCGTGATGGGTTTCTTTGCAGTCCTGTGTCTAGGAATGTTTCTTTACTGCCCAGCTTTTGGGCGTGATGGGTACCGAGGTGGTCTGCTAGTACTATATTGTGGGTTCTTACCCTCGTGGGGATTTTCATCCCTTTTATTTTTGGCACATTGACTTGTGTTGATCCATGTTTGGTTGGTGGGCTTGAGTGGCCTTAGTTTGTTTATGTTGCTTTATCGGCGAGATTTTTTGGCATATTGTTATGTTCATGGTATGTTCTTTAACTATGGTTGCTGCCTGGATTGTAAATGCCTATAGGCACATGCTATGTACTTCTGGGTTATTTTGACACATATGCTATATGCATGACTATGTAACATCTTTTTATATAATAAAAATTTGTTGCTTTTTTCTTTTGAAAAAAAATAATAATTTAATAATTTCTTTCTTTCTTTCTTACCATTCCCGATCACTACTCACAAATTTGATCATGCAATAGCATCGTTCCTCGATTTGATTCTTTATATTTTAGTATTCATATTCAAGTTCGTTTCAAAGGCAAATCACAATCCATTAGTCATTTGTGGGGGCTGTAACAGAGTACGACCATCAATATTTTATGTTTTCTTCCCCAGTCTCCTACTATCTCCACTAGAATTGAATGAACATCCACCGGGCTTGTTCATAATATTTTTAAAAATAAAAATATTAATTATATTTTAATAAACAAAATTAATTTTTGATTAAAAAAAATTATTTTGGTTTTGTCTTTCAATAAATTTAAATTAATTAAATTAATTTTAAATTAAAAATTATTAAACAAATTTTAAATTAAAAAATATATTTTTTTAATAAATTTAAATATTAAATGTAAAATATTTTGAATAAATTCAAATCTAATTTTTTTTTTCTCTTCTTAAAACTTTCTTTTTTATAATTCACTAAATCAAAATAATATATAAAGATTATGTTAATTATAAATTTAGCAAACATCAAGAATGATCAAATCTTTTAAGGTGTAAACTTCTTTTTAGAGTGCAAAACTTGAAAAAAATGTTTTCAAATTGAGAGATTTGATTCCCTTGTAGTCTTATTTTCATTATTTAATTTACATTTTTAAATGATTAAATGGATTCAACACCTTAAAAAATCTACTTTAATTTTTTTAACCATAACCATTACAGATAATTTTATTATAAAATCAAATTTTACTATTGTTGAATGGAAATAGCATACCCAATTATTTTTAATATTTATAGTCAATTCAATTCAATTCAATAATTATTATTCACCTAATTTCGAAAATATTTTCTATAATAACCTCATTTCAAAAACCCCCATGCAGCAACATACTTCAAATGTTCTAACCACAAGATTTTATTTTATTTTCTTTAATTTAATTTTTTTCAATTCCTTTATATTATTATTATGGTGATTAAGACCAATGTAGTCTATCGGACCTTAAGAGAGGAGAAAGAATCTAAGTTTGAGGAGAAAGAATCAAAGGTGAAAGAAAGAATATAATAGATACATAGCTATTTAATTTATTGAAATATTTAATTTATAATATTGAAATATTTTATCTATAAGTCACCTTAAATTTTTTATATCATTAGTAATATTTTTAAATGCCATATATTAATGTTATATTAAGAATTGAATGAATTATACATTCATATTTTATTATTAATCCCTAGCAAGGCAGGACTCTAGCAATCAATTTTCTTTTGCCTACCTATTAATTGAGCTTTTACCAATACATTTATATTTTGAAGATCTTATTTCCACCACATGTGCTCCAGAGCATAATGAAAGAATCGTTCTTTCAGCCTAATTTTATACCACCACCTATATTTGTGCAATTTTCATCACTATTATTACTAGGAATGCTTATTTCCACCACCACCCATATTTGTAACTTCCATCACTATCATTACTCCAAGTGGTTATTTCCGCTCATTCTGCCATTCCACTTAGTTCTGAGTAACCATCAACCAACCAACGCTAGGTAATGAATTAGAAAAATCACATGAGCATAAGAAAAGAAAATATTTCCATCAGTTGATTCATTCACAATATCCATTAACCGATTACATCCCAGAAAAGTGCAGGACATGCCATTATTATGGGTTGTTGGAAATGCATCCATACTTTTAAAAAACTTGGAGAATGCTAACAGATCTCGCCATTTTGTACTAAGAAGCTTTAAAGAAGGTGGGAAAAGAGATGATCTGGTTCTGACGGGAGGTGAAGGCCACGACTTCCATCTCTCCAATCCAAAACCTAAGAATGCCCTGGTCAATGTAGCGCTAAGAGGTAATTAAAACCCTTAGAAGATTGGGGAGTTGCATGCATTTTTGTGGTTTATTGGTGTGTAGATTGCATCATGTGGTGACACTAGAGAATATTTTTGAGGCTCGGAAGTTTTTTGGAGAGTTTATCTTTATCACCTGTCATGTGTTTTGAACATCCGCTATCAATTTACCATTGATTTTCTTCTCCTTCAGCACATAAAGCTATGCCGCAACTTTCAAATTGTAAGTCCTTCCTTCTCCATACCTTGGAACTTGTAGATATTTGTTCCTTTGGCTGAAATTTTCTCCTACATTCAAATTCCTTATGTCCAAAGTTATTGCAAAATGAACATTCAATTTCATCTTGAATAGGAGAAAAATTGTTATAAGTATTCTTCTTTATTCCTATCTCATTTCTTTGCTTTCTTGCTTCTCTGGTCATGATGGTTTTGTATGCAACACATTGAGCAGCTTTGTGACCAAAATTATGACATGAGAAACATTGTCCATTAAAGAAGAAATTTTTGCGATCATAGAACCTTCTAGTGT
This sequence comes from Pinus albicaulis, assembly GCA_034641835.2. Classification (NCBI taxonomy): domain Eukaryota; kingdom Viridiplantae; phylum Streptophyta; class Pinopsida; order Pinales; family Pinaceae; genus Pinus; species Pinus albicaulis. The sequence continues at coordinate 1,166,955,582 of CM076574.1, forward strand.
TGTTTACCTTTGTGACTTATATTTCTGTTATTGTTCATCCTTGAATTTGAATGATCATGCTTTACCTAAACATTGTCTTTGTTCTTTTTTTGAGTGACGAAGCTTTGCTGACTGGCTCTTGCTACATTTAGATAGCTTGTAGCTGAGGGTTTTTTCTGACTGAGAAGATTCGCCGATATATCCAAGACCTGTCTTCACAAGAGGAGAGCGTTGAACCTTGATGATCTCATCTAAGTTTTCAAATCCTTTAGCAAATCTAAGATTTAGAGTTTTTACTTTCCCAAGTTCCTATCTTAGACTTAATATTTCACACTCCAATTTCTCATTGTGATTCTCCTTTTCTATGAGTTGATTCTTTAGAGTATCTATGGCTATTTTTTTCTCTTCCAAGCATATTTTGGGTTGAGTGATTTCTTCAAGAAAATTATTTTCTTCTAAAGCATCCATAAAAATATATTTAGCCTCACTAGTGTCTTTTTCAAATGCCACAAGCACTCTAATATCTTGATCAGATTCTCCTTCTTCACTATTTAACAAGCCATCACTATCTTCATGAGTATAGAAACTTTTTCTATTGAAAAATCGTCTCCTATTAGCTTTTTCTAAATTCTTTCCCTTATCATGATTATCTTTATGGGGACATTTAGAAACATAATGACCCTCTCTTCCACAAGAAAAACATTTGAAAGGAAGCTTACCTCTGAACCTTCCAGTACCAAGTTGAAGTTTCTTTACGAAATTTACCTCATCTTCTTCTGATACATACCCTGCTTCTTTTTGTTCTTCCTTGTCCTTTCCTTTTTTAGTAGCTCTAAATGTAGCTTCTTTGACTTCATACGTACCTCCTTTTCTCATTTCAAAAGCAGTCAGGATCCCATGAAGTTGAACAATAGTAAGAGTTTTTCGGTCCTGCTTCTCTTCAATGGCAAACACTTTTGACTCGAATTTAGGAGTTAGAGATCTTAATATTTCCTCTACTAAAGTTGTGTCTCTTATGTCTTCACCTAAATTTCTTATACGATTTACGATCTCATCTAGACGCAAAAAGAAACTAGCAATAATTTCATCATTATGCATTCTGAGATTTTCATATTGAATTCTGAGAGATTGGAGTTTAGCACTTTTTACCTTGGCATCACCTTCATAGCTTAGAATGATTTTGTCCCATATGTCCTTTGTTGTATTTAATTTCATAACCTTGACAAATTCTAATTTTGTCAGGCTTCCCAATAATGCATTGACAGCTTTGGCATTAGTTTCATAGTTCTTCCTTGCTGCTGGATCTGTGGGAACTGCAACTGGATATTGGTAATTGCCTTCAACAATTGCCTAAACATCTGCTCCAAGAGACTGAAGATACGCTCTTATTCTTCAGAAGGACCTGCATTGATACCAATTGTTGGGAAAAATACTAAGAAGGGGGGGGGGGGGGGAATCAGTATTTAGAAACTCACAATAATTTTTCCTTACTTTTATTGATTTCTATACGCGACTTTAATTAATTCAACTTACGTATTCACACAACTTTCTTACAAGAAACTTGTGTATTCCAGTGAGCTTATTAGACAGATAAATCTTCTGAAAATTTACTTAGCCCAGTGCATCATATATTCATCAGATATTTAATAAGCAGTAAACATGTGTAGTAGGAACATAATAAATCATCACACATAAGCAACACACATGAACACTAGGATTTAAGGTGGAAACCCAAGTCGGGAGAAAACCATCACTATTGTCGTCTTTGTCTTCAATGTTTATTATATAGAAAACTGCTTACAATGTTGTACTGATGCAGACTCATATTAGTACGCAAACACCCACCTATAGAAGGCTACAACATTCTCTCGTTTTCCAGCTACTACTGGAAGGGATCTCCAACCCCCTGATCTTGTTTACCAACCACTACCAGAAGGGAGCTACAACCCCCTAAACTAATCACCAGTTTCTACTAGCCGGAAGCTTCGACTTCCACACTGAAGGCTTCTGCCCTCAGAACCACTGCAGACCACATTTCATAAATTTTCACACTAGATCCAACAGCTTCAACACAACACAATTTGTAGATCAATACCAATAGCCATAAACCAGTATTCAAATAGAACGGTGATATCACTGTAACCATTTCACAGTAATAAACCCAGACTTTTGAATTAACACGCAGAATCAGCTTCAACCCTTATCATTCATAAAACCAAATGTATACGGTACTTTACTTACTGCAACCTGCGTGTATACACGATTTCCTGTGGACGAACCTGCATATAGATCTTTATATACTGAAATTAAGAATATAATCAGAATTAGAATAGATCAGAGACATTCAGGCATACTTTTTCAAATTTACAGAACCCTTATTTATTTAGCAGCATCCATCATATTCTGTTATGCGGAATTATGAATTACGGATAAAACACATTCCCTAAATGTGGTGCTATGCATTTAGAACAACATATCAAAGACTTTTTAGACACTTTTCCTAAGAATAAATAGACACACAGAAATATGGAGAAACTTACTTGAGGTCCAAGCACTTACTATTCTCCTTCTGTCGCTCTTGTTGTAGCTTCCAATCCAAATTTGATCGCCAGACTAGTTCCTGCAAGTATAAACACTAAACAACTAAGAGATTGCAATATACAGATGCCTATTCGTCTTAATCAGTTAAATCAATGAAACATGAAACATATACATCAGCTAAGAATCCATGATATGAAATATAGAAACATAAACAGATACATATGTGGGAAAATGAGCAGCAATCTTTATTAATGGATAGAAGGGGGAGGTTACAACTAGAGATTGATTTGATGTCACCAGCTCTAACATCATCCCAGCCTCATCACAATAAACATCTCTCTAGCAGCATATCACTCTAATCAAACACTCAATTGAGAAACCAACAACATTTCTTTATCCTATTTCTTCCTTCCCAAGCACTAGGATATGTGCTCAATTTATAGAGCAGCTGAGGGTAGTTTCTCAAACAATGACTTTCTAATAATAGGTAAGACATGTTCCAAGCTTAGAGGTGTTAGATGGACACATGGATTCAAAGTTTGACACATATGGACTTTTCTAGAAGGCATTGGCCATGTGGAGATTCCGGAACAATGAAAATTTCTCTCCCATTTGACCAACACACTCTTGAATGTTGGGAAGTGTTTTGCAGAGCACCCTTGAATGTAGGTAACTGCATATACAAAGTAGTTAATCCCTTGAGAGGTTGTGTTGGTGAGCTCATAGGTGATATAAAATATACTTCAAATCTTGGAAACCTTGCAATGGAAGTCATGGATGATTTGTTCTTGTTCTTGTCTTAGGGCATGTAGCAACTGAAATGATAGGGGATGATAGACCCTATTTCATTGGTTCTGGGGATGATGTCTAGTTTAACCAGGTCATTGAGAATGGTGCCCAAATTGACCTATAACAGCTTCCCCCTAAAGCATGAAGTCAAAATAATAATAACAATATTTTTTGAATGAGATGCTTTACATTGTGATGGGCTAGAACTAAAGCGGAGTGGTGACCTGCATCAATATTACAGTACATTACATCATGATATATCCTCTTGATCATGAATTGTTGACGGAAGACATTCCCATGCTTAGCCCATAAACTATCTAATAACATGTACATAGTGGAGAAAGTCATCTATATTGGAATGTTGCCCAATGTAGACATGCCTACAGATATAGGCCCATGTTCGGATGACGATCTATATGTAAGGTCACCATATAGATGATGTGTACAACAATCCTGAAATTGCAGTCTGGATGGCTGAAACTAGATCCAAGGTCTTCTTATCTCATTCACTCGATCGTTCGGGTACAGTTCTAGCCATGCGAATATATGATTTGTAGTCGAACATGGTAAGACACTATTTGATTACTAGTCAATGATGTGAGTTGTTAACAAACGCGAGAGAACCACCATTGATGTCAATGGACCTCAAGGTACTACGGTACATTCCGTAAGGCCTGAATAGATGATTTGATGTCGAACGCCAAAAAAAATCTTTCGGTCAAAAGTCCAAAAGCGAGGATCTTGTCAATGCTATAACAAGCCTCATGGTACTGGAAGATGATGTTTCTAAGTAAAATTCCTGGATGATGATTTGACGTTGACATGAAGTCACTTTATTGAGAAATGGGAGTTACTGATTTCAGAGAAAAAGATGACTTGATATAGTAATTTTCAAGGATGACTATCATGAGAATGAAGGTTTATGAGCATTGCAGAAGGATGAGGATTCACTGCATGAATTCTCTTGAACATATCGGCGACACTGAGATGAGTAGGCAGCATTGACACAAAACCGAAGTGAAGATATTATGAACCACAGGTATGAATGAACCATCAAGAAGATTACCCAACCCAAACAGTCACGATGATGGAGTGAAGTGTCATGTTCAAGAGCGACCTGCTATCGTAAAAAGTTCTATTCACTTTCCCAAATTTTTCCCAGTCATTTTTCAACCAGTACCTCTTTATTTTTTAACAAGCTTGAGGAGGATAACATATGATTGATCTATAATTCAACACTTCGGGCGATTAATGTATCGTTATTTAATAATTTAACGAGTCTAGCGATGAATGAAACTCGATTCTTGCCATGATCGACAAGCTTGTCACTATTTTATGTTTTAACGAGCCCAATTACAGTGAAAACCCAGTCATTTTTCATATTTAGAGAGTTTGAAAAAGAGGACGAAAGAAAACTCCATAAGTATTTTTTCGTAAAGTTGTCGCTCAGATCCAAAAAAGTGTAAAACAATATCTGAGAGAACCTCCTAGCCATGTTCGACTAAGGCATTCCTTTTTCGTAAATAATCTATCTCAGTCCGGAAAAAGGTTAAACTTATACTGAGTAGATATCAATTCATTTACTTTTACGAGCTCGAAAAGACAAGTGCTCGGCAAAATTTTCACATTATCGGAGTCTAAAAAGAGCTAAAATAAGACTCCAAGGGTTTATTTTTCACTGTTATCGAAGCTGGAAAAAGAGATAAAAGTGCACTTCAAGTCCTTTTTCATTTTTATCAAAGATCGAAAAATAAGGATAAAAGTATGCTTTGTGGTCAAATCATTCTTGAAATAAATTTGCATGACTAATTTGCTCATCAGTTGCAAAACCTATTTAGAACAACATCAAATGGATTAAAAATACACATTTTATGATAAAAATAGAATAAAACCATAGTCACAATAATAAATATGATTTGAAAATAATCAAATGACTAATTAAAAGAGTTTTACTATTCATTTTTACCATTTGAAAGTTACAATTTGCATTTTGGAGCTCTGAACCTGTTTTTGCCCCTGAACTTCATCTGTTGATTGCGATCGAATATGTGGATGGTTTTCATCGTCGTTTGATCCAGGTTGGTACCATAAACCCTCTCTTTCTTTCAGTAGTCAATTCATTTCATTTCAATGCAAATTTTTAGGGATTTGGGCCCCTTAGGGTAAATTCTTTTTCCAAAGAAGGAAACACACCCTTGAGCATTGAAAACTGCAATGTGGAGCACCTAAATTGAAGCCTAGGTGCATATGCAATGCTCAGTATGTTGTTCAAGACTGCGTTGGGTGCAATTCACATTCTTGATTCTCTCATTGTACCCAAAATTTGCCTAATTTTTTGCATGAAAAAGGAGTCTAATGAGTCTTATGGTTATGTTTCCGAAATTCATCGGACTAGAATGACGATTACATGGAGAGAAAGAGAGCATGAAGAACAAAATATGATTGCCCTTAATGATCTGGGTACTATAAGAGCCCTAAGATATTGTGGGTTATTAAAGCACTTCCTCTTGTCAGGTATGAGGCAACAAATAGAACTTTTGGAGTTCCTAGTTCGTGCATGGGATCCGGATATTGAGGCATTTCACATTAGGAACAAAGTGGTTCCTATTATAGTGGAGGATGTATATTTTCTGATAGGCTCGTCGAGAAGAGGCTTGCCCATTTCTCTCTCAGGGTCTGCTCTCGGAGGAGAGACAGTGAGAGATTATGTTTTGGAATATTGCTATCCAGGGGCAGAGCCAAGCAAGGATGGGAAAATAAACATCCGTGACGTTCGTGATTTGATTTTGAGAACCATTCTATTCACGATCGCAAAGCTTTTCGGCATCGTTACACTACATGTAGTGAATAGATCATAAATGTAGTATGCTCTAGGATGCAGAGATGGGTAGAATTAATGGCTAGGAATGCAGTCCAATCGTTCATTTTGTTCTTGATTGCATTCTTCAACTGGTTCAGGCGACAGGTTATCGCCATCAATGAGTATGCATACGCAGGTGTTGATTTCTGAGGAGATCCAGACTTAGCTTTACCAGAAGGCGCTCAGTGGGGTGCAATCAGTAAGAATGTTTTGACCATGTTTTTTTTTTATTTTCCTAAGGTTTATACAATGTTTTTGTATTTTGATGTTTTCCCAAGACTAAACTAAAGTTTTAATTTAATGCAAATGTTGGTCGAGCTCAACCGGTGGAGGACCCAAAGCATGGAGCGGATGAGCCAGCATAGAGGGTTGTCAGGAGAACAGTCCTTCAGGATTTAGACATGGTTGAGACTCTGTCTGAGCTTTAGCAGCACATAAAGGGATTGACCTTCAGGATTCCGGATTGCCAGATCGAAGAGTTACCCATGCGACTGGAGCGCTACACTATAGTCGTTCCTAACCGTTGGATGCGGTTACTGTGTAGGATAGCTAGATCTATAACATGTTACCATGAGCATCACTAGTTTACATTTGACCTATTGCATATATTTTGAGGTCAGATGACCAATGTGTCTTAGGCACAAATTTTTGTAAAAACCTATAACTATATATCTATTTGATTTTAGTGTTTTCCTATGTTTATTGCGTAATCCTATTCAATTATGTGAATGTATCTTTACATGTGTTGCAAATGTCTGTCTATAACATGATTAGCTAAAGAATCGGTCAATGTGTTCAAGTTTCTAGAAATGTGTTGATATTGAATAAAATCAAAGTGTCTTTCCAAAAGTCGAACTCTTAGGAACAAACGATGCAGTGTTGGATTTCTAACAGTATAAACACTAGTAAGTTGTAATACCACAAGTTGTGATTCTAACCTTGTGATGATGTGGTTAATACCAAATGAAATGGCATCAAAGAGAATTTTGATCAATGCATTATACTCAGTGATATTTTTTGTCGATCTACCGATATAAATCCCTTAAAAACTCACTAACTTGTCATTCGGAGCGAAAATGGCCCATGCTGCAGAGGATAGATTCTGCGTACTACGACTAGCACCATTAGCATATCCAACAAATGTTTCTAAAGAGTTAGACATCTGCGACGAAATGTAAAGCATATTAATAACATCAAGAAAACTCTAAAACAAATTAAGACAGTGAATGCAAATCAACAACATATATATACAATATAATACAAAAAATTACTATGCTCATAATTAAGCATAGTAATGTTTCAGATACAACCCATTTTGGGGTTGCACCAACAGAATTCCATCGTAATCCACCAACTCGTAGGTGCCCTTAGCAAGAACTCTTTTGACAAAATAGGGGACATGCCATAATGGCTCAAATTTCCCTGTACCTATTACATCAGTAACCTGAACATAAAGAAGGACCAAGTCGCTCTCTGAGAAAATGTGAGGTTGGACATGCTTGTCATATTGCACCTTTATATGTCTCTTATGCACTACGTTGGCCAATCGAGCTTCACGACGCGTTTCATCAAGATGGATAAGGTTAAAAAGATGCACTTCTTCATCTGAGGTGCCAGGTAACAAGTCAATTGCGAGTTCTAACGATGGTATTTCACATTGGATTAGAAATATAGCTTCCAGACCATACACCAATTGAAAGGGAGTAAATCCGGTTGCGTTTCTCATCGAGGTTCGATACGCCCACAAGGCAGAGTGCAGGATCAAATGCTAGTTTCTTTTACGAACTCCTATCATTCGTTGAAGCATATGTTTAAGAATCTTGTTGATAGCTTCAACTTGTCCATTTGATTGTGGATAATAAGGAGTAGAATTATCATGTGACAAACCTAACTTGGCAGTCAATTCAGTCATCATATGGTTGCGAAAATGCTTCCCATAATCTGTGACTATAACCTGTGGGACCCCAAACCGTGCAATGACATGATTAAAGAAAAACAATGCAATTGTTTGTCCTGTGTTGTTGAATGCAGGCATCGCTTTGGCCAACTTGGTAAAGTATTCTACTGTAACAATAATATAACCATGCCCCCTAGACGAACGAGGGTTACAGGTCATGAAATCAATGCCCCATTTTGAAAATGGTCCCACAAAGACAACAGGATGCATTGGCACTGGATGTTTGCATATTTTATGATCAAATATCTGGCATGCATGACAACTCTTGGCTGTGAGGATGCAGTCGCGAAATATAGTAGGAAAAAAGTAACCGATGTGGAGTATCTTCTATCTGGTAGCGTATCCAGATAAGTGTCCACCACAAGTCCCAGTATGACAATCATTTAAGAACTTTTTGGCCTCCTCATGAATGAGGCACCCTATTCAAATTGTATCAACACCACGATGATAAAATGTATCGTCGAAAATTAGATAATCTTTAGCTTGGTATCGAATACGTCGCTGGTCGGAGCTAGAGGTATCAGGTCGAAAAGTCTAGGTTTGGAGATAAATGATAAAATCCCCATACCAAGGATTAGATGATCCGATCAGAAATAGAGACTCATTGTTGAGTCTCAAAAGTGTTTTCCATATTCATACATATTTCCATTATGTCATAACCATTCAACTCTCATTTCATAGCCATCTGACCTAAAACCCTACATCAAGTAACCATTTTCATAAATATATGGGTTAGGATCCTTGTCTTCCAAAGTTATTTATTTTATGTGTTTAAAGTGAATTTATGATTAGAAACTAGAAAATTAACATAGTTTCATATATCTATATATGTGTTATGAGTTTTGTGACATGTATAGGTCAAAAGGAAGCTTGTAAAATACCTTTATGTGGCCTCCCAAAACCAAATTCGAATTTGAGTGGAGAAGATCATGGGATCATGAGGAGATGTGTCTCATTTCCTTTTTGTATTGAAATTCTAAAAAGACATGTGTCTTATCATTTCCTATTTTGATTGTAACTCTAGAGATAGAGGGAGAGATTATTGGACTCTCATTAATGAGATAACTTCTCATATTTTGTATAAATAGGAGAAGATTTCTCCTATCAAAGGAAGTAGTGGAAAATAGGAGAAGAAGAGAAAGCATTAGAGATTGTTTTGTAACAAAGCTTAAGATGGAATGGGATGTAGATTTGTGAGTTTATCAATAAAGAAGTTTAGTTCTTTGATGTTGTTTTGATTACAACTTTAAGGAGCTGAAGAATTGCACCAAATTGGTAGCAGAGGGCCCCTGCTATTTGAGGAGGTTTTACATGTTTTCTAGATAAGTCATTTTCAATTCTGTTTTGTCATATTTCCTTAAACTGCTTTCTGAAATCATAGTTTTTAGCATTATGTTTCATGTCATTTGCTTAGATAAAGGATCCTCATGATATTGCAGTTAGTCTCTTTCTCAAGCTCTTCCAATACATCTCTATTAAATGAATGGGATTCAATTGTAATATTCTGAGTTATTAGCATTTCATTTTCTGTTATTTAGTTTAAAAAAAGATCCTCATTATACTACAGTTAGTCTCTTTTAAAAGATTTTCCAATAAACCTCTAATTCACGAATGAGACTAAGTTGTAATATTGTGAGTTATTGATTGTTTTGCTTCATAGAAGATCCTTATCACATTATGATTAATCTCTTTCAAAAGCTTTTCCAATAAACCTCTAAATCATGAATGAGATTTAGTTGTAATGTTATAAGTTGTTTCAGCATTTCTTTTATGTTTTAGTAGATCCTCATTGCATTAGAATTAATTTTTTTCACAAGCTCTTCCAACAAATCTCTAACTAAATGAATCAGATTAAGTTGTAGTACTTTGAATTACTTTTCATTTCATTAATGTTCATTTAGAAGCTATAATATCCATGGATTAGGACTCTCTGTTTTCATCATTTTCTAGTTAGGAATAGAACTTGCAAATAAACTCTGTTTTAATTCATTTATTAACATTTCCTTTTTTCCCTTTTGACATAGATCTAACTTCATCTTTTAGCATAGAGTAGTATACTAAGAATCAAACATAAAAACCCCAAAACATCAATAAAACACTAAAAGCAACGAATTAAGAAAAAGGGATACTTAGGCACATACAGTGCATTACACTTCAACAGTTTACTAGCCCTGGTCGATAATTTATGTTAGCAATTTAGGACACTAAATTGACGAAACACTCATCAACAATAGATGGTTTCGACGTAGTAGCAATACTATCAGAGGGAAGGTCACAGAGAAGCTCAGTTAAAACTAAAGACTTCTTTGACTCAGATTTGATGAATTCCAAATCAAATTCCTACAAAATGACAATCCATTTTGAATACTTTTCCCCCAGAAATTGACGTGATAAGATATAAGTCATGGGGTTTCAATCCAAAATGACAATGGTCTTCCGGAACATGATATGGTGGCGAAATATTTGGACAGCTTGAATAGCCAAGGCAAGCTTTTCTAAGTGCGAATACTTTACTTCCATATCATTGAGATAGAATGTTCTATCCCATTGTATACTTGGACCAATACCATAGCAATGGTCATATTAGCAGCTGTGATATATAAGAAATAATCACTCTGATAATTGGGGGGATACATTAATGACGCCTGGACAAGAGTATCCTTGACAACATCAAAATAATCTTGCGCAACTTGGTCCCAATGGAAGGTAATCCCCTTTTTCAAGAGTCGAGTAAACCCTTTATCCATTTCGGCGTAGTTGGGTATGAACCTCCTTAGGAAGTTAGCCTTTCCTTGAAGTTTCTGTAAATAAATTAAATTTGATGGCGCAGGAAAATCAAGAATGGCCTGGACCTTCAATGGGTCTATTCAAATTCCCTCTTTTGAGATGACGAATCCAAGAAAACAACCAGAACCAACATAAAACACAAATTTATGTGGATTGAGGCGTATTTTGTAGTGTCGGCAGTGTAAAAAGATAGCTCTCAAATGCATCAGGTGATCAGTCTGATTTCGTGAATGCGCGGGTAAATCGCCTAGATAGGGTTGAACAATGTGCTTGATGTCACTAAAATCATAATCCATTTCTCTTTGAAAAGTTTCCCCGGCATTCTTTAAACCAAATGGGAGTTTCCTATAAGCGAATGTGCCCCAGGGACAAATGAATGTTGTCTTATATTGATCCTTTGGGCAAATATTGATTTGATTGTAGCCGGAAAATCCATCCATGAACGAAAAGAATTCGCATCGAGCACAATCGTCAATAATCTGGTCGATAAAGGGAGTAGGGTAGTTGTCTTTTGGACAAGCAAGATTGACATCCCGGTAATCGACGCATACTCTAATGGTTCCTTGTTTTTTCATGACAGGAACGATGTTGTAAACCCACTCGATTAGCGGAACAGGGTAAATGAAACCATCACGCAAAAGTTTTTCAACTTCTGCTTTAATGGCAACGACCTTCTTCGGATGAATAGGACGAAGGCGTTGACGTATTGGCTTGACATCAGGTTACATATTAATAGTGTGTTCAACAATACTAGTATTTATACCTGGCATTTTCTCGTAAGACCAAGCAAATACATCATCGAATTCACGAAAGAGAGAGCGATATGTTTCGAGTTTTGATTGAGAACAAGACACACAGACATGAATGTTTTCTACAATGCTAGGTTTGGTCGAAATATCAATAGAAATGGTTTCTTCAATATTTGACATATTTTGCTCAGAAAGGATTGCATTAATAGGAAAATAATTTGAAAAGAAATTTTTGATCGATGGGTGATATAGTTCACTAAGATTATTTTCTTCATAATCAGGAAGATGGGAACGATGATGATAATCTTCCCATGGTTCTCCTTCTGACATCATGGTTTCCAAAATATTCTCATATGTCAAGAAATTTGAGGAAAAAGGATCAGATGGAGTACCAAAATCTAATGAACGATCAACCCAAACAATCGGCGACGATGATTTCAGATTCGGCGCCCAAGCCAGATAGATTGATTTCTATACCATCTTAATAGGGTTGGGTGGTAGAAACTCATCCAACATAACAATTTTAGAATCACTCGTACTCTCCCTTAAGCCAGATGGAGTGGAAGAGATCATGTAGCAAGCGACGATAATGCAAAGGTTTCCATGAGAGTGGAATCCTTTAAGAGTCCTACACCAATGTTCTGAAGTGCACATTGGGGTGTGTGAACTAATGGAACACTTCCAGTTACCTGGGAACTAGAGGCAAAGAAGGATAGCTGATTGATGACTGTGATAACACCTTTATGTGGAAAGGCGATCATTCTAAAATATGTAGAAACAATTGCAGTCATCGCATATACCCATGGCCTTCCAAGTAGAATATTGTAGTCAAGGGTTCTGTCAACGACCTCAACTTCAACATTCATTGTTTTTCCCCCTAGTTCAACATGCAAGTTATTGATAATACCACAAGGCTTATATGTATGTCTGTCAAAATCCTTCAACATTGTTGATGATTGAGAGAGGCGCAGCGAGCCAAGTGACTTCCAACAGTTTAGAGACATAATGCACGTAGATGCTCCCTCATCAATAATAGTACGATGAACAAGGTGATCGAGAACATTTACTTGGATGGATAATTCCAATTCTCTTGGTAATTGCGGCACATAGCTCGTATGATTAAAGACTACGAGATTAGAATCAGTCGGATCAAATCCACCAATTGCCAACAACAAAGCTTGTTACTGGGAGGAACAATTTTGTATCACCTCAAGCGCTGACATAACTAAAGGATATTGAGCCAAATCTTCAACTATATTATAATTTTGAGCAGCTCTTGCTTGAGGATTATATGTCGATTTATGAACGACTCCCTTCGGTGGCTTGATTATCAATTCAAGAATAGTAGGTGGTGGTACCGATTTCGTAGACGGATTCGTGGTTGAGGTAGTAGGTTGATCAGTGGCCAGACTACCGTAATCTTTATTATGCATTGACACCAAAAAAAATTTTGATGGCTTTGTGATAGATAACATAAGCACTTTGGAACTAGAAGCTAGATCCATAGCAACCAAATTTGTGTCTGGATTTGGAAACGAATCTGTTAACACAGCTGACGCATGTGAGGGATTAACCATTTTATAGACTTTAGCATGGTGAGGTCAATCCCGAACAAAGTGTTCCTCGTTACAGATTATGCATGGATAACAAGGTTTCTGATTTCCAGACGATTGATCAGATGACCTTTCTTGCGAGGTAGAAGTTTGATTTTTCTTTGATTTCCCTTTTTTCTTACTTCCGGGTTGCTTGTCACTTTTTCCTTTGTCAAATGACACGACATTGATTTCGGAAGAAGGCACAGGATCAGATGCAGCATTATAATGTGTGCTTGCAGTATCGATCATATCATCTCCGACATGAGAGTCCTTTGATGGAGGAGGAACAATAAAATTAGATCGCGGCGCGTTAGGAATTTTTTCGTAGAGTGTGCCAGACTGAGTATAAATAAAATCTAAATATTGGGCATGAGCAATAACCTTCTCTTCAGTGAAGATGTCACCCTTAACCACATCCTCAGTTATAGATGGTAACAGGGACTTAATGAACCACTCAACAAGGAGATGATCAAGAACAAATGTCTTAATCATTCTACGATGACGATGCCACTCATGAATATGATAAAAAATGTGAGTAGCATTATTTTGTTTAAAATTAGTCAAGAGTTTTGTTCCAGTTTCATATCGTATGGGTAGCTGGAAGTGAGTCAAAAAGACAGTAGGTAGGGCAGTGAAATTATCAAAAGAAGCTCTAGGTAACTCAATGTACCATTTTCTAGCCGAACCAGTGAGCGTACACTAGAAAAGACATAGTCGAACAGAGTCATCATTCAGGGAGTTTGATGAACACCACAAATGATAAGTCATAACATGAGTCGAAGGGTCTTCCCCAGGGTTTCCATTGAACTTAGGAATATCCTAGGGTAATTTATGAGGTATCTTCGGCCACCAAGGAGCATAGTTGAGTGGATCGTTGGTGAGCCGGTTCAAATTTGGTAACTCTAAATTTGCGACAAAGGGAAACTGTCGATTGAGGTCAAGTTGATCATAGCCAGGGTATGATGGAATTTCTTGGGCAACAGGCCTTTGAGCACCAGCATAAGGAATCTGTTGTTGGTAACCCAGATAGGGGTTGTTTTGATAATAAAACACTTGAGGATTCTGTTGACCAAAACCTAGGTACGATACTTGTTGAAATTAAGGTTGAGGCATTTTCACCTGTGGCTGCTAAGGGATCTGTCCACCAATGTTATAACCCAAATTAGGATAACTTGGATTCAGTTGAGGATAGGTATAACCTGGTTGTGGCTATGACATCCCATAATATAGTAATCCAGCTTATGAATAAATGATTCTGGGTACAGGTTGTTTTAAATTAGCAGAAGGAGTTAGGTCTGAGGGCCCAATACTTGAGGGTATTGATTTGAAGGACCCACCTGAAATGGTTGTTGTACAATAGTTTGAGTTTTTAACAGGGGTAAAGTTGTATTAACAAGTGGAATTGATGTGGGTGCAACAGGTTGAATTGGTTGATACGAGTGTACAATCGTTTGTGGTTGGATAGGCAGAGTGGGCTGCCATTGAAAAACATTTATTTCGACATTAGATTGACCAAAAAACGATGGAGTACTGTCCAAGTGGGTGACCATAGGTTGCCCCCTAGCATGAGGAGTATAATAAGATGGAAAATATTTTTCTCAAAATGCAGGGATTCCTGTTGAGATGGTACTGGATGGAATAGACCCAGATGGACTAGCTTGATATTGCCCTGATGATGGATATAAAGGATCAAGTCGTTTAGTACTCACTATAGGTTTTCTAGTTAAAATACCAGACGATGACATTGGTGAAGTCCATGGGTTTGAAGATGCACCAGAGAAAATTCCATATAAATATTTATAACCTGATGGGACCATAGGACCACCATGTAAATATGACTCTGATGAAGTTGTGAACATCGACGGGGTAGCAAGAGCAAGTGCTGAGGAAATTAGAACAGATGGTCCAACCAAAGATGTTGGTTCAGGCATGGTTACTTGACCAAATGTATACCCTTTTGAATCAACGTGAATTTGAATAGGCACGGGATCAACAAAAGAAGAGGGTGGTGATTGAGGAAAAGACTCGTACAGGTAAAGATCCTCCCCAAAATGAGTTGGATGTAAAGGTGTTTCGTCTTGTGGGATTTCTTCAATCGAAATTAAACCAGGTGGAAGGATTTTTCCATCAGGCCCAAAGTATATTTCAAGAGGTTGACTGCGCGATATGGGAGACTCAATGGATACAATAGACTGTGGGGCGACTGATACAGGAACAACTTCCAATCGCTCAACTTCAGGATGCAGATGTTCTGGAAAAAAAGAGATAGGATTTGGATCAACTTCCAGTTGAACAACGTCGAGTTCGAGAGGTATGGTCTCACTGATTGGATGGATCGTGACCATGGGTAGCTGTGAGGACTCTGTCTCGACAACAGTAGATGAACCAGGATTTGTAGAAACAACTTGTGCCGATTCTAGTATATGTGAATATGATGCTTCACCAGAGGTACTGATGGTACTAGTTTCGGTAGAGCGATGTCACCTTCGCCGACCAGAAGTGACTTCCGGTGGTAAAGGTGGTTTTAATGCAAGTCTATGCGAACGACGGGGAAAAGGATTTTCTTCTTCCACGATGACTGATTTATTTTATGACCAAAAACAAATAAACAAAATAAAAGGGTAATGCTAGGCAAAAGGTTTACCAAGAAATTGTGAACTGAAGAATACCTTCAAGCGAACCAAGAAGTACGGGCAAGCAATCTCCTCGAATGTTGTGTTCGGTGTATCACAATTTACAAGGCGGGTGACTCAGTTCACTATGGATGGATAGCAACCTAAATTTGTCCTCCCAAATATAACCGAAGGTACGTGGAGGCCCAAGTCTGTATTAGCCTCTAATGCGAAACCGCATAGTGAGAGCACCCTTTTATACTTTTCATACTATAACACCGCCCGATATACCTGAAGGTATGTGGACGAGCTACGATATACTTACGTACGTGGAGTGAGGTATCACACTCGGAATGTGTCGCAGACAATTAACTAAAGCTGCTATGTTTTACGATGTTGGAACACTGTTAGCATGAATTTTTTGTCGTAAAAACTCACTTTAGCTACGCATATCAAGTAGCCCTAACATAAGTTATGGCTGCAAAATATCTTAAAATATGAAATAAGCTGCATACATCTAGATCTAAATATGGAAGATATTAAGCAGATAAAATACAAGCATCAATGGACAAGACAAGAATACATGTTTAAAAGAATATTTTTATTATATCAAAGAATTGGGCACCTGAGAGGAAAATAAGAAAGGTGTTTTCCAGTTCTCCTCAGTGGGCTGGGTTCTTGGAAGTCCTCAGTGTTTCATATTAATGGTCTCTCTCTCTAACTATTATGGAAAACAAAAACATGGAACTCAATGGGAGTTCATAAAATAGAAATGCAAAGTGGTGACCAAAAGCAGATCCAGTGTGATCCAATGCAATAGAGGTGACTAATGAATGGGAAAAACCCTCCTATTTATAACAAAATATTGGGGTGTTCTAGAACCTGGTGCGTGAATAAAATATTATTAAACATCTTCTAGAATCACCCTTTAGGAATATTTTATTATATTTGTTGGAGGGAAAAGGGTTTTTGACTTGGGTCAATTCCTTTATTTATAAATAACAAATAAAGAAATGATTTATTTGTTATTTAAGGGAAATGAGGGGAATATGATTAAATAAATAATGGTTTATTTAATTATTTATATTTGATTTAGTCAAATTTAACTAAGAATATGATTTAAATAGTGATTTAAATAACTTATTCTTAGGAAACAATTAAATAAATAGTGATTTACTTAATTGATATCCTTATTTTGGGTTAAATATGACCATGAAACATAAATAAATGTGGTGAAAGCAATTTTACTTTGGGTAAAATTAGTCTTACATGGTGTACTTGGGTTCATCTAATAATAATAGGTTAGATGACGAAAAAATGGTGTAACAAACACGTCTCTAGCCTAGACCTTCTAAATGTTATCGTTATGGTTCCAATGCTTTTTTAGGTAAATTGATGTAAATTTTAAGTTGATCTTGTTTATCAATTTTCCTTTCAAGGTTCATCGTGATGATGTGATGGAAATTCCTAAAATGCAAACTAAAATGATAAGTAAACTTTTCACTTTTAGCTTTTTAAATGAATATATTAGCTACTAAAGGGAAAGAGCAATCAGTTTTGAGAGCAAACAACAAAGAGCACAAACTAATATGCAACTTTCCTAATCTGCTCCTATGCAAAACACACAATCCACTACATGCAAATGCAGATTTTTCTTTTCAGTCCCCTTAATGTGAATGCAAAAAGGAAACTATATGCATCAAATCAACAAAAAACAAATGTTTTCTTCTTTGAGAAATGATGAATTTAACAATTTCTCTTTTAGGAAAAATGAAGAATGGAACTACAATTTTTCCTACAGGAAACGAAGAATTTAACGACAATTTCATTTACGAAAACAAATGGATCTAATGCAGAAATAAAAATACTTTGAATTTGATTTGTCAATGATAAAGAAAAACACTTAAAGAGACATTGAACAAACTTACTTTTCAAAGGAGGAATAATCAGGAAAATTCACTGGTCTCTATGAGGTATCAGACAATTGAAAACACAGCGAACAAAAGGTTGAATGTGATGGAAATGAAAAGTTCAAAGGGAATTTGGTTGGCTTAGGGTGAAATGCAGTCTCTAAGGGGAGACAGTGCGTTGCGAAGCACCCCTGAGTGGGAGACAGTGCTATGCAAAGCACTGTGTCTTGACCAACAGTGCGTTGGGTGCAGCAGAGAACAAAATTCAAGCTACTAAACACACTTCTAATGCAATTATTTGTTTCAAGAGTCTAATAATTGACAGTAGATGCTACTGGGTGGATAAGCAGAGGAAAAAACACCAAGGATGAAAGGAAACTCCCTAGTGGAGTCGCCAATTTGTTATGTGGAATTATGAATTATGGATAAAACACATTCCCTAAATGTGGTGCTATGCATTTAGAACAACAGATCAAAGACTTTGTAGACACTTTTCCTAAGAGTAAATAGAGACACAGAAAGATGGAGAAACTTACTTGAGGTCCAAGCGCTTCCTATTCTCCTTATGTCGCTCTTGTTGTAGCTTCCAATCCAACTTTGATCGCCAGACTAGTTCCTGAAAGTATAAACACTAAATAGCAAAGAGATTGCAATATGCATATGCCTATTCGTCTTAATCAGTTAAATCAATGAAACATGAAACATATACATCAGCTAAGAATCCATATATGAAAGATAGAAACATAAACAGATACATATGTGGGAAAATGAGAAGCAATCTTTATTAATGGATAGAAGGGGGAGGTTAAAACCAGCGATTGATTTGGTGTCACCAGCTTCAGCATCATCCCAGCCTCATCACAATAAACATCTTTCCAACAACATATCACTATAATCAAACGCTCAATTGAAAATCCAACAACATTTCTTTATCCTATTTCTTCCTTCTCAAGCACTAGGATCTGTGCTCACTTTATAGAGCAGCTGAGGGTAGTTTCTCAATCAATGACTTTCTAATAATAGGAAAGACATGTTCCCAAACTCAGAGGTGTTAGATGGACACATGGATTCGAAGTTTGACATATATGGACTCTTCTAGAAGACACTGGCCATGTGGAGATTCTAGAACAATGAGAATTTCGCTCCCATTTGACCAACGTACTCTTGAATGTCGGGAAGTGCTTTGTAGAGCGCCCTTGAATGGAGGTAACTGCATATGCAAAGTAGTTAGTCCCTTGAGAGGCTGCGTTGGTGAGCTCATAGGTGATATAACATATACTTCAAATCTTGGAAACCTTGCAATGGAAGTCATGGATGATTTGTTCTTGTTCTTGTCTTAGGGCATGTAGCAACTGAAATGATAGGGGATGATAGACCCTATTTCATTGGTTCTGGGGATGACATCCAGTTTAACCAGGTCATTGAGAATGGTGCCCAAATTGACCTATAACATATTCAATCACCCATTCACTGATCATATTTATACATAGTCAACTAGCAGCATAAACAATATTTAAACAATCCAGATCTACATGAAGACTTCATTGACAAACAACAGAAACATAGCAGAAATGATCAGATATTTTCTTTAGCAATCTTCAGAAAAACCCTAACTTCAATACGCGCTTTTTCTGAAACGAACCCGCGGGTATATGTGCTTTCACCATGACGAACCAGCGTATATATCTGTAAATATTACAGGTTGTGTAACACTTTTAAGTATAAAACTTGCTCAAATCATATCATTTACTTCAACAATTATGCACCAAACCATAGATCTAAACAACTCATAAACAGATCATGCAAATACATAGTCATTTCAGGTCTAGAGATCTTGATCCATTATTTTCTTCATGAGTGCATCAAAATATCAGATCTATCTATTGAATATATCCTAATCCATGTAGATATACTTCATACTAAAGTATTCATTCAATTCTCATTCATATACACACTCTTGCACTATGATATTCTCCTTCGTATATGGTTTGAGGCTTATTCAATACCATAAGCCAAAAACCACACTAGTGTCGGTGGTATTCTTGGATGGGATCAAATAGTCGTTATTGTGCCCAATATTGTGGGCTAATACCATGGTAAAGACCCTTGGTATCATAAACTGAGTGCGTAAATACATACGCTACCTTTCTTCTTTGTACCCGTGTGTATACGCAACTTTTCTTCACCAAAACTGTGTATACACTAATTCTGGATTTATACTCGGGTTCCCTTCATAAAACTTGCGAGTATACGCGGGTTCCCTCCATCAAACCTCGTATACATATTGAAACTTTACATTTATCATTCCTTTTTCATTGATTGGAATTCCTTTCTCTGTCACATCAACTCATCGAGTAGGTTGCCATCAAGGACAACATATTACATCATAATGCCAACAGAAAAAATATGCATAATGTGGGAGCATGACAAAGGGTCTAAAGAGGCGGAGAAGAAAATTGTTGAGAAGAAACATGTGGCAGAAGTTTCCCCACCACAAAGAGAGCATCGCTCTTCCCAAGGGTGATAAGAAGTTTCCTAAGAAAGTTGACAATAAGAATGGAAAAACAAAGCGAGGAGAGACGAGTACTCTAACAAACCCATGAAGGTTGTGGTGAGAGCATCAGTGGGTGCTTAAAGGACTAAATCCCTGAGCCTTCACAAAATAATTATGGATCATATGGACGATGAGTTGCGAGAAGGAGGAGGAGTGAATGATTTCTAGAATAGATATATTATGTGTGATGGGCCTTGCTTGCACTATGTAGGCTGGTAGGATTGCAGAGGCAAGAACAAAAATCAATGTGCTAGAATGATATAGATGTCGGTAGGATTTTGTGATGCTAAATTGCTTTCTCAATGCATTATATAGGTATAATCAAGTTCCAATGGCTTCCCTTTGTCAAAAACTGAGGTATTATCGGTAGTGTTCTTCAAAGTCCAATCAAGGGAATGATGGTTGAGGTTTACAAGGAAGGTGTTTAGATTTGTAAGAATATGGGGTGTGCACTGGAAACATTGGGTCGAGTCTTATAGAGAATTTTTGAAAATATCTTCTTGAAAGTCAAGGTTTGGCTAGACACCGCAATGAGTGATGTTTCGTCAGAGAGCCTAATAGAGTGGACCACATGATAAGAGTTGCGTTTGAAATCAAATGAAGAGAGTATCAGAGAGAAAAACTTGGACAAAAAAATTAACTTATTTTATGATGAAACAAAAAACTTGCTCATCAGCATCATGGAGGATGGGAAGAAGCGAGTCGAAAGGTTGATTGTCTAGTTATTGATGTTGCCTTTTTTATAAGTCGTTGGCTTAAGGGGTCGTGATCTAGGTTCAGAGTGTTCTGTGCAACCACCAAAACCCTCCAACTACTGTCACTTTCGGTAGTAATCCGCTTATGCAAACCAAAGTCTCACCCGAAGCAGTATGGAGGGGTGTTGGAACCAGGTTTCCGCACCTTGAGGGAGAAATATGTTGTGGATATAACCCTTCTGATCTGATCTAACTACTACTACTCTGAAAAAGTTCCTGTAGCCTAATTAAGATCTATCTTTAATAAAACCCTTAACACAGAAATAGACTTGCGCAATCACAGATATCTATTTTATCAAGTTATTATCTCACAGAAACCCTTAAAAAAATAGATATAGATCTTGCACAATTATACAACCAATTCAGATAGATACGCATCAATAATGTAAACTATTGTAGATCTATAAACAAATCAATACATCAATAAATAAACATCAATCATGCATGTAAAACAATACTTTCACCAAAACTTCTCTTTATTAGCAGATGTTCAACGATTACAATTCAGTATCTTGTGCACACAGCTGCAGATTCCTCGCACACAGCCCAAGACTTAGGTCTTTGCGCACACAGTCGTAGGAGCCTATTTCTACTGAGACTTATCACACAAAAACTTTACTAAATTCATGCCAACAGTACATAATCATATATCAATTTATTATTCGACTTGACGCAACATACCTATTTATATAATTCAAATGCGTAAAAAGCTTGAGCTCAAACTGTGGTTTGAGACCCACTTTTTACCCTTTAACCCATTACAAAAAGAAGGAGCTTTGACCCACCCCAAAGCCCCTTGACCTACGTGCTACACTTTAACAAAATAGACAAAATTGACTTGACTCTGACCCTAGGGGACCCTAACCCAACATAAGTGGTCAAGCTATAAGTAAAGAATAAGAAGATTTGATCATGTTGCCAAGGTTGCAATGGTAAAGCAATTGGACAAGTGCACCTTATTTGAGGCACTCGAGCATGACTCATTAGAAAATGTATTGATGGAAAGCCCATGATGAAAGTGATTTATAGCTATCTAAAGAGGCAAGTGTGAATCCATTTCGAAAGTGGCAAGAAAAACCAGGAAGAGGACACATAATAATAAGTAGGATGTTGGTGAATAACATGGGTTGGAGATATAAAGAGAGAGAAGTCAAGCAATAAGAAAGGACAAGTCAATATAGGGATCAACACTGTTAGAGATGTAGTTAGAGTGTGGTTGTATGGAACAGAAAATGGAGATGGAGTGAATGGTTTGAATTTTAGTGAAGGATTCAATGTGTGATAAGAGTTGTAATGGTGTGATAACGAAAATGGTGTGTGAACACCCTAATGGTTTTGGTCCAAGGCAGGTGCACTTACCTGCGAAGTTGTAAAACCTATTATTCAAGCATACAGGTTACATATGATCACGTGTTGTTGTAATACCTTAAGACTTTGATCAGGCATTCATGTAGTGCAGTGGAACATAGAGTTATTAAGTTGTGGAATGCACTACTTGGATAAGTACCAAGGTGGCAGGTGTAATGTATCCTAGCTTGAGGGGGGGAATGTGAGGATGTGAGATGGTTGATGAACCATGTACGTGAAATGGTGCCCTAGATAATTGGCGGATAAAACAACTAGTTATCCATGATTTTGGTAGATCATAACTTTTTATATGGACTTTGACAAAGTGATTAGGACCAAGTTAATCTCCTCGAGTCAAGTTTAATGGGGGATTGTTAGGGAGATTCAGGTAAAATTGACTGAGTACGGTTTTTGAGCTCCAGATTTATGACAATCCATGGCATTGGCCCATAGTATTCATGTGGAAGATAACCTATTTAAAACTATAAAGAATCCAAGCAAATTTATCCTTGTGACCATTAGAATCTCAACAACGATATTTTTAGATACCACCACTTCTCTTAGTTTTATGATCCTAACAAATTACAAATCATTAAAATGTTAATATGTTTTTAATATAGCTTAATTACATATCATAGTTTTAAAATGTTTACCATTTTTATTTTTATAACTAATAAGAATGGTTAACTTATATAAATTATTTAAAATAAAATTAATTTTAATAAATTATTTAAAATATATATTTTAAAAATTTTAAATTATTAATAAATAAATTATTATTATTATTATTTTAATTTGATATTTAATTTAAGTAAATTTAAATTTAATAGTAAAAAATATTATTAATTTTTAAGTTTAAATAATGGATTATAATTTTTATTTCAATTTAATTGGTTTTGCATATTGTTTCCCATGGGAAGGATATTAAGAGTTAATAATTAAATTACAAAAAGAGAAAATGGAGAACAACTTCCCTTTTCACCACTTGAGTTATAGTTAATTCAAACACCTTTTATTTAAATTCATAGAACAAACATAAATTGTGAAAATTCTATTATTTGTGTGTAATTTTAATTTAAATAATTTAAATCAATGGTAACCTTTCATCTTTAAAATTTTAAATTATATATATATACTTTATAAAAGTATCACACCATTAAAATGTTTTAATCATAAGAATTTTATTATTAATTAATTAATTTTCTATATAAAACGAGTTGGTATTAACATATTTAATTTATAAATTACATTGAATTATATTTTGTTATTAATTTGTTTTAAGTATTTAGAAATATAATGATAACTTTTGTATTTTTAATTATTTTTTTAGGTAGATATTGAAACATTTTATCCAATATGGATGTAGAAATATCTGGTTTACCATGTACCCATATAAAATTGACCTAAAAATATTTTACTTTTGATTAAGATTTTAATGTTTGATTTATAATGGATATTAATTTTTTTATTATAAATATTTTTGAAAGCATAGAAGAAATTACACATCTCCCTTTAATTAAGGAGCTTCATCTTCTTCTTCTTTTTAAGTCAAAATTTTATTCATTCTTCCAAAAAGAGGTACATCAGTAGAAAAACGCAGGTAGTCTCACCCCGACCAAATTTGTTGACTGTCATTATCAACATATTACAGTGAAACAAAAAAACAGTAAGAGACACAATCCACAACTTAAGAGGCCATAGGCACTAGTAAACATACATAACAAATAAAACACTTGTATCCATGCTAATCGTCAAAAGTGAAGGAGGCTAGGTTGTCCAAAGTTGTTCCAAAAAGCGAAGGAGGACAGAAGGAGCATTGGACATGCTCCTCAAAATGGGTCATCCAAGCCTCCAACTTTTCAACTTTCTCAGATAACAAAGTCTGGCCTCGCGAGACCACCACTAGATGCTCCCAGACATGGCACTGGAAGTAATGCATTTTGTTCAAAGTGGCAATCAATTCAACATGTTCCTCTTGCCTTACCCGCTATGAGGTCTCCATACATTCAAGAACTTACTAGATCACATCTTGACATCTCTCAATGCAGCATCATTGTTGTTGTCCACGACCACCATGACGCACCAGCGCCCGACGCCCTGAAATTTCGTGACGAGCCAAACCCCCACGTTGTTGACCTGGAGTGGTGTGGCTTCTACAACCCATCATCGAGCCCCCATGTCGACCACCCCGAGCTACAGACCCTACATGTCCTGACTTCCCCGACTGACCACCACCTCTGCCACCCGTTGTCGCGCAACTCGAACGACCACTGCACTGACCACCCTACTCTGGGCCATCACTACTAGGCGCCAACTCTAATCGAGACAAGGATGCACCACCCCCAAAGTTGCCCGAATTGGGCTTCGCCTGAACAGAGGAGCGCCCCGAGAAAGGAACCGAACACATGGGTTGCTCCCTAACACCACTGGAACGATCAGAGGACCACTCACCCGAAACCTCCTGAGTTGTCCACACAGAAAAAAGCAACACCCGCATTGGCTTAACCACCACCCACCAACGCATAGTGAAGACGAAAAACACAAAACTAACACTCGCTACAAGCCAAACACATTCCCATTTCCTGCGACTGCCTCCCATGAGCCACCCTAGCTAGAACCCAAAACACTCACTCCATCAACTCTGCCCAGCATCGAAAAAGCCTGTGAAATGGTCGAAGAAGTCCGCAATTACATGCCCGCTCCAAAAGAGATTGATGACCACTCTCCCGGACTGAAACCACGCAGAATTAAGCAGAAATAATAAAACACCACCCAAACCAGGCGACCATGCCTTGCTTTCCCTACAAATGCACTAAGTCAAAGACCAATCCAGAAATTGATAATTATTCTCACTCGAAAGAAGGGGAGGGAACGTCGACGACGAGGTCGCCCCCCTCTCCTAGACAGGGAAACCTCTGAAATGACCGTCTCTCCTCACAAAGCCCTCACCACATACGCCATAACTCTCACACACATAGAATGACCAACAAAAATCCTTGCCCCCCTCCATAAAATTCAATCGATCGGCACCACCCTTGAGATCCAAGGCTACATGAAGCTTCACACGTTGATCATAACTCCCTTCGTTACTCAATGTGTAACGGAAAGACGAGGAGGCCGGCCTGCCCCCCTGCAACCACATGCTTACCTTGGGCGCCCACGCATTCCCTTAGGAATGCCTTCCTCATGTAAATATTATATTAAAAATTCACTAAATAAAAATTCCAATTTTTTTTACCCATAATAAAAAGAGTTTACAATTTAATATTAAAAAACACATATTTTTCAATAATATTTTAAAAAATAATACATCTTAATATTTATTAAATATAAATAATTATATATATTTCTCATATTTTAAGGAAAAAACTTTAACATCTTTTTATTAAAAAAATATATTAAATACATAATTCTTTTATGTAAAACAAAGTTATTTACTTATAATTTTTTTCAATAAATTATATTAAATAATGTATTCCATGTCTTGGCTTGTTGTCCAAAATCATTTTTAGTTGAAATTGATAAATATCTATAATAGAATTAAAATGGGCAAAACATTATTTTCAATCACTAATACTAAATAGTGTATTCAATGTCTTAGCTTTTTCTCCAAATTATTATTAATTAAAATTGATAAATATCTATAATAAAATTGAAATGATATAAAATCATGTACAATTAAAATTAATAAATATCTATGATAAAATTGAAATCACTTTCTTTTAATTAACTTCATTAGGTTATATGCAAAAATTTATTTTATATTTTGACTTTTCTCCAAAATCATTTTCAATTAAAATTAATAAATATCTATTATAAAATTGCAATCACTTTCTTGTTGGTAGCAGTTAGTTTATTATAGAAAATTTATGGGCCTGACGTCTTTCCAAAATCATTTTCCATTAAAATTAATAAATATCTATTATAAAATTAAAGTCAATTCTTTCAGCCATAGTGAGTTTAATTTATCATAGATGTTATTTATTTTTCCAAAAACTTTTTCATTTTAAATTAATAAATATCTATTAAAATATAGTCAATAAAAAAATAGTTTTTAATTTTAAAATAAAAAATAAAATGTCTATAAAATGTAGAAAAAATGGTGATAAGTGTTTTTATAAGATATTTTGTGATGAAAAGATTATTGATTTAGAAACATTTTGGACAAAAATACAGTCATGTTAAAGCTAGTGTGGTTTTAGCAGCGTAATTGTCCAGTAACTACTCAACCCACATGTTAGGTTTGCTAGTCATCTCATAACTCACATTATCTAACAAAAAATAAAAAAGTATCTTCTTTGATTTGAAAGTGAATAAATAAAACCCTCGAAAATTTTGAAATCTGTAAAAAATTTGAAACCTTAATTTTGCTAGAAGTATTTAGGTTTCCCATCATAAAGTCTAATGATGGGTTTAAACAAATGCCATGTTACACAGTTTGCTTAGCTGCAACCCCTACTTCTAGTCATAAACTTTTGGTTGATTTACTAGAAAAATTGTAGTGACATTCTCTAGTTACACATTATTGATATACATTTCATATATAATTTTTGGATATTATAGAACTCTGAATTATTGTGATTTTTCTTCTAAAAATTATTACCGAAAAAATTTCATATAAAAACACTAAAAAATGAATACTCATAATCTAATTACAAATCATAATAATAAATAAAATCATCAAATTTTCATTCAAAATAAATTTGAAATTCCAAGCCTATTACTTTTTACTTCTGCCTCAATAATAATATAAAGGTTGGAACCCACTTGATCTTCTTAAATTCAGTCAATTCCAGAAATGAAACAGGGAACATTGATGGCTGCTCTCTCCTTAATTTCAGTCAATTCCAGGAATGAAACAGGGAACATTGATGGCTGCTCTCTCCTTAATTTCAGTCAATTCCATGAATGAAACAGGGAATATTGATGGCTGCTCTCTTTTTAAGTTCAGTCAATTCCAGGAAGAAAACAGGGAACATTGATGGCTGCTCTCTCCTTAAGTTCAGTCAATTCCAGAAATAAAACAGGGAACATTGATGGCTGCTCTCGATGACCAATGGATCGTGATCTGCATTTGAGACTGATGAGGAATGGAATGTATCACCGTTGTTAAACTTGACAAGGTTATAATTTCGAAAATAATATAAGTTTTAAAATTTCGGGTGTTTCTAGAGGTTTTTGAAGTGTGAATTTATTTTCATCATAAAAAAATTAGATTGAATTTTTTGAAAACATTTTTACTAAAATTTGACCAAATTTTAGTCATACATTTTCCACCCAAAAATATATGATATATTAAATTTTTTGATGAAATTTTTAAAATGCTAAAATCAGAAAATACAGTCATCAAAACCAAACCATTTATTTTGAAAGCATCGCTCAAAAAATGAATATATTACAAGAAAATCAAATTGTTCACTACAGATTACCACCAGGGCATGAAGGATAATGGCATGTGCATGTGGGTTTATAGTCCTCTGCCTGCTCACTGCAATATGCACGATGGCATCCTCCACTACGCCCAACTAAGCACTATATTGCACTGAGCAGTCAGAGGACTATAAACGCACATCACTTGCCATTATCCTTCATGCTAGTCTCTCACAAGTTCATGGCGAGATTTCTATCAGAGTTTTCTGTAAGAAGTTGATGATCGAGCATAATGGGCTCTCTAGCTGCAGCTGAGTCGTATTTGATAACCCAGTTAGATGTTGAGGTGGAAGAGCCTGAGATGGTTGTACCAGTTGAACCCACTGAGGAATGCTCTCTCTTTCTATCGAATATTGATCATGCAGTTGCTTATGTTGTGGGTGGGCTGAAAGAAGCCCTTGTGAAGGTGTTGGTGCCCTACCTTTTCATGGCAGGGAGATTGAATTTGAATGAGAAGGGGAGGTTGGAAACTGACTGTAACATAGCTGGGGCTCTGTTTGAAGCAGCTAATTGTGATCTGACATTATCTGATCTCGGTGATGCCACTTTCCCAAATCCTGTTTCCAGAAGTCTGGTGCTCCAAGGAGCTCATGCTAGAAAGTTTGGACCTAAACATCCTTTGTTCATGATGCAGGTAATTATGCTTATTTGTAGTCTAGATAAATGACAAGAGTGACTATTCAATTGTGTAGGTTTTTTTTCATGTTTTAGTCCATTCAAACCTTTTTTAAATCTTTTAAGAAGCATGCTCCCATGTTGGGGAAGCTGAATCCAAATACTAGTTGAAACTAGAAGATTTGAATGAAGCCAGGTGGAAATATAGATTTTCAGTGCCCAAGCCTTCTTTATTTACTAAGGTGTATGCTTTATCTGTTCAAGCTTTAAATACATCTTAAGATAACTGAACACTTGATTTTTTTTAGTGCATTACATTATATGACTCATTCCCCTGAGTTGCTTCCTTCCACATTCAATAATAAGATTTGTAGATTGTAGTTGGAAGCTCTAAGCCCACACTTGGGTTCCAAGCCCACAAGTTGCCCTTGTGGTGCTTTCCCCTCCAAACCCTGAACCCTAGGGCTTGGAGTACCTCCCAAGCTACACAAATAAACACTCCCTCTTAGTGAGGGAGGTACCTACATGACTAGGAAGTACTTCATCTTCTTTATCACTACTTGCAACACTTTCCCAACACCTGGCGCTCACAATCACGGCAATCCCTGTACGGTGAACTACGCCCTTCTCGAAAGTGTCGTTGTCACTAGAATCCTCCTGCTTCTTCTTCTTCTCCTGTATCACTTTCCAATCTTGCCATGATTCCTTCTTGCCAAATGTAGAAGCACCCTTACTCCCTATTGACCAAGCACTCTTCTTGGGATGCAGAGTCTCCCTTTGAATCTGCAAACTCCCTCTAGAACTTGACTCCCTCTAAGCCTCTGGAACCTGGACCTTCTCAGAAAAGTGTACCTTCTTCTCGGGAACCTATACCTTCTCCTCTGAAACCTGCACCTGCTCCTACTTCTCTGGAACCTGCACCTGCCCCTGCTTCTTTCCATGATCCTCAAGCTTGCCCGTCAACCTGTAGAGACCATGCTCTATAACTCCGAGTACAATCCCATCGGACTTAAAGCCTTTAGGCCTGAGTCTTGCCTGCACATCCTAAAACAAGACCTCAAACCCCTTCCTCTCCATCATCGAGATGGAAATCACACTATATATGAGTCCTCGTACAAACAATATATCCTGAACCCGCATCATACGTCTTGTCTCCATCTTCAATGGCACCACTCCCGATCCTCAAATCTCCAACTGACTCTTGTCACCCAACACCATGTGCAACTCTGAGTTCCATTCAGCGAGAGTCTCAAAAACCTCTTGTGACCCTGTCATGTGCTTTGTCCCACCATTGTCCACGTACCATCCATCCTCTCGGAGAGTACCCTGCGAGAAATGAGAAATCAAAGTGAAATCCTCCTCTTCCAATCTCTTGGAGAGATCATCTATCTCTGTTGAAGCGACGATCTGCGTTCCTTTCCTTTTCCCTTTCTCATCATCTCCTGTCTTCAACGAAAATCTCGACGAATAAACCCATCTCGCCACAGTTGAAACACTTGATTTTTCTCAAGTCCTTCTTCGGATTACCCTTCATTCTCGCTACAAGGGCCACATCCTCATCTGCCTTCCTCGATCCATGAAGATCCTTGTCTCGCAACTCTTCCTGAATGAAGTCGTCCCACAGTCTATTCCAGTCTGGCAGCTTCTCCCTGGCAACGATTCCTTTGAAGAAGGGCTTCCATTCCTCGGTGAACCCTTTCAAGGCAATCCTTACCATCTCTGCATCTGAAACCTTGACACCAACGGCAGCAAGCTCATCTCGAACCTGAGACAACCTCGTTAGATACTAAGTCGTTCCTTCACCCTTTATCATCTTGTTGGAATTCAACTTATCCTCCAGTACCAATACCTGGGTCTTGTTCTTATTCTAGAACAAATTCTGAAGAGCCATCCACATCTCATGTGCATTGTTCTTCCCGAACAAATGAGGTATCAAGGAATCCTTCACACCATCAAGGATGATCAACCTCGCCTTTGTATCCAAATCTTCCCATATTCCAGCTCCTTAGGGTCAGTTGGCATCTTGATCTCCTTCATGACAAAATTCCAGATCATGTTGACCTACAAGACCAACTTGATCCTTTCTTTCCAAGGAGTATAGTTGGACAACCCTTCCAACATGTCCTCATATCGAAGACCTTCCTGCAACTTCGGCATTGTAGTGACTCCTTCACTCACAACATGACCAACTCCCTCTCACGTTGTCCTTCGTTGCGCAAACTCTGATTTACTAAATTCAAAAGTAGCTCATACACGCTCTGATACCATGTTAAATTTCCATGACCTTGGGTTTAGGTTAGAGTCTTAAATCACTGATGCTACCAAACCAAGAATCTCAACCATGAACTACTTTGCACAACGAAAAATATAAAGCATTAAATCACATATACACAATATACACAGTTTTAAACAAAATTTTACAATAATGTACAATCACCAATCTTCGTTATATTAAACCAAATCTGAATAATACAACAATCTATGGTATACAAGATACAATTACAAGCTCGATGTTGCATCTCGTCCTGTTGGTCCTTCGCTTTCGTACTGCTCACTAGTAGTGCCTTAGTCCATCAAGGCATCTACACATCGAGACTCCAGGAGGGCTACCATCTAACACTATTTCACATCCATTTGTAGAGTGTACATGGGTTGATCTAATCTGCTCTTTGTGTTAGCCAATTCCCAAGCTCCAAACTACCAAGCTAGCAACAACTTTCATCCATCAAAGTGTTGCACTTCGGCACCAAACTTCACCCAATATTTAGTTATTCTTTGTCCTTCAAGATAGCTCATCTAGGGCTACTTTGGGTAGCCAACACGCTGCCCTCCAACATATCTATGGCACCCAATCCAATCACTGCTAAATCTGCTCCTAAGATGACACTTCACCACCACGGAATGTCATCTACTTAGCATCAACAAGTTGCTCCAATCCTGATCCAAACCGGTCATCAACTTGACCCAATACCCATCTTCAAGCATTGTTGTTTCACCTTGTTGCATTGTTGTAATACTGTACCACTGGTTAGGGTACACCATGTTGCCCTCACTCCAACATACAGTGAGCTAAACTAGCCTCTAAAGGTTGTGATCCACCCTAGAAGGATCCCTCCATGCATACGTTTTTTATCTGATTTGAATGTTAGTTTTGTTGTGCTAATTTCATCTTCAGATTTAAAATTTATTTGTTGACCTTATACTTTATGTGCATAGGTTTCCTTGGTTTCTATGAGTGTCAAACAGGTAAATGAGATGAGTTTTTAAATTAAATTCCAGAGCATAAAGCATGAATAACAATGTTGAACAACAAGTATAGCAAACCATCACAATTGATACATTAACACATTGTTTTGATAAAGGAGTTCACCCCTCCTGGGATACATCTCCTTGGTCCAACTGCCATGGCTTGGGCCTCTATATTAGCTTAAAAGTAAAAAAATTGTTGTTTACATTCACCTACAGCTCCTGAAACATGCTTCAATGAGTCCAGAATGTCAAAATATATCAGAAATGACTCTTCTTTTTTTCAATTTGGTCGAAAGTTGCTCAAGATATGGCCAAAACCAATTTTCCTAGTACACTGCCTCCAAAACTGGAGAAGACTCTAGTTAGGACCGCCAAAGTTGGAGGTCCACCGAACCTGTCGGACTCTGCCTAATTCATCGCCAACTTAACTTCAGTTTAATTAATGCTAAACTGTGATTAACTGTGGATAAGGGTGATTAGTGCAATAAGCGTGGTTTAAACCATAATCCGAATTAGCAATGTATTAGCACGTTAATCAAAGGTTAAGGGGTATTAACCCCGCTTATTAACATAATCCCGCTCTTATCAGAACTCTGCCCATCATTGGTTGTATGAACAAGTCTCATGGGGAGGGGTCTGGCCCCCTCCAAACCCCCGTCGAACAAACAGTTTGAAAAGAAATACAATCGAGGAGCATGGTCTATTAAGACCCATCGGCGTGGCTCAACGATAAAGTTGGAGAGTATTGTGGGGGAAGTCGCATGGTCAAGCCTTGACCTCCGCCCAACCGTGTACATAACATTTTTTGCCAAATAACATTACAATATAACCTTTGGCATTTAATAAAATGCAACCTTTGAAATTTGATATTAATTCGGATTGGACTTTGGAAAATATCAAATGCGCTCCACCATATAATAACCACCTTTGTAATATATATTACAATTCGACCATTGCAATGAATTAATTATGACCTTTGACATTGATTTCAGACTTTGGCAATACAATTCGAACTTTGCAGAGGGTCCACCAGAGGGGGCACGTGGCAGCCCCTGGCTGCACCACGTGCCAGCCTCTAGTTGGGCTGTCTCAAACCATAATATATAATAATAAAAATCGAATTCAACCTTAGAGAAAAATCATAAAAGAATTTCACCTTCAAACCAATTCGGTGAATCTTGTTGTGACACTTGTCACAGTGTCATTGGGCAAAACTAAATAATATTCCCAGAATATAACCTGTATGCTGACTCGGTTACCATGTCATCAACTGTCAATATTCTGCAAAATTTTTAGTTGTTTAGGAAAACAAACAACAGGCTCTATCTCCTTCATCCAAACTCCATTTTCGACAAAACGAATTGCACCGAATTCCTGGTGACGAGATCTTCGCTGCCGTTCAGTTTCCATTCAATTTTGAGCACTTTCATTTTTGAGCTTTTACACTGAGCATCTGATCATTCCTCTCCACTAGAATCCTTTTGGACCCCAAAAGCTCTTTGATTACTGATCATGTGGATGAGGGTATTGTTCCCTCACCATTCCAGTCTCTATCCACTGAAATTTTCCCATTTTCATCAAATTGAGTTTTTCACAAAAACTCAACTTTTTCCTTGACTCTTGTGACCTTCTCTTGTTGTTGTTGACACCGTCATGCTGCAATTTCCATGAATTTGCAGAGCAGCAAGCTGTTCTTGTAGAAACCATCTTGTTCCTACCTCGGTCATTAATCAAAGGAAACTTAAAAATTGTCTCACCTTGCACACTATCATCATGGAAATTCTTAACTGATCTTGCTTTGTACTTGCGTCGACTCTTGACCAAATATCTTCGCCATTTCCATGCACCCTTTGGAAACCAAAAACAAGCACTTGTGGAACCCATGCCTTCTTTGTCAAGTTGCTTTGTCGCTTTCTCTTTGACCTTTGCACTCTCTTGCACCAACATCTGTTTCCAACACTGCTCAACGCTGATGTTGACTGCTGCAAATCTGTCACATCTTGTTCACCTCCTTTCAAAGGCAACCTGTTAGAGTCCTAAAACATCTCATTACAAGCATAAGCAACCTTAATGAAATCAACTTCTTCATTCGATGCATCTTTTTGAAAGGTTTGATTCAAAACATCTCTTTGTTTGATCATTAACAATGTCAAATTCTGACTTGCATTCACTATCCTCTTCATTTCTCCTGCATATATAAGAGACAAACTTGTCTTCTTCTTATGCACTCTAACTATGTACTCAATACCATCTTTAAACAAGTGATACTTATTCTCATAGCGATGAAACATTGCTTTTCTATCATACAGATAAGGACTTCCCAAAACAATTCCTGATATCTCAAGCGGCACCACATCAAGTTCAACTTCATCAAGAAAGTTTGAATTGATGGTGAATCTTAGTATGCACTTCCTTGTAACCTGCAAGTTTGCATTCTTGCATATCCAAGTTTGCATTCTTGCTTAACCAAGTCTTCGGAAATCAAGTTAGCTTGTGACCCACTATCAAAAAGTGTGTCTATCTTTGTATGTTTAGAGACGACTCTAATATGGAAAAGATCAATTCTTGTATCTTCATCTTGAGTGACATTGGAACAATTTTAAGAACTAGTGCTTGCTATGTTCTTACCTTTCAAACCCATGGTTGTAATCTTTGTTTTAGCTCCTGAATCTGAACCTAAGTCATGTTCAATTATAACAACAGTTTTATCCTTTTCTTGGCTTCAACTTTAGATGAAGTTGCCAACGGTGGTCTTCATCATGGCCATTCTTCAAACAGTATTTACATGTGAGTTTCTCCTTCTCTCTTTTGACAGAGCTATTTCTCTTTCCTCTTCCATAAAACTTACCCTTTCCTTTACCCTCACTATCACTTTTCTCATCTATGTTATGTTTCCCTCTTGCTTCTAAATGTGTGGCTTGAACTCAAACCTCATCTATATTTGTGGGATTAAACATGAGAATAGTGTGCCTAAGGTAACTGTGAAAACCCCCAATGTACTTTAACAAAGTTTTTTGAGAATATAAATTTATACCCAAAATAAGAGCTCTTCTCCTAAATTCATGAGTATGATCTTGCACACTTTGCCATTTCAATTGTCTAAAATTTTTCAGGTCCATAATGGCCTTTTGCATGTAAGCTAATGGATATAATTTCCTTTTAATGGCAGCAATAAAATTTGACCAAGACATAGAGATCTTACCGTAGTTTTTAATCTCTTCTTGAGTCCTCACTTCCCACTATACAAGTGCAGATCCTTCCATCCTCAAAGAAGCCAATTGAATCTTTATGCATCTTCATGAAGGTTCTGAATTCTGCAATACACCTCCATTTGACGTATCCAAATGTCCAATTTCTCTGCATTTACATCGTCATTATACATTGGAAGCTCAAATTTGACATCAAGTTTAAGTAAGGGAGTTTTTCCTCTTGTGGTCTTTGAGTGAGTATTGGTAGTTTTGGCTATGGAAGTGGAAGATGATGTTGATGGTGATGATGAGGATGATGAAGATGGTGGACATGGAGGTGGCTTTCCTCCACTACCCTTTGAATCATTTTCTTCATCCTTCTTATCATCTGAAGTTCCTTCTCCATGTGGAGGTTTAAAACCTTCTCCTACCATCCCAGCAATAAATGCATCAAACATAATTTTAACCATCCTCTTTATGTCATTGAAGTCTTTCTTAACATCATCCTCTTCTGAATGACCTTCAATTTCTCCAACACCTGACATGATGGCAATGGATTCAAGCTCAACTTCTAATGCTTGTACCTCTTCAATCTCAGCTTCTTGAGATAAAACTTGAGGTGTTTCAAGTGCGGATGTGAGTGAAACTTTGGGTGGAGATGGTGCCCATGTGGCTCTCCTTCTTCTGGTCCTAATCTTAGGACTTGCAACCAACAATTTCCCTTCACCTCTCTGCAATTTCAATCTTGTAAGCATCACAAATTTGAAACCATTAAAACCCTACTTGCACAAAACTCAAGCAACTATCAAGCAAATAGCATTTCAACCTTTCAAACCAAGCTCTGATACCAACTTGATCTGAATTTGAATGTTAGTTTTGTTGTTCTAATTTCATCTTCAGATTTAAAATTTATTTGCTGATCTTATACTTTATGTGCATAGGTTTCCTTGGTGTTTATGAGTGTCAAACAGGTAAATGAGTTGAGTTTTTAAATTAAATTCAAGAGCATAAAGCATGAATAACAATGTTGAACAACAACAAAAACAAGTACAACAAACCATCACAATTGATCCATTTTGATGAAGGAGTTAACCCCTCCTGGGCTACATCTCCTTTGTCCAGCTTCCATGGTTTAGGCCTCTGTATTTAGCTCAAAAGTGCAAAAATTGTTGTTTACATTCACCTACAACTCCTGAAACATTCTTCAATGAGTCCAGAATGTCAAAATCTATCAAAAATGACTTTTTTTCTCAATTTGGTCGAAAATTGCTCAAGATATGGCCAAAACCATTTTTCCTAGTAAACTGTCTCCAAAACTGGAGAAGACTCTAGTTAGGACCGCCAAACTTGGAGGTCTGTCGAACCTATCGGAATCCGCCGAATTCACCGCCAACTTAACTTCAGTTTAATTAATGCTAAACTACAATTAACTATGGATAAGGGTGATTAGCGCATTAAGCGTGGTTTAAACCATAATCTAAATTAGCAACGTATTAGCACGTTAATCAAAGGTTAAGGGGTATTAACCTCGCTTATTAACATAATCCCGCTCTTATCAGAACTCTGCCCACCGTTGGTTGTATGAACAGGTCTCATGGGGAGGGGGTTGTCCCGCGGGGCTAGCCCCCTCCAAACACCCGCTGAACAAACCGTTTGAAAAGAAATATAGTCAGGGAGCATGGTCTATTAAGACCCATCGGCGTGGCTCAACGGTAAAGTTGGAGAGTATTGTGGGGGAGGTCGCAGGGTCGAGCCTCGACCTCCGCCCAACCCTGTACATAACATTTTGCGCTGAATAACATTACAATATGACCTTTGGCATTTAATAAAATGCAACCTTTGAACTTTGATATTAATACGGATTGGAATTTGGAAAAGATCAAATGTGTTCCACCATATAATAACCACCTTTGTAGTATATATTACAATTCGACCATTGCAATGAATTAATTCCGACCTTTGACATTGATTTCGGACTTTGGCAATACAATGTGAACTTTGGAGAGGGTCCACCAGAGGGGGCACATGGCACCCCCTGGCTACACCACGTGTCAGCCTCTCGTTGGGTTGTCCCAAACCATAATATATAAATAAAAAAATCGAATTCAACCTTAGGAGCAAAATCATAAAAAAATTTCACCTTCAAACCAATTCGACAAATCCTGTTGTGACACTTGTCACAGTGTCATTGGGAAAAACTGAAGAATATTCCCAGAATATACCCTGTATGCTAACTGGGGTGCCATGTCATCAACTTGTCACTGTTCTGCAAATTTTTTAGCTGTTTAGGAAAACGAACAAGAGGCTCTATCTCCTTCATCTGAACTCCGTTTTTGACGAAATGAATTGTGTCGGATTCCTGGCGATGAGCTCTTCGTTGTCGTTCAGTTTCCATTCAATTTTGAGCACTTTCATTTTTGAGCTTTTACACTAAGCACTTGATCAGTTGTCCCTTACTTCCTTTGTCCACCTAGACATAGCCCTGAAGGGCCTCCAACTGCTGGCTATGGCCTGCGACCTATCCCAACAATTGACTGTAGCTTTGGTCCTCCTCAAATAGTGCCACAACTGCCTTACCAACAACAGTCCCTTGCTTCTTTAGACTGCGGCCTTCTCTGCCTAGCAAACCACATCAAAACAACCCTAAAACATGTCATTAGACAGCCTCTCATCCACCACGCTGTCACCTACAGCAAACAAAAAATTCCTCATTTTTTTCTAGGCCTCCTCACGTTGTCTCCTAGTTCCGCTTGCTGCAGCTAAGCCTCACGAAAATTTCAAAGCTAACCTTTGTGTGTATTGCCTTCTCTTGGTTTCTCTAAAACACTAGCATTCACCCTTTATTTATAGACTATAAAGGGGCTCCAACGAATCATGAATAGACACACTATTGGAGTATTTTACACCAAGCCTACATGACTTGGCAACCAATATTACCTTGTGAACTTCAAAAATTCATTTCTCTCTAACAACAACTCAGATTCAGACAATTCTCGTTGCGTTGGAGTCGTATCGCAGAGTACTATCATCCTCATCCACCATATGTCATACCTCCGTCACGGTTTTGGCCAAATCACGATGGGTGCAAAACCCCACACTTGGGTTCCAAGCCCACATGTTTCCCTTGTGGTGCTTTGGCCTCCAAACCCTGAACTCTAGGGCTTGGAGTACCTCCCAAGCCACACAAATCAGCACTATCTTCTTTTGGGATGACTTTTTACTCTTATTTTTGTTGGTCATTATCCTTGAAAGATCTTCCTTTCATCTATTAAATTGTTACTCTGATACCAAGTTAGGAGTATGATTATACTTAGCGGGGTGGGGAGTGAATCCATGTAATGATCAATTTTAACAATTTTTAACAATATGCAGTCACATTTCAAACCATTCGACAATCAATCATGTAAACAACACATAGAAACACAAAATGTATGAGGAAACCTATAAAGGGAGAAAACCACAAAACTTATGTCAGAATGTTATTGTAAGTTGAAACCTACTATTACATCCGCTTGTTGGCTCCAACCAGAATGAGATACCCATCTCCTGAATTTACAAGCACCCACTTGAAGGAAGCACGAACTCCCTAATCTTAGCAGGCTCCAACCTAGAGGAAAAACCAACTCCCTAAACTTTTATAGTCACCAACCTAAAGGTAGCACCAACTCCCTAAACTTTTACAAGCACTAACCTGTTTTTCCTAGCAGATCCCTCTATCAATTTTCAAACTCAAACCCACAGGATTTCTTCCTTTTTAGTCTTCAGAATTATATATGTTGCTCTCACTACTTCAGCTCTCAGTCAACTAGATATTCTGTTGCATCTCATACATATTAAAACCACCAGTGTTTCATTCAATCACTTTTGCAAACTCTATCTCAGTTTTGCATCTCTTTCCCCATTTTCAGATCTAATCATAACTTTTCAAATATGTTTTGGAATTTCTTTCCACAAACCCATGCTCCTTTACACTCTCAAGTTATTTGTAGCTCAACTGCAACTCATTTCTATATTCAAGCATGCTCTAGTCTTTGTTTTTATAGCATTTTCAATTACCACACTCAGTCTCTTTCACTCTGCTACATGATCTGCTTAGGTTTCTACTATTATCTCTACATTTTCCTTCTTTAGATATTGGCATGGGTTCAACAACTTCATTTTCCTATCTTTTCATATGTACAAACCCCCTAGAAGGCCCAATGCCACCTGTACGTTAAGTCCCAGATTTGAGAGATCTGAGATCTGGCTTGTTCCTTGGCCTACCAAATACTTCCATGGCCCGACCTCTAGATGTCGAATGGCCTTGTGCATCATCTAGGGTCCACTTGTCATCTGCTCATTGTGTTGTGTCATCTGTCTCTACCATGTCACCTTGCCATGTAGTCTGGGTGCCACGTGTTGCCCTATCGCTCGCCTCTAGTTCTTTTATGTACACATTGTTTAGTCTAGATGGTCCAATAAGCACATGGGTGCTTATGCCAAGCTCCCTATGTCCATGTGTTAGGACCTTGGGCTTATTCTTTCGGTCACCGCCCACTGCTTCGTCTATCGTGTTTGTTGTGTGCAGGTCAAGTCTCACCAGCGGTCTAATAAGCACTTGGGCACTGACTACCAAGACCCTTATGATCAAGATTTCTGCCCAACAAGATTGCCACTCATCATGTGCCATCCTAAGCTTTTTCTTCCACAATCTCATATCAAGTGATCTGATACATGTATGGGGCTTGCTGTCAAGTTCCCTGGGATCACGGGTTGTGACCGCTAGCCTTACCACTCCATACCCATCAGTTGTTGACATGTTCCTCCTGATTTTGTGCCTTCTATTTTGTTTTGGTGCCAATTTGATGAAGTAGGGCCCTTTCAGAACCATGAGCCTTAGAAACCATCACTTAACTTCAACTCGATATTTCTCCTCATCCCTTGAGAATTAGGTTGAGTGCCATATATCACTGGAAAGCTCTCTGAGAGGACTATCTAACCAAGCACTTGGCATGTGCTTTTGTACAAGTTACCTACAGACAAAATGCCTTCAAATTTAGGCAAATAGGTTACACATCCAACAGTCAGCAAACACATCAAGCTCAGTAAGCAACCAAAACCTCAATGACATCACAAGCTTAGCACATTGTTAATAAACTCAATAGATTCCTCCAAAACTAGACACCAATGCCACTGGACTTTGACATCAATGACAACAACAAGTTGCTAACAAGACATAAGACAAGTACCACCTCTATAAAATTGAAGAGAGTCTTCATTGTTCCCAACAAAATTTTCTCTCAATGTTGATCATTTTTCCTTCACACTAAGATATATATATATATATATATATAATTTTTTGTTTCTATGTATCTTTACCTCTATTTACTCTCAAAGGCTTGGCTATCAACCACCCTATAGTAAAATCAGAACACTATTCAAACATTTCAGTTTAATGTAACTCCACTATAAGTCTTGTCCACAAATTTTATCAATAAACTCTTCCAATAATAATTTAAATAAAATAATAATAATCAATAACACATATATATCACTTCACACCATTAAAATTATATATATATTCCAAATAAATTTTCTTATTAATCATCCATTAAAAATAATTTCATTATTAATTATTTATCCAAATAATTTCAAAATTAAAACATATAAAATTACAAACTCAATCATCAAATTTTCATGAATAAAGTAAACTTCACTAAAATACAATACAAACTGTTTGAAATTTGTTATTCATAAACAATTTCATCCCTCCATGGAAATAACATTTTGCTCATTTACCTATCAATTCTAAGCAAAATAAGAATACCTCAAATTTGTTATTCATAAATAATTTCAGGCCACAGGGAGATAACATTTGGCTCGATTTTATCACTTCCATTCCAAATGAAAGCACAAGGTCATCGTGATAATACATTTCCACATCCTCTGTACGTGGTCTTGGTAATGTAGCAGAATGAGAGAGGCTACAGGCAGGTTTTCTAATTATCTATTAAAAGGAAATGATGCTACAGAGAAAGCTACAAACATACTGATCCTATTGTTGTTCTATTTATTAAGGTTCTATTTCTTAGGAAAATATTGGAATGGTTAAATATCATAGATAATCTGCTCAAATATGTCCAACTGATGATTTTGGAGGGCAATGTAGATGTTGAGGCCACCGTCATCTTTTCCATTGGAGAGAAGCAGCACAAACTCCACCATGGAATTCACAATGGGGCCTGCATATACAGGCTTCCCAAACCCAAAATCAACCAGCTGAAATGGTATTTTCCACCATGCAGACAGAATTATGCCTCCTTGTAATGATGGAATGGCTTTGTATATCTCACAGAAATCCATGGATGACCGAACATAATCATTTGTGACTTTGGCCACCCCTTCCTGTACTTTCTCCACACAGAATGATAATGGCTTCTCCTTCACTGCCCCTGCTGGTTCGATGCAATATGCGCTGAAAACAGCATTCCCTGATGCAAATTTCAACATAAATAAATCAGATTCGATGTACCATTGAACTGGGTAGTAAAACTATCAACTAGGAGGGCAATAAATAACAGTGTCTTCTATCTATTGGCTTTTCAAGTACAACGGGCTTTAAGATGTTCAACTACCACTAATTTTGTAAACTTCCCCTTTTGTTAGGATGTGATTGTGCGTTTGATATTTTACAATAAAGTTAAAAGAGACATGGGGCTGGAGATGTGATTGTGCGTTTGATCTATTGTGAGGTACATTAATCAATTTTGCATTTGAGTGCTTTCATTTAATGTTTAAGGCAATCTAGTATGTATCACAAGTTGAAATTGGATCATAAACCAATATCGGTTGTGTATTTGTTCCCTTACACCTTGGTGGTTATCATTTGCCTCTAATTGAGTGTGACCTTCTTTAGGGTCTTTCTTTCAATGTCTAGGAAGGGCACAAATAAGAGACTCTCATGATGGTAGCATTCCATGTTATCCAGATTCCATACTCAACACTTGTTATCATTTCCTTTATTTCAATACCCCATCTTTTGATTGAATGTTGTTAGTTGCTCATACAGCCCCCCCTATTGGCCCTATCCTATGAGAAGAAGGGGTTGGAAATACGTAATGTTGATGCAGCAATAAGAAAATAAAAAACATAAACCAAATGTCAAAATGCAAAAGAATGCAAGAGAAGCAATCAAAAGCCAATTATAGCTTTCACTCTATCTCCTCTTATAGAGTTATTCTTCCTTGAGAACATTCATGCATATCATGCCTATCAAAATAAATGAAACTCT
This sequence comes from Pinus albicaulis, assembly GCA_034641835.2. Lineage (NCBI taxonomy): Eukaryota > Viridiplantae > Streptophyta > Pinopsida > Pinales > Pinaceae > Pinus > Pinus albicaulis. The sequence goes on from CM076574.1 coordinate 1,166,997,769, forward strand.
CAATGAACATTCCAACCCTGATAAGGCGATAAAATACCCATCATTGAAGGATGATTATATCATTATTATCACACAATGAATCATTGAATCTTGTTGAACAAGTTATACAAAGCAAGAAAGGAAAAGGAAAATATGGGAGCTTGGGAAAATAAAGGCGGGGGAAGGTAGTTAGGTGCTCCCTCTACAAAGGCACTCATGGACAATGGTTTACATAACCTAGTATGATACCTTTCATGAAGTAAAACCCCAAGCCATAACATCTATCATTTGTACCTATCAATCGAAAGTGTTGACCTAGGAATTGTTCCTCCCCTTAGATTTGGAAGCACCTAATAGGATCATGTGATGATGATACTCGTGTAAAGTATCATAAGCTAGTAAGACATTTGAAGATGATACTCGTGTAAAGTACTTCAATGGCTTTAACATTGAATATGGTCCACCTTGATGCTTCTATTGTTCTTGTACCCATGATGTTGATTTCACTTGATTCCTTGAGTATGTTAGATGATTCTTATAGGTGCAGCCAGGATCCCTTTAAGGACGATATGATGTTTCTCCAACCTTCCATAGATGATGTCCATCCACTTTGATAATGACGCAGTGCTCTGTTAGAGGACATTGGGAACCTTTTAAGGGATGTTGACCTTGAGGATGTCTTGACATACTTGATGAGACCCTCCCTTAGCATCAAGATATTATACATTGGTGATCCAAGCTAGGACATTGCTTGGAGATAAAGTGTGCCCAAGAGATGACAACACACCCCTAAGCTAGCATTGTACCTTCTTGATGGACATTGCTCTTCACTTGGTGATTGATGATGATGATGATGATGACTTGGTATCCCTCTGGAAGGGATTTCACACCTATCCTAGTAATGTCATGCCCTAGCGTAATGATGTCACCCTTATGATGCATCTAGTAATGATGTTGGTCTTGAGAGGATGTGGCACCACTTTGATGAGAAGGCATGACTTTTGGGATGAGACAAACCCCTGGGGTCATCCTTTGCAATTTTTCATAGAGAGACATGCATTTTTGGGAGATGATGTCACCCTTGGAGACTTAATTGACGTTTATTTTCATGTTGTTTCATTGTTTTGGCTATCTTTGGGGGTCATCTTGATTACCTATCCACCTTGTATCATGGATTTACTATTTTTAGGGATTTTAATTTAATTTAAAGGAAAATCAACGTGGCTGCCATCATATATATAGGGGAGTCGATTTCCTCATTGGATAATTGTCACACTTGGATAGTAATCCTTCTCTCTTTTGCAAAATGGAGGCCTAGCTGAATGACTTTCTTGGGTGGATTTGTGATGTGATATGATCCCTTTTCATGGATGCTTATGGTGGATCTTGGATATTGCATGGTGAAGTAAGTTAGTTTATTTGTTTTATCTTGTATTATGTTCCACATGATTAACATCATTGTGCTAAGTTAGTTTATTTGGTATTTGTTTCATTGTTCTTTGTTGAACTAGACCTTTCCTCAAAGTAATTAATGAATAGAGATAGATTTTCCTTTCCCTTAATCATTCAGAAAATTGAAAACATAAATTTCAAACCTTAGGGTAAGTTAGTTTATTTGCCCTAGTTTTATTTGGATTTAGAATCACTCCAAAGAAACTCTAGAAAAGTTTGTATCCTAGACTCCATACACCCTCGATTGAGAAGGCACTAGTCTATCTCACTTGTCGCACTCATCTAAAGTTTAAACGATAAAAATCGCTTTTCTTTTTGTTTTATGGTAAATTAATGTTAAGTTGCAACAAAATCCTGTATTTTTAGTATTTAATGACTTGTTCATATATGCCCTAGGTTTTAAGTCGTGTTTGAAAGTGCATTAGAGAAGCTAGATTGAAGTTCTTCATGCATTTTTCAGTGATTTTCTAGGGCCTACGTCAAATTTTATTTGTTGTCACATGCTTTATTAACCATCAAAATTTGTTGTAATTATTTCTTTAGCTTACTGTCAAATTTAGCCTTCATTTCACATAGCTTTTACACAAATTTAATAGCTAAATTTGTTGTTGTTATAAACTATTGTTTTGCTATGATTTATTGGCCTAAAACTCTAGTTTATGACAGCATTGAATTTTTCTTGATTTGGTATGTGTGGGTAACCTATTTGAGACTCCTTTGGTTAACCCTAGCCTTCAGATTAACCCATCGATCCCTTGAACCCAAATCTTAAATTAACTCCATCATCCACTGCAACCCTATTTTGTCATACCTTTATTTGGTGGATTTTTGTTGTAGGATCCTTAGGGGGCATTTGGCTTGAAATCCTTGGCTTTTTTGGTCCTTAAGCCCTATCAGGGAAGCCTCTCATGTGTTGGATTGTGTTCTTTTCTAAAAAGAGATGAGTAATTGCTGAGTTGATAGTGGTAACACTCTCGTGCGTTGCACATTGTCTAAGTCACCTAGTCAGACTATGCACTAGGTGCTAGATTTTGCTATAACAGAGAACAAATGCAAGTACTATGTATTAACAAAGTATTACCTCATATCTCAACAACTTAGCCAAACAGAAATGTAAGTGATCTGCCTGTGATCTTTGGTTTGCCTCTAAAAGGCCATTTTACCTAAAAAGGCAAGCCACTTGCAGTACCTTCAGGCTGGTGGTAATACCTTTGGGCTGGTTGTAATGGAGTAATGATGGCCGCATATCTATGTGAAATAAATTGGTTAGTTCAGATCTAAAGTGGAATTCAATTTGGCGGGCAATGGATCTAACTGTATACCAGTATAGTTTTAAATTTGAAATATTTTATTCAGTGGTTAATAAAATTATAACAAGATCTGCTGAGTCAGCATACTACTTGAAAAGTGTGCTAAGCTTGGCCCTGTAATGAATGGAGTCTGGTCATTTGGTAAAGCTTTGCTTAATCTCGTTAAACTTGCCGAGCCTGGGAAGAATGGACCAAATTCTGTTGTTTTAACAAATTTTGAAGTTACTTGACAGAAATTTGACTATTTATTTGTATCAAGTTTTATGACAAATCTTTCCCTAATCTAACTCGTACTAAAGTCACTCTTAATCTAACTCTTTGGCTTTGTCAAGTTGTTCCCAAATCTTTTTCATGCATCTATGGTTAATGATAAATATACAATTTAGATTTATGAAAAACAGCTTGGTGGATGATAACCAACAAAATACAAATATAATCGGAAGAGAAAAGCAAAAGCATGGCAGAAAGTGTGTATTTCTTGGCAAAATCAAAATCCCTAGCCAGGTAGGTTGGGGATGGGTTGGCACTTAAAGGGTACGCAAAAAAAATAGGAGTTACTTGTTATTTCTTGGCAAAATCAAAATCCCTAGCCAGGTAGGTTGGGGATGTGTTGGCACTCAAAAGGGTACGGAAAAAAACAAGGAGTTACTTGTTGTACTAGATTGGAAGATTAAACTTGGTTGCAAATTTTTAATCAACCAATAGTGTTAATCTATGATCAGGTGAATTTGGATGAAGAAAGTACTGCTCTGTTATCAGTCGATCAAAAGCTTGTATTGAGGTTTAACTGGCCATTCTAGTATAAGAAATTTAGAAGCTTCATAGCGGCTTTGTTATCAGTTGATCAAAAGCTTGTATTGAGATTCAACTGACCATTTTAGTGTAAGCAAATGTGACGCAAAAAGCAAAAGGAATATGTAATAGCAGATATACCAAAAACACTGAAAAGTATATTTCATGGACTGGGTTTGGAAGTCTCATAAGTGAATTTGGTTACAAATGGAACCATATATAATTATTCATCGGCATCTCTTTTGGGTGCTCACTGCTTGCAACCATCTAGATCAATATAAAATCTACAGATAAATGTAGCAACGTGCTCAAGAAAAGGCGGGACATTGAATAGCCTATGATTTACAGAGTATATGCATACCTGCAAACCCCTTTGGCAGTGGGGGTTCCATTTTTGAACGAATATCCACAACAAAAAGCATCTTGGAAGGTACATCAGGAGGCATATCAACGGCTCTTGTTCGAGCCTGCCATACTAGAGCTGCCATGGCATCGAATGAAGAACATTTCTTCAGAGTACCATCCTCCATGGCCTTTTTCTTTAGCTTTTCTACCATCTCCCCAGTGAAAGGAAAAACTTTATAGTGATAATCAGGTGGAAGAGAGATGTTGCAGATTTCTGAGTTTGCTACATCTGCAGTTGTAAAGGAATTTCTCATCTCCTGAGTGATATTACTGAGTTTCATCCCCTCCAAATGTTCATATTTGATCTCTGGTATATCTCTAGCTTTGAAACATGTCCGGTCTGGTAGAGGATAAGTGATCAATCCCTCGCCCCGTGCTATAGAGGAGAAGTTCATCATGAATTCCGCTGCTGCAAACCCATCCAACAAAGCATGGTTTACAGACATTCCTATCACTATCCCACCGCACTTGAACCTAGTTACCTGCTTGCCATCAAAAAAAATAGACACCTCAACCACTCTTTGTAAAATTAAGAGAACGAAAGCACATATAAAAAGGTAATAGATAAAAGCATTTTAAGTTCGATAACAAAAACCTTAACTTCCTTATCTGAAAAGGACTAACACGAATAACCATGTTGTTATAAATGCACAAAGCGGGCAATACCAACACCTAATCAGCGAAGAAATATATGGATAGGGTTTTCCCTCTCCTCAGGGCATGCAAGACTGAATTGAACCAATCAGCTTTTAGCATTCATCATGTACTAGGATGGCTTTTGTCATCTGTCCTTTAACAATGAAAAACAATTTCGAGAATGCCCCAAGACAATCAGACCATTCATGGTTACACCAGAAAAACGAATCCATCCCAAGCCACAAAAAATGTGAACACATAATAAGTATGGAGTTGCATTTGAGCCTTGATTCTCACTAGGAAAATATTATGTATTTGCATTTGTTTGGTATTATAGTGACATACCCACAAGGGTTAAAAGCTATGTTGCTCACAGAGAGATCATAAGTTACAAGTTCAAATCCAGACAAGTCCTTTAGAGTGGGAAATGGAGGGATCCCACGAGTTTTTCCTTGGGATAAAAGTAAAAACACTGCTAGACAAACCCAGTAAAGGTCACTAACCCTTAACTACCTCTGTTATTAAAAAACACTAACCAGCTCTATTCAGTAACAAGTTGAAATCAAACTTCTTCTATAAATGATGATTTATAAGTTAAAACTGGTTGAATGCAAAGTTAGAACTGGTTGAAGGCTGAAGCACACAAATATCAAAAAAAAAACTCGTACCATAACTTTTATGATGGTCCTACAAAGAAAGCACAAACATCATATGATGGTGGCATGAGAGAAGCAAGAGCATCATGTAGCTTAAGCGATTGCTAGAAGTGTATGCCAAGAAAATGATTACATGGAATTTCAAACAATTTACCACCCACACCATTAACAGAGGAAACTTCCAAATTTCCTAGCATTCATCCCTTTTAGCACAAATTTCACACAGACAGGTAGCCAAACATGAAGACACATTAGAGCATCATGTAGCTTAAGCAATTGCTAGAAGTGTATGCCAAGAAAATGATTACATGGAATTTCAAACAATTTACCACCCACACCATTAACAGAGGAAGCTTCCAAATCTCCTAGCATTCATCCCTTTTAGCACAAATTTCACACAGACAGGTAGCCAAACATGAAGACACGTTAGGTAAGATATGGTAAGATGGAGAAATTAGATAATAAACAACATAAATCATTAGATTGTCCTGCTTTTGAGAACATTATCAACCCAGCCATATACAACATACTAAAATTATTATACTAAGAAAACTTTGCACCTTATAAAAAACATAGAGCTCAGAAACTCCTAGGCTCTTAGGTTATAGGTCTTGTAGCTCATTGCTACCAACACTCCCAAAACAAAACATTTTTACCAAACTAGATCAAGCTTATTCAAATTTCAATCAAAACAGGGTCAAATACAGAACATACACTCCTGCGAATTGAAATGGAATTAACAAGGTTATAAGAACACCCTTCTCACATGAGAACACTCTTCTCATATTGTAGAAAGTAGTCATAACAAAGAATGCATTGCACAGATCAAAGCAAACAGACAAGACCGCAAATCTGGCATGAAGAAATCAAAATGGTCCGATTGACCAATATGGTTTAAATGGGCAACAGGGCCTCGATTCAATGCACTGTTGAGGTTGACAGAGTGCGAAGCCGTCTAAGTGGGTTCCATTCTTGCTGACCCTATGTCATGAGTTATAAATTGGTCCTATAGACCAATACGGTCTAAACGGCCAGTGGGACATTAGTTCAACAACTGATTCACAGCTGAGTCTCACAGAATCCTAAGCCCTCTACGCCAGTTCCATTCTTGCCGCCCATATATCATGAGTTTCAAAAGGAATATATGTCACGAGACATGAATTTGTTCAATAGCCCAAAGTGGTCTAAATGGCCAACAGGGGCATTGATTCGACAAGTGATTCACTGTTGAGGTTACAGAATGCTAAGCCGTCCAACTGGGTTCCAATCTTGCTGTTAATGTGTCATGAGGTTCAGGGATTGTCAAAGTGTCGTGAATTTCAAAGGTTTCTCAAAGGGATCATATCTTGTGAGTTTCAAAGGGAATAATAGTTAACCCCGAGAACTGCACCAGCATGGGAGCATGTTTCTTAAAAGATTCAAAAAAAGGTCTGAACGGACAAAGACATGAAAAAAACCCTACTCAATTGAGTGTTTGCTCTTATCCAGACTACAAATAAGCATAATTACATGTACCATCACCGGAGAAGGATTAGCCCCAAACTTCCTGGCATGAACTCCTTGGAGCACCAGACTTCTGAAAACAGGATTTGGGAAAGTGGCATCACCCAGATAAAGTCAGATCACAATTAGGGGCTATAAACAGAGCCCCAGCTCTGTTACACTCAATTTCCAACCTTCCCTTCTCCAGATTCAATTATCGTACCTGCCATGAAATGGTAGGGCACCAGCAACTTCCCAAGGGCTTCCTTCAGCCCTCCCACAACACCAGCAGCAGCAGCATTCTTGTCCTCTCCATTGGCTGTGTAAAAATAAACAGTATCCAGTGTCCACAACATAAGCCACTGCCTGATCAATATTTCATAGAAAGAAAGAGCATTCCTCCGTGGGTTTAACCATTGTTCTCAATTTTTTAAAAAGCCAGTAAAATATATGAAAGCAAATTCGAATCGTCACATTATCACTCATCGATTTGCTTCTACATCTTTCAAATATGCATGTTCATGTTTCTCCGAAACGCAGATCACGATCCATTAGCCATTAATGTGGTTGCTATTACTGTTTTGTGTATCTGCGTGGGGAAAATAACGAAGGACGGCCATCAATGTTTTCTGTTTTATTCCGAACTCTCGTACTCTCCACGGGAATTACACTGGGATTGTGAATTCAGAAACCGTTTCGGCCTTCACATTACCAGAGAAGCAGAAGTAGCAAGGGTAATCTGATCTCTCTTGAAATCATTTTGGTAGAATTCTGGTAGATATTGATATTAAGTCTCTGCAACGCTAATTATTATTATCTAATTTTATAATTTTAGATTTTAAATTGAAGTAGACACCAAATTGGCCGGAGTGACACCAAATTGATATATGACATTTTTTGACACTATATTGATATATGACATCTTTTGGTATATGAAATTTTTTATTTGTACATGAAATTGGTGTTAAGTTAGACACCAAATTGATATATGAAATCTTTTGGTATATGAAATATTTTATTTGTGAGATATATGAAATATTTTATTTGTGGGACAAGAGATCCGATTTGATTGCTAAGTTTACTAAAATATATATACTCTACCTTTTATCTGATTTTGAACCTAAGAAATTTTTTATTTGTACATGAAATTGGTGTTAAGTTAGACACCAAATTGATATATGAAATTTTTTGGTATATGAAATATTTTATTTGTGAGATATATGAAATATTTTATTTGTGCGACAAGAGATCCCATTTGATTGCCAAGTTTACTAAAATGTATATACTCTACCCTTTATCTAATTTTGAACCTATAACCTCTTAAATCTTCTTAAGAGAGGAAACACATGCTCTTAATTATATAACTTTCTCCGGAAATCACATAATAAATTTCAGAATCGACCCGTTTCGAACTACCAACTGTAGTTTATCTAGTTGGTTGATCTTTCATTTTTAAAGCGTTGCAGATATCCCTTCATGGTATAAATGCATGTGTCAGATCAACCATTCTTCATTATCTTGATGATGAACTACAGTCGGTAGTTTGAAATGCGTGGATTCTAAAATTTATTATGTGATTTCCCAGAAAAGTTATATATTTAAAATGTTATGGATCACAGAGGCTTGCACTCTCAACATGCTCTTAATTTTAATCATACACTTAACATAATGTTCATAGAAATTTAGTTATCAAATTTAAAATAAAGAAAATTTTATTTTATTTTAATTTTGAGAAATATTTTTATTAATTATATTTTAATAAAAAAAATATTTCAATTTTATTATTTTTTAATAAATTTATATATTAAAATTAAAAATAAAATAAAATTTAAATTTATAAATATTCAAGCGTCAAACTGTTCAGCATGTGGTTTAAAGTTCTTTTTAGTTATCCACTCATTCACAATATAATTTATTATTAAGAATTTGGCTTTGTGATCTATAGAATTTATATAAATATTTATTGCTTTATCCATAATATAAAATTTGATTAGATATGATTATCACCTTAAAAAAATTTATATAAATATAATTTATTTTCAAATGTCTTTTTTAACTATATAATTTATAAAAAATTAGAAAATTATTTTTGAGAATGATTATGAATAAAACAATATTTATAAATATATAACTATTATAACAATATTTATCATCATTATATTACTTAAACTTAATTTTTAATATAACAATAATTATATTAAAAGCATAAAATACATAACAATAATTTTACCTAACTATTTAAAATAACCCTGATTAACATATAATTTATAATTTTATTTTATATAAATAATTAATTTTATATTAAATATTTATTGCTTCGTCCATAGTTTCAATTCAAAATGGTTTGCGACGAAAGCGAATCGCGATCCATAATTTTACCTAACTATTTAAAAAAAAACGTGATTAACATATAATTTATAATTTTATTTTATATAAATAATTAATTTTATATTAAATATTTATTGCTTTGTCGATAATTTCAATTCAAAATGGTTTGTGACGTGTTATCTTGTGACTGCACATGACATGGAACAGTGTTCCCTACAAGGAAATCACAGAGCAGATGACAGAGTCTTGAATGCATTCGTGTCGAGTCGTGCACGCATGCAAGACAAGTCGTGAAGATGGGTCCCAATCCCCGCCACCCTTTCCCTTTCCATTCCATTTTTCTTTTGAAAAACATCAAACTTTGCCTTTTCATTGCTTTTCCCTTGCTCCTCTTCCCAATTCGCGATCACTATCAAAAATGGGCCCTCATCGCATTTCGCAAACTCTACGTGTTTGGCATGGAGACTAAACTCTAAATATTGTGATCACCGATTTGCGATTTCAATATTGCATCGCATTTGACTTACCACTGTGCGCGCCCGCAAGTTTATCCATTTGGTTTTGCGATGCGATAAACCGACCCCACCTCCGCAGCTCCGCTCCCGCTTCATAAGCCATTGCAATTCATATGAATATCATATAAAATTCCATAATACTTACCCCCTTTAACTTTCCGTTGATTCATAAAAACTCTGCTGCATTTGCTAATGGGTCCCTCTTCCCCGCATTTCACAAAATTTAAAAGTTAACCCCCACAAGTTAAAAGATTTAACTTGTGATGTGACTCGAGCGCAGATCGCGCATCGTAAGTTTTACAAGTTAGCTGCCAATTTAAATGTTAAAAATGCCGACGTGCGATGTGCGATGCCCAGTGAGGCCTAATCGCAAATCGCGCGTCACAAGTTTTAAAGATTAAAGTGTGAAGGGTAAATGTTAAGTCTTGCGCATTGCAAAGTGTGATGTTGGCACGGATGCGATGTATTTTAGAGCAAAGGCCTAAAGGATTTCAAGTCCAGGTGAATGGCTTTTTTACGATGTTTGGCTTCAAAAAGGGTTGAAAACAGACGAAGGGGCTCGGGTAGCGAAAAGACAGAAAGGGTCGAGTCCGGGCCCACCTCCTCACCACGTCATTACCTTCTCCTCATCGCCCTCCATCTTTCCTCCATCTCCGCATGCCTGCCATACATCCGACGATCCTTGTTGCATTTCGCACCTTCCCCATCCAATACCGCAAAACACTTTCGCCCCCCTCCAAAATCCAGTTTCTAGTTTGCAATTCAAGTACAACACGGGTTTCTGCATGGAACATGCAGGGGTGGTCTATTCAAGTTGCTCAAGAGATCTCCACCGAAGAGCCAGGCGCACGCGATACGATTGCCACTTCACAGCAGATTGAGTGGACATCAGAGGACTTTCAAGTAACAGGAGAAACAGTGTGATGACGGCAATGCCTGCCCACCTACAACTGCTCCTCGCCATCCCGTTATAAAGTCCCCTTGTAATTGGCCTCAATGGGCGACCATGTCCTTTCTGTTTCCGATTTAATTTTGATGATTTTGCTGGTGAAATCTTAATTTCACCACATTCCCATTTTAATTCTACCCCATTCCCTTTTAATTCTCTAAGTACAGAAGTAATTGTTCATTTTACACTCTACAAGTTAGGTAGCATGTTTTGATTTCATAGATATGGGTCAATCATAAATGATTAAGTACCGTAGACCCTCCAGGAATTCTATATATAGCAAGTTCTAAGATGAAAGGAAGGTTCTGGAAATTTGGAAGAATTTTACTGTAGTTTTGTATCACTGTGCTGCTTGTACTCTGAGATACATTTTTGGTAGAGTTGTTTCAACTTAATATAATACAGAGCTGATATTTAGATTCCAAATAGAGTAATGAGCAGTATGCATTTGTTTTCTTTGTTATCAGTAGTCTTCTCTTCATGTGTAATCATCTTTCATGCTATTCTGCTTTGATGGTTTGTGTAATGTAGCTGCCGGTGATATGAAATTTTATTCATGAATCCATATCAGTATAACACTTAGGTGTTAACGTTCATGCAATTAATCTTGTTGTATTACCTTAATTCGCTCTCCACGAACCTCTGTTGCTATCCATATTTCATTTATATGTGTTTCCTATGAGTTCATAGGGGACAAATTCTTAAATCTCTTAAGCTTGTCTCTCGTGGGTTCCTTCTCCGTTCTCCCTCAATGCCTTTGCATATTTTCAAGATTTCTGCTCATCGTTTTATACTTGGCCCATTTAAAAGTCACTAAGCCTCGCATCCTCTTGAGCTCTCTCACAGTATAAGGAATTCACATGAATCGACTCCAAGACCTTCTCACTCCATGAACCACCAAAACCATTATTCTCTTGAATTATATCTTGTCAGAGGTATTCATACCATTGCCCATTTTTAACCTCTGAATTTAATATGTCCTAGGCATTTGTCTTTTGCGACTCGAGGTTGTCTCTAGGAGCTGCAACATCTTTTTTGCGTCGTTTCTTTGGAACGAATTAGAAAAACCTTTCCCTGGGATACGACATTATCTTCACCCTTCAATCAAGTGAGCACGAAGGGTTGAGAGTTGCATAGCCCTCACCTTGGCAACTCCACTGTCATTAAAGTTCAAATCAAGTGTAATCCTGGCTTACACCAGGCCTCATACCTGAGCAGATACCTCTGGACAGAAGGCTTCTCCTGTATCTGATCCCGAAAATATTATATTTAAGAGAGTCTAGAGAGAGAAGCAGCCCATCCAGGCTGACCCACCCTCATTCTCTCTAGAAGATTCACCTTCCTCTTCTTAGAGAGTTGATAGCTATGGTCCTGGCTCCACAACCCGTGTACTCGAGTACCCTCCAGGAACCTCTGCTTTAGCCAGTTCAGACATAAGAAACGAAGCCGAATCCGCTAATATTTTTTTACTCCCCTTGCACCCTACTACATAAGCCAAAGAGGTCAAAGAAGTTATAGCACCTCAGAGCTCATTACAGACAAATATCCAAAACGCTACTCTCCAAATCTCTACTCACCATATACCTGTTGTGCCACAGCCAAATCATCCTCAGAACTTACCACCACCCCTTATCGTTGTACCTGGCTTCCTCCTTAACAAATATGCCCCATTGGCTTTACCTCAAGTACTGCATGATATGCCTCAAGATTACTTAAAGCTCTTTCCTCGATTCACTGGGGAAGATAGCACCTCTGCGTAGAAACATATCGAAGACTTATGTGCCTTTGCTGAGAACGTGAATGTGGAACACCTAGATGTGGTGTTGAGGATTTTTGTGCAATCCTTGGATGGAGAGGCTCGAAAGTGGTTCAAATCTCTTGCTAATAATGTAGTCACCACTTGGGAGGAGATGGAAAATTTCTTCACACAAAAATGGGGAGAGAAGAGGGACCGTGGGTATGTCCTCACAGAGTTCAACGCTCTTAAAAAGAGACAAAATGAGGACGTAACAGAATTTATAAAGAGGTTCAATAAGCTTTATAATAATCTTCCTACTGAAATAAAGCCTCCCCAAGCAGCTGCTAAGGTGGTCTTCGCTGGAGCTTTTGAACCAGAGTTTGGGTTCACCCTAAGAGAAAGAAAGTTTGACTCTCTGGATCAAATTTATACTAATGCACTGGAGGTAGAAGCAAACTTCGCTTCTACTGGTAAATTCAAAGGCAAGACAGAGCATGATGACAGGAGAAGTAGTAGGGAGGGGGCTTCTACCTCTAATCAAGGAAGGGAATCACCGAAGTATAAAATTGAAGAGATGAATAAGCTAATCAAGAACCTCTCGAATAAGCTGGTGAAGCTCAAATTGGAGGCTAAGAATTCCTCTCCTCGTCCTAACCAAATGGCTCCAAAACTATGGGTTTAATCCCCAATACCGAAAGCCCCCTCTACAATTTTTACAATGGGAAAGGAAGGAGCAGCAAGATCACATCCAACCCCCTCTATATTTAGAAGGGGAAATGGAGGGACAAGTCGAGGAAGTAACTGATAGCCAAGAAGACCGATTCCTCGCTTATTCAGAAGAAGGTGAACTCACCTTGCAAGACGAGCTAGAAGAAAAGGAATTTCGCATAGAGGATCAAGATATTAATAATTACTGCAGGCAGTTTGTGGACTTCATGCAAGCTCAGCTCCATAAGAAGTATGACATCAGGTCCTCTAGAAAGAGAACCTAAGTGCAGGAACAAAACGAAGAATCAATACCAAGAGGACATACCTCTTCTAGTTCTGCCAGTAGGGGGAAGAAACCTTTATAAGAGTCTGCACATCATAAGGCCACTGCTTCCACCTCCACAAAACTAGGTTCTAATCCTCACACAAACTAGAAGTCCTCTTCTGTGGTCTCGAACCTGCCTGACCTCCATAAAGAGCAATCTAAAGAATTTATTGCAGAAAAATATCCCATGGCCTTTAACCTCCAAAAAGAGCTAGAGAAGGTCAAGATCTCGGTTCCCTTGATCGAACTCCTAAAGCAACCTTCATAAAAAGCCCAAGTGTCTCAATTCATGATGCACCATAGCGTAGGTCCTCTCCCTGACAGCCTCAATCTCCAAGAGGAAAGGCACATGGTAGTCTTTGGACCTCATCTAGAAGAGTTGGACTTAGCACTCCTCCATTCTATGTGTCTCTAGTTATTCATAACCTGTTGCTGCACAATTGCATGCAAGATTCTGGGGCTTCACATAACGTACTGCCATTGTCTTTCATGGAGCAGTTGGGGTTGCAAATCACCAAACCCTATAAAGATCTGTATTCTTTTGATTCCAAGAGGGTAAAGTGCTTGGGCATGATCAAAAGATCTGGTAGTAAACTTGGCCCAGATTCCAGCCAAAAGTGTGGTGATGGATATCGTTGTAGTTGATATCCCAACTCTTCCAGATCCTGGGGTACCAAGATTGGAGGATCCATAAAGCTCAACCTCACCTATACCACTATTCCAGTGTTCGGTGGGGAGGAGAGAAGATTATATCGAGAATCCAGATTTGTGAAGATGGTAACCAAAGCAAATGGTTCCACAAATTCTCCAGTATATGGTATGGAGGGTGAGTTCTCTTGTCTCATGCTTGAGGAGGACGAAGATTTCCTACAAGAAACAAATATTTTCCGTATAGTACAGAAGAATCCCATGAGAAAAGAGGAAAAAAAGATATGGACATTGCAGTTTGATGGAGCTAATTCACGAGAAGGAAATGGGGTCGGGGTACTCTTGACATCCCCAAAAGGATGCTTGGTTCCCCTCTCTTTTAAGCTGGAGTTCGAAGCCACAAATAATGTGGCTGAATACAAAGCACTGATGCTGGGGTTGCAGACAACACGGAATATGAATATACAAAACCTCAAGGTGTTTGGAGATTCAGAGCTTGTAGTGAGACAAGTCAGGAACCAATGCCAAACCAAACACCCACGGCTCAGAACCTACAAGAACGAGGTATGGGATCTAATCAAGAATTAATTTTCTGCATTTAATATTCAATTCATGCCAAGGGACAAGAACAGAATGGCAGACTCACTAGCTATGGCTGCTAGCAATTTTCGTCCCCTGCATAATCCTTTGCTCAGATATGAAGTTGAAGTGCGGTACCGCCCGTCTATTCCGGATAACATAAAGCATTGGCAAACCTTTGAAGATGAAGAGCAGGTCCAACGTTTCATGGAAACGATAGGTGAATTTTCAAATATGGTGATCGATTCAGTCCCCGAGGACGACTGTGAAGAGCCAAAAACCAGGTGGGAGGAGACACTGGCTTGACACCGAGTTTTGCAATTAAAGGGAAATGTCATCCCCAGGGAGCTTGTGTCATTGGAGAGACTGTTTGACAAGAATGACATCCCAGTAAATCCCAAAATGACCCTTGATGAGCTTGTCAGGGATGTGAATATTGGGACAGAAGAAGACCCGAAGGTGATAAAGCTGTCAGAATGGGTTCCGGAAGAATACCAAGGTCAGTATCTCAGTCTGTTCCAATCATACAAAGACGTCTTTGCCTGGTCATACCAGGATCTGAAGACTTTTGACATAGATATTATACAACATAAAATACCTATGAAAGAAGATGCAAAGCCTCATAAGCAGAATTTGAGGCAAATCAACCCCCTTCTCCTCCCAACTATCGAGAAGGAAATAAAGAAGCTTTTGCAAGCCAAGATCATTGTCCCTTTAAGATATTCCGAGTGGGTGGCGAACTTGGTGCCGGTAAGGAAGAAAATGGTGAAATCTGACTCTGCGTGGATTTTCGCAATCTGAACAGTGCCTCCCTCAAGGATAACTATCCCCTCCCAAAGATGGACCACATCCCGCAAAAAGTGGTGGGATCTTCTCGCATGTCCATGATGGATGGCTTCTCGGGATATAATCAGGTGGTAGTGCTCCCCGAAGACCAGAAGAAGACATCATTCACCACGCCTTAGGGAACCTTCATATACGCTCGAATTCCCTTTGCCCTGATAAATGTCGACGCTACATTCCAGCATGCAATGGACATCACTTTCATAGGAGAGGAAGACAAATTTGTGGTGATTTACCTAGATGACATCACCATCTTTTCAAAGAGTGACACTGAACACATCGAGCACCTTTGCAGAACCTTTGAAAAATGCCGCAGGTATGGTCTGTCTATGAATCCTCAAAAATCCATGTTTGCCTTGGAGGAAGGAAATTTACTGGGGCACATAGTGACTAAGGAGGGAGTGAAGATCGATTCGAAGAGGGTAGAGGCAATAGATGGCATTCCCCTACCAAGAAACAAGAAGGAGATACAAGTGTTCCTGGGAAGAATAAATTTCCTCAGAAGGTTCATTCCCAACTATGCTGAGATTGTCTAAAACATCACTCGGATGATGAAGAAGAACAACGAAGTTAGATGGACTCCTAAATCCAGGGACTCCTTCATCATAATCAAACAGGCCTTTGCAGAAGCTCCTATGCTGGCCGACCCAGATTATGGGAAGTCGTTCTTAATTTTCTCTTTCGCATCTCCTCACACCATAGCTGCAGTACTTCTACAAAAAAATGCCAAAGGACATGAGCAACCCATCGCGTTCTTCAGCCAAGTCCTGCGAGACGCCGAGCTGAAATACGATATCCTGGAGAAGCAAGCTTATTCCCTAATCAAATCCCTAAAGTCATTTTGGGTGTATGTATTACAGTCTCCTATAACTGCCTATGTTCCCACAACAGCAATGAAGGATGTTTTGGTACAGGGCGACAGTGGAGGAAGAAGGGGCAAGTGGATAGCCAAGATTCAGGAGTATGAACTGGAAATAAAGCCTACCAAGCTCATTAAAGGCCAAGGGTTGGCCAAAATGTTGTCTGAATCCAACTGTCAAGCTTTGGGGATAAATCTTTTTACAACAGGAGGAGAGGCACGAGAGGGCACAGGTCCACATCAAGGTATAGAATCCTCCACGCAAAAAACACACGTGAAGTACATTCTCTCCCCATGGTATAAATATATAGTCGAATACCTCTTATCACTGAGATGTCCTCCTAACTATGATAAGGCCAAGTACCGCACCCTAAGGCTGAAATCTCAAAAGTATATCGTGGCCAATGGGCGACTTTACTGGAAAGACCCGATGGGGATCCTACTATTGTGTTTAAGAGAGCAGGAGGTGGACCCAATGATGACTGAATTCCACTAAGGGATATGTGGCGGACACTATAGCTGGTGATCCACTACATACAAGATCCTGAGGGCAGGTTTCTTCTGGCTTAAATTGTTTGGTGATGTACATACATGTGTCCGGGCTTGCGAGAAGTGTCAGACATTCGCTGAAAAGAAAAGGTATGCACCTCTCCCGTTGATCCCGGTACACATTGAGGAACCTTTTAAGCAGTGGGGAATTGATTTCATAGGAGAGATTCACCTGACCTCGAGAAATCAACATCGATGGATCCTCACTGCCACAGATTACTTCACCAAGTGGGTTGAAGCCATGCCCACAAGAAATGCTACGGATTCAATAGTGATCAAGTTCCTAGAGAAAATAATAGCCAGATTTGGATGCCCAACTAAAATCATTATAGATAATGCCTAGGCTTTCAAGTCAGCAAAATTTGTAAATTTTTGTCAGCGTTACAACATCTTGCTGGGACACTCCACTGCATAATACCCACAGGGCAATGGGCTGGCAGAATCGTCTAACAAGACACTGATGAGAATTCTGAAGAAGACCATCAATGAAAATCAGAAGAATTGGGACTCTCAGCTCAAGTTTGCACTCTGGGAAAATCACATCACCACTAAAAGATCCACAGGAAAGTCCCCTTATGAGCTGGTGTATGGCAGAGCCACAGTCTTCTCAATTCAGCTTCCATTACCTGTGGCTTGATTCTTACAAGAAAGCAAGGAGGAGTCTAATGACCTTATCCGAAGAATGAATCATTTGGTGGAGTTGAATGAAACCCGAGAACAGGTGAGCCTCAGATTAGTAGAATATCAGGAGAAAATGAAAGGCTTATTTGACCAAAGAGCTAAAGATAGAGAAATCCAAGTTGGGGATTTGGTGCTGCGATGGGATGTCAGGAGGGCAGAAAAAGGGAAATATGGGAAGTTCAACCCCCTCTGGTTCGGTCCTTTCAGGGTGGCAGAAGTCAAAGGCAACAATACTTTTGCCCTGGAAAACTTAGAAGGAGATATACTTGAGACACCCGTAAATGGGCAATTCCTCAAGTTGTACTTTCATCACTGATAAGGGCTGATCTAGCTCATTGTATATATCTTTCGCCGTGTATGTCATTCCACTGTACTCCCTCTTGTTTACATTTCTCCCATTTCCATCTTCCATGTCATATTCCACTATTCCATTTCGTTTCATCCATAGTTGGCTTTTTCATTTCATCTTCCACATCATCCTCCATTTCATCTTTCATTTTGTGTCCACTTCGTCGTTGGTATAAAACTTTGTCTAATCAGTGTGCATTTGCGACTCCATATACCCAATAAATCACAAGCATTCAAATCTGCAAGTTCTCAATGCAGTGAAGAGCAGCACATTGTCCCCAGATGGAGCCAATGTTAGCCTGTGACTGCACATGACATGGAACAGTGTTCCCTATAAGGAAATCACAGAGCAGATGGCAGAGTCTTGAATGCGTTCGTGTCGAGTCGTACACGCATGCAGGACAAGTCGTGAAGATGGGTCCCAATCCTCGCCGCCCTTTCCTTTTCCATTCCATTTTTCTTTAGAAAAAACATCAAACTTTTCCTTTTCATTGCTTCTCCCTTTCTCCTCTTCGCAATTCGCAATCACTATCAAAAGTGGACCCTCATCGCATTTCTCAAAATCTACATGTTTGGCATGGAAACTAAACTCTAAATATTGTGGTCACTGATTTGCGATTGCGATATCTCATCGCATTTGACTTACCATTGTGCACGCCCACAATTTTATCCATTTAGTTTTGCGATGCGATAAATCGGCCCCACCTCCGCAGCTCCGCTCCCGCTTCATAAGCTGTTGCAATTCATATGAATATCATATAAAATTCCATAATACTTATCGCCTTAAAATTTCCGCCGATTCATAAAAACTCCGCCGCATTTGCCAATGGGTCCCTCTTCCCCACATTTTGCAAAATTTAAAATTTAACCCCTGCAAGTTAAAATATTTAACTTGCGATGCGACCCGAGCACAAATCGCGCATCGCAAGTTTTACAAGTTTACTGCCAAGTTAAATGTTAAGAATTCCGACGTGCGATGTGCAATGCCCGGTGGGGCCCGATCGCAAATCACGCGTCACACATTTTAAAGATTAAAGTGCGAAGGGTAAATTTTAAGTCCTGCCTATTACGAAGTGCGATGTTGGCATGGATGTGATGTATTTCAGAGCAAAGGCCTAAAGGATTTCAAGTATGGGTGAATTGTTTTTTTACGTTGTTTAGCTTAAAAAAGGGTTGAAAACGGCCAAAGGGGCTCGAGTAGCGAAAAGAGAGAAAGGGTCGAGTCCGGGCCCACCTCCTCGCCACGTCATTACCTTCTCCTCATCACCCTCCATCTTTCCTCCATCTCCGCATGCCCACCATACATCCGACGATCCTCGTTGCATTTCGCACCTTCCCCAACCAATACCGCAAAACACTTTTGTCCCCCTCCAAAATCCGGTTTCTAGTTTGCAATTCAAGTACAACACATATTTCTGCATGAAAAAAGCAGGGGTGGTCTATTCAGGTTGCTCAGGAGATCTCTGCCGAAGAGCCAAGTGCGCGCGGTATGACTGCCACTTCACAGCGGATTGAGTGGACATCAGAGGACTTTCAAGTAACAGGAGAAACCGTGTGATGACGACCATGCCTGCCCACCTACGGCTGCTCCTCGCCATCCCGTTATAAAGTCCCCCTGTAATTGGCCTTAATGGACGACCATGTCCTTTCTATTTTTTATTTAATTTTGATGATTTTGCTGGTGAAATCTCAATTTCACCCCATTCCCGTTTTAATTCTCCCCCATTCCCTTTTAATTCTCTTAATACAGAAGTAATTGTTCAATTTACGCTCTGCAAGTTAGGTAGCATGTTTTGATTTCATAGATATGGGTCGATCATAAATGATTAAGTACCGTAGACCCTCCAGGAAATTCTATATATAGCAAGTTCTAAGATGAAAGGAGGGTTCTAGAATTTTGGAAGAATTTTGCTGTAGTTTTGTATGACTGTGCTCTTTGTGCTCTGAGATACATTTTTGGGAGAGCCGTTTGAACTCAATATAACACAGAGCTGATATTTGGATTCCAAATGGAGTAATGAGCAGTATGTATTTATTTTCTTTGTTATCAGTAATCTTCTCTTCGTGTGTAACCATATTTCATGCTATTCTGCTTTGATGGTTTGTCTAATGTAGCTACCGGTGATATGCAATTTTATTCATGAATTCATATCAGTACAACGCTTAGGTGTTAACGCTCATGTAATTAAGCTTGTTGTATTACCTTAATTCGCGCTCCACGAACCTCTGTTGCTATCCATATTTCATTTATATGTGTTTCCTTTGAGTTCATAGGGGACAGATTCTTAAATCTCTTAAGCCTATCTCTCGTGGGTTCCTTCTTCGTTCTCGCTCAACGCCTCTGCATATTTTCAAGATTTATGTTCATCGTTTTATACTTGGCCCATTTAAAAGTCACTAAGCCTCGCAGCCTCTTGAGCCCTCTCACAGTATAAGGAATTGACATGAATCGACTCCAAGACCTTCTCACTCCATGAACCACCAAAACCATTATTCTCTTGAATTATATCCTGTCAGAGGTATTCATACCGTTGCCCATTTTTAACCTCTGAATTTAAGATGTCCTAAGCACTGGTCTTTTGCAACTCGATGCTGTCTCTAGGAGCTACAACACGACGGAAGCGAATCGCAACCGTCAAATTTTCCTTCAAGAATTTTGTTTCAGGGAAATACAAAGTTATGGTCTCATAATTTAATTTTGTTTGAAGAAAAAAATGTATTTATTTTATTTTATTTATAAAAGTTTGATTTCAATTTCATATTTAAAAATATAGTTAAAAGTTTTAATTTAATAGAAGTTATATATTTGATGAATATTTTTTTTAAAGTAATTAATCAAGTTATGAGTTCTATTCAGGTTTTTGAAGATGTTTAAAAGAATATTTCAAAAATAAAATAAAATAAATTATAAAACTAAATATTTTTTTTTTTATAAAATAAAATGAAATTTATTTATTAAAATTTTTGTACATAAATAAAAAAAGAAGGTAGGCTATATATCTAATAATGAAAAATTGTTAACTGGGATTAATTGGAATTATTTGGGGTTGGGCAGAATGGTTGTTATCTTCCTATTCAAATTCAAATTTTGACAAATTTAGCTTCGAGCCTTGTGAACTCTTAAGTGATCCCAATATATATATATATATAACAATGATAAAGGTTCAAGGTTAACCAAAAAAAAAAACTATTGTCACAATTGAATAAATAAGGATGCCTTTGTAAACTTACAACTCAAAATAATAGGTAGCATTGTAAAGGAACACTAAAGAACAATACAATGAACTAGCTTTCATGCCTTAAGAAAGAGTAATGAGATTCCATGTGTAGTTCTACAATAAGAAAGAGTATTCTTCTATCATGATAACTTCATATTCAAGTATCTCAAAATCATTAGAAAATTGTCAAATGGCATCCCTGAAAAAAGAGACTTTCATTATTAACAATTTTACCAATGAAATAGGTAACCTGACCTCAAAACCGGAACTCTAGCTCAAAAAGACTCAAAAAACATGAAAAAACACCCCAAAAACAAAAAGTGTGTATTCCATAATGCACTTCGTTTTTTTTAAGGTCAAATTTCAACATTTTATAAAATTATGGTAAAAACAAAATTGTTTCTTGAAAAAAGGATTGAAAAAACACCCTCAAAAGTTGATGCTGAATAACAAAAAAAAAAAATTGTGTCATACTTTTGGCATTTTTAAAAATAGAAGTAACATTTTTTAATTTTTAAAATTCAAACATTAAAAAAAAAAAAAACCAAAAATTTAAGAAAAAAAAAAAAAAATTTAAAAATAAAATTTAAAATTAAAAATAAAAACATTTAAAAGCTTAAAATTTAAAAATATATGAAGATAAAAAAAATAAAAATAAAAACAAAAACAAAATTTTAATTCAAACATTAAAAAAAAACATAAAAATTTTTAAGGGAAAATAATAATAATAATAATAATAATAATTTAAAGATTAAAATTTAAAAAAATATAGAAATTAAAAAATAAAAATAAAAACAAAATTAAATATTAAATTAAATTTAAAAAAAAAAAAAGAGAGAGAGAAAAGAAAAGAAAAGAAGAAGAAGTTAAAAAATAATTTAAAACAAAAAATTAAATTTAAGGAAATATATTTAAAAAAAAATCCCATATATATATATATATATATAACAATGAAAAAGGTTCAAGGTTAACCAAAAAAAAAACTATTGTCACAATTGAATAAATAAGGATGTCATTGTAAACTTACAACTCAAAATAATAGGTAGCATTGTAAAGGAACACTAAAGAACAATACAATGAACTAGCTTTCATGCCTTAAGAAAGAGTAATGAGATTCCATGTGTAGTTCTACAATAAGAAAGAGTATTCTTCTATCATGATAAATTATATTCAAGTATCTCAAAATCATTAGAAAAAAGAGTATTCTTCTATCATGATAACTTATATTCAAGTATCTCAAAATCATTAGAAAATTGTCAAATGGCATTCCTGAAAAAAGAGACTTTCAATATTAACAATGTTGCCGATGAAATAGGTAAACTGACCTCAAAACGGAAACTCTAGCTCAAAAAGACTCAAAAAACATGAAAAAAGACCCCAAAAACAAAAAGTGTGTATTCCAGAACGCACTTCGTTTTTTTTTTTTTTTTAAGGTCAAATTTCAACATTTTATAAAATTATGGTAAAAACAAAATTGTTTCTTGAAAAAAGGATTGAAAAAACACCCTCAAAACAAAACTAGTTGATACTGGAATAACAAAAGAAAAATTTGTGTCATACTTTTGGCATTTTTAAAAATAGAAGTAACATTTTTTAATTTTTAAAATTCAAACATTAAAAAAAAAACCTAAAATTTAAAGAAAAAAATAAATTTTAAAAATAAAAACATTTAAAAGCTTAAAATTTAAAAATATATGAAGATAAAAAATAAAAAATAAAAATTTTAATTCAAACATTAAAAAAAACCTGAAAAAATTTAAGGAGAAAAATAATAATAATAATAATAATACAAATAAAAAATAAAAATAAAAATTTAAAAAAATATAGAAATTAAGAAATTAAAAAAAAAAAAGAGTTAAAAAATAATATAAAACAAAAAATTAAATTTAAGGAAATATATTAAATTTAAAAATAAAAATAAAAAATTTAAATTAAAAGTAAAAAAAATGAAAAATTAATTAAAAATAAAAAGTGAAAAATAAAATACAATAAAAATATTAAATTTAAAACCATATATATTAAAAAAACAAATAAATTATAAAAAATAAATTAAATTTAAATTATAAAAAATAAAATATATAAATGAACTTAAATTAAAATATGTATATATATCAGATTTTATTAAATTTAAAAAAAAATGTTAATATTAAAATAACAAATTAAAATTAATAACAAAATATTAAATTTTAATAAATAAATGAATAAAGAAATAAATTTTGAAAAAAAAAAAACAAAAAACCAAAATATATATATATATATATATATATATATATATATTAAAAAAAAAAAAAAACAAATTAATTTTAAAAAATTAAGTTTAATTACCCCCACAAAGAGAAAATAAATAAATAAATAAAAATATTTATAATTTTAAATACACAATTTTAATTGAAATAATATATATATATATATATATATATATATATAATTAACAAAAAAAATAATAAAAAAATAAAACCTTTAAAAAACAATATTAAATTCAAATAAATTAAAAAAATACAAAATTTATTAAATTTTATAAAATTAAATTAAAAAACTAAACATAAAACTTAATAATAATAATAATAAATTAAAAATTAAAAATTAAAAAATTAAAACAAAAAAATAATAAAAACAAAATTAATAAAAAAAAAACAAAACAAATTAAATTTTAAATATAAAAAATAATAATAATAATAATAATAATTCAACAGTGGTGGTGCGCCACCAGGCCTCCCGCAAATTTTGTCATTTCTTTTGATATAATTTTCGAATATTTTTGTTTTTATTTATTTATTTTTGTTTAAATTTTTTATTTTTACGAGATAATTTTGTTTTTTTTTTTACATTTTTATTGTTTTTATATAATTTTTTTTATCTAAGTTTTGTGTTTTATTACCAACATGAAAATCACCACTCTAAAAAAAAGGTTGATGCTGTATCAATACATTTCAAAATTAGCATGAAAATCACCACTCTAAAAACAAAAGTTGATGCTGCATCAATATATTTCAAAATTAGCATGAAAATCACTAACATTTTAAAACAAATATTCATACTTCATAAATAAAAATATTAGAGTGTCAAAAACGTGCACAAAAAAAAGAAAAGAAAAAAAAGGTGATTCTGCATCACCACTTTTCAAAATTGGGTGCTTTTTATGCTACCAAAAAAAAGTAGGTAACTTTGCGGTTACCTATTTCATCGGTAACATTATTTATTTGTGAGGAAGTATGGCAAGGATTGGAAGAAAAATAACTAAAATCCGTCACAATTGAACAAATAAAAATGCCTATGTAAACTTACAACTAAAAATAATATGTAGCATTGTAAAGGAACACTAAAACACAATACAATGAACTAGTTGTCATCCCATAAGAAAAATTAATGAGATTCCATATGTAGTTCTTCAATAAGAAAGAGTAATCTCAAAATCATTAGAAATTTGTCAAATGGCATGACTGAAAAGAGAGACTTTAGTTATTTGTGACAAAGTATGGCAAGGATTAGAAGAAAAATAACTAAAATCCGTTGGCTCATAGACATACTCGTCAAGCCTCTTTCGCTCACAAAATCTCCTCTTTAAATGTTGTTCTTGATCAAGTAGTGTTCATGTTTAGATTTCTCTTATTCTAATAGTGTTGGTGGTAGATTTTCCTCTAGTTAATTTTCATCGTCATTAGTGTAATTTGAAGCAACAAAATGCTCATTGTCTTCTTGCTCTACAAAAACAAAACTGTTGGCATGATTTTCACAGTTGATAATATAAGACTATGTAGGAGGAGTATGAGAGGAAATGGGGTTGAAGTGCTCATAAAAATGGATAAGCTTTCAAAACAAGACATCTTTAGAAATAAGATCTAACCTATATGTCTTTATATCCTCCTGGTGGGGTTGAAGTGCTCATAAAAATGGATAGGCTTTCAAAACAAGACATCTTTAGAAATAGGATCTAATCTATATGTCTTTATATCTTTCTAGTAACCAACAAATATCAATGTTTGGCTCTTCTTCTCCATAATTTTGCATTTTTCATTTGGAGTTAAGGCCCACTTTGGATTGCCAAATACCCTGAAAGTAGAGACAATGAGTTTAACATGGGTTCAATCCTACCAACAAATATCAATGCTTAGCTCTTCTTCTCCATTATTTTGTGCTTTTCATTTGGAGTTAAGGCCCACTTTGGATTCTAATCAACTAATCAACTAACTGTAAAATGCATGATTCTTAAACATAAAAAGAATGAGAAGATCAATGATGCACCCATCAACTAATCAACTAACTGTAAAATGCATGATTCTTAAACATCAAAACAAGCAAATCTATACAAATAGGAACTATGATCCTTCAAGAAGCAACAACATCATTTGGATTCTATCGTCCTCAAATGACTACATCATCAAAGAAAAAAAAGTGGATTGCTTTCCATCACTAAAATGAATGATGCATGGTGCCTGATTCTAAAACATCAAACTGTGTAGAGTCTCCAACTGCAATCTACAAAATGTTATAATTAGATGTGTAGAAAAAAATCACATAAAAATAAATCACATGGTATAATGCACTAAAATCAAGTCTTCAGATATGTTAAGATGTATGTAAATCTTGAGCAAATAAAGCATACCCCTTAGTAAATAAAGAAGTCTTCTGCACTAATATTCTATATTGCTACATGGCTTCATTCAAAGCTTCTAGTTTCAGCTAATATCTGATTCAGCATAGCAGCATGTAGACTGGAGAATGATTCTTAAAAGATTAAAAAAAATAGGCAGTCTTAATGGACTAAAACATGAAAAGAAGCCTATTCAATTGAATGTTTACTCTTGTCATTTATCCAGACTACAAATAGGCATAATTACATTTACTCTTGTCATTTATCCAAACTACAAATAAGCATAATTACCTGCATCATGAACAGAGGAGGTTTAGCCCCAAACTTTCTGGCATGAGCTCCTTGTAGCACCAGACTTCTGAAAACAGGATTTGGTAAAGTGACATCACCCAGATCTGATAAAGTCAGATCACAATTAGCTGCTGCAAACAGAGCCCCAGCTCTGTTACAGTCAATTTCCAACCTCCCCATCTCATTCAATTTCAACCTCCCTGCCATGAAATGGTAGGGCACCAGCACCTTCCCAAGGGCTTCCTTTAACCTACCCACAACATCAGCAGCATTCTTGTGCTCTCCATTGACTCTGTAAATGTGCACAGTATCCACAACATAAGCAACTACCCGATCAATATTCGATAGAAACAGAGAGCATTCCTCGGTGGGTTCAACTGGTATAACCATCTCAGGCTCCTCCACCTCAACATCTAAGTAGGTTATCAAGGACGACTCAGGTACTGCTAGAGAGCCCATTATGCTCAATCAATTTCTTACAGAAAACTCTGCTGGAAATCTCGCCAAGAAACTTATATATAAATATTGCTTCAAGCAGAGTGGGAGACTAGCATGAAGGATAATGGCATGTGTATGGGAATTTATAGTCCTCTAACTGCTCAGTGCAATGTAGTGCTTAGTTGGGCGTAGTGGAGGATGGCATGAGACACACTCCTCAGGACGGTTAAGGATACTAGCAGCTTGATCAAGAAATGTGATTGCGAGTTTTTTTTACCAAAATGAAATAACTGTACCTTCAGTTTCAAGAAATATACATATAAGTGCTCTACCGCCAAAAGGTAAATTCGGCATTTTGTCCTTCAGAGTAATCTGAAGGGCGCAATTTGATTTTTCTTGTAATTTGTGCATTATTTTTCGGTTTTGATGACTGCATTTTAGAAAATTTTCCGCCAAACAACTTTTATTTATCATTCATGGAGTTGATTTGATATATTTTATGTTTGCTTCAAACGCAGATTACGATCCATGGTCATTAATGTGACGCGGTAATCGAGGGCAGCCATCAATTTCCCTGGTTTCTCGTAGCCCTAGCTCTCCAGTGGAATTGACTGAAGTTGAGAAGATCCAGTTTGCTTGCGGAGTCAATAACCGTTACGACGTTCATATTACCAGAGAGTCCGAAGTGGTAGCTAACAGTCCTGGAATTTCAAATTTG
Organism: Pinus albicaulis; assembly: GCA_034641835.2. Lineage (NCBI taxonomy): Eukaryota > Viridiplantae > Streptophyta > Pinopsida > Pinales > Pinaceae > Pinus > Pinus albicaulis. The sequence continues at coordinate 1,167,024,807 of CM076574.1, forward strand.
TCTTTTCAGTTATTCATGTTCATTTGTTTTTACTATTTGTCATTTTATGTTTGATGTAGATTGTAGATTAAGTAATGTGATTGGAATTTCAAGTTTATATTTTTGTATTGAAAGGGAATTTAATGATGTTCATTTGTTTCTATAATATTATTATGTTACATGTAAATGGATTATTTTTAGTATTTTTATATGCAATTTTTTCATAATAATTGAAAATTAGATAAATGTTTTTGGGATTAATCACATTGTTAGAATTTGGTCAACGTTTTAAACCAATTAATATGGTTCATGGTCAGGACAAGGTGAAAAAGGTCATGAATCTTAATGAATAAAAAGTAGTGTGGATGTATCATTGCTAGGAATCAACGACTAATTCCAGGCAATGATACATCCACACTACTATTTATTCATTAAGATCCATGAGATTTTTCACCTTGTCATGAGATAAACCACATTAGTTGGTTCCAAACCACATTAGAGCATTTTTTTTCTTTACCTGTTAATTAACCAAGTTCTAGTTGCAACTAAGCAAATTGACCTTCGTTTGAACACCTCATTAGAATTTATGAAGGTCAATTTAAATTTTAGATGTCAAAATTATTATCTTAAAATAATTTTTACCGACATTTCAAAATTCTTCTTTTATCATCAAATACATTTAAAAAGATAAAAAAATGCTTTACAGATATATTTCATAAATAATTTTTTGATGTTATATAGCTAGATTAGTGAGTTATTGTGAATTTTCTTTTTAAAATAACTACTTTTTAATTGTTGTTAGATTTAAGATTTTTGTGATCCATAAATTAGATAAATGTCTTTTGGTTTAATCACATTGTTAGGATTTGGTCGACGTTTTGAACCAACTAATGTAGTTCATTCTCAGGACAAGGTGAAAAACTCAGGGATCTTAATGAATAAATAGTGTGGATGCATCATTGCCCAGAAATAGTAGTTGAAAAAGCTCATGGATCTCAAACGGCTAGTTTTTCAACAACTTGCAATGATGCATCCACACTATTTATTCATTAAGATCCATGAGTTTTTTCACCTTGTATTGAGGATGAACCACATTAGTTGGTTTGCAACGTCGACCAAATCCTAACAATGTGATTAATCCGAAAAACATTTATCTAATTTATAGATCACAAAAGTCTTAGATCTAACAACAATTAAAAAATAAATTTGAAAGTAGTTATTTAAAAAAAAAAATCACAATAACTCACTAGTCTAACTATATAACACCAAAAAATTATTTATGAAATATGTCAATGGTGTCCAACTAAAACATGTCATTACTCCAATTTTTCTCCATATTCTTTTTTTTCGTTTTTAAGAATTGTGTTTCGAGTTGATTAACCAAGTTCTAGTTGCAACTAAACAAATGGTCTAACATGACCTTCGTTTGAACAACTCATTAGAATTATGAATGTCAACTTAAATATAGAAGTCAAAACTACTATCTCAAAATATTTTTAATCACATTTCAAATTTTTTCTTTTACAATAAAGAAAAAAAATGCTCTATAGATCATCAAATTCTGGTAAGTAAGGGTAAGTTAATCTTGTAATTTCATTTTGAAGTAAGATATTATTTTATCTTTTATTTTAATTCTAAAAATTAGTTTTTATTAGCTTTGATGATTAGTTCAATTAACCAAATTTTAGTTTTAGTCTCTATCAGAAAAGTTACAAGGTCAATTTTGGTTGATACATTTAAGTGGATTTTAGTTTTAGTCTCTACATCAGAGAAGTTACAAGGTCAATTCTAGTTAATACATTTAAGTGGATTTCCTTGAAAAAAAATCTAAAAAGTATTTTTTATTAATTATATTTTAATAATTTAAACTAATTGTTAATTAGAAAATATTTATTTAATTTTACAATAAATATTAACAATTTTCAATTCAAAATATTTGCTAATAAGCCTACTAAATGTAATCCCTTCAGAATGTATTTGAATATTTCCAAAAAAATAAAAAATAAAAGAAAATTTAATAATTATATTTTAATAAATACTAATTACTATTATGAAAAAAAATTATTTCAACGTTACCATATATATTTATATATTTCAACTAAAAAATGATTTTGAAAAAAAAAATTATCAAAATCTCAACTTAAAAATTTGATTTCAATTTTATTATAAGTATTTATTAATTTAATTGAAAGTTATTTAGAAAAAAAAAGAGAGTCAAGACTTGATAAATTTTCTCTAATAAATTAAGCTAACTTACTAAAAGAAAGTGGTTCTCATAAATTAAACCAACCCCTAACTAAAAGAAAAAGATTTTCATAAATTAAACCTAACTTCTAACTTCCTAACTAAATGAAAATGATGGTCATAAATTAAACTAACCCCTATATCAATTTTATCATAAATATTTATTAATTTTCATTGAAATATTTGTGGAGAAAATGTCAACAGACAACAAAGTCTTTTCAACTTTAACGAGGTTGATAATGATATTGTTAGGTTGATAATTGATAGAATGGGAAAAAGTATTATAGATAAAAGATTACATGTTTCTGTCGTATCACGTTGTGAACCTTTTTAAAATGTCAATAGTATTTTTCAACTTTAAATCTTTTAGTTGATAATGATAGAATGGAAAAATATTATAGATAAAAAAAATTGTTTTTCCTTAATTGTAATGTGAGAAGGATATACAATATTATGGAAAACAAATTCAAAATTATTGAAAATTATAATATAATATAATATTTTTGAAATGATATATAAAAAATATTATTGAAAATTATGTTTTTTAATATTAATTATAAATCTTTTTATTATAAAAAATAAGTATTTCTTTTTTATTATAATAAAATATATTTTTCTTTTATTATAATATAAATAGAATTTATATTTATAGGTTATGAGTCAATAAAATGAAGGTTCATAATTATGAGAGATATGTAATTGTTTTCCATATTCAAAACATAGTTGACATTTAATATTCAAAAAAATATATTCATGGTAAATTAAATTATATTTTTCAAAGCAAAATATTTGTATTTCAATTTTATGTGGACATGTCATAAATTTATATATACATAATATACATATTTAATTTTTTTTTACTTTTTTAGCATAATGTTAATGTCTAACCAAATGTGACTTATGAAATTCTTTTCCAATATATATAATTTTAATATGAGGATTATGTGGCAGCTTTAATCCTTTTCTTGTTATTTTATTTCGTTGTAATTTTATAAATTCTATTCACTTACCATGACCCACTTCGACACCTTCGGCACTTTATATTAGGTTTTCATATAGTTTCATTCACCGATGCTATACTTACTGTAATGTTGTCGTTAATGAACTTACTTTGCCATCCCACCATACACATCCTTCACATGGTGTTTTCAGTTGAGAAATTAGCTGGCACGACGAGGAGTTAAGGCGGTAAGTACTTACATTAAATTTCATATGACAGCTGTAGTACTTGCCATTATTCTTTGTTATTTTCGATGGTACCCGTCTTGATCTCCACCATTGGTTTCTTGGTAGATCGAGGGTCCAGGTTTCTGGCAGGAGTTCGTCTTGGATAACCATGTTATCCCTAACTTCACTCCGCCATTTCTCCATTTGTCTCTGTCGAGAAACCTCTTCCATTATGAGCTTTGGTTCTTCGGCTTTGAATCGAGCTTTGTTGCTTCTAGTTGGAGATTTTAAGTCTTCCCGGCGCGGCAACCATGAGCCTCCACGTTGAGATTAGAGGAGGTATACATTTCATAGTTTTTGCTTTGCGATGGAGGATAGGTTCTGCAACGCACAGTGCAAAATCCTTTGGTGGTATTTTGTCTCCAAATCTGCCGTGGTCCCCGTGCTTTCAACCACAACACTGTCAGGTAAAATGACACTTACCCATTTGTTTTTATGGACTATTTGTTTGTTTGACTGGTTCAGTGCCTATCTCTCTACACAGTTTGTAATACCATGTCTTACTCTTATTTAATTTTATCATGATCTTCAATTCGCCATTCTGGAGAGACGGAGAAACTTCTTGCTCAGGTAAACCTCTCATTATCCTGCATTTACATGTATATATGCATTGTTATGCCCTTGACTTATTCATTAATTATCTATTCGGCACCTTAAATGTTAACTCACAGAAGCCCGATTTTGTGTTTGTTGGTGCTAGCAGGATAGTCCTCCTGATGTTTGCAATTTGCAAAACTTTCCAAGTCAAGCGTGAAGATTGTTTTCCGGATGGCCCCAAAACTTCCCGTTGATAACTTCACATTTCTCTTACAGGTATTTCCTTTTTAAGGAACTCACTTCTAGTCGAAGCACTTCCAATGATTTTGGTGAAGGGTTTAACTACCGGGACTTATAAATATATAAAATCTGAGTCTATGTAAATCGACTAACCTCCTATCTGGAGGGTTTTAGACACTAGAATTTCGGTCAGTTCTTTAGGCCTCATTGCAATTCATTTTCGCTCCAGTTTGATCAGTATCTAGGTGGTCTTCGTTATTACCTTGTAATAATTCTGGAACTAGTTATTTTCCTCCATGCCGAGGCTTGACCGCAATTTGTAATATTTATTTCGAGTTCTGTTGTTACCCTCCTATGTATAAATGGATTTAAAGATTCTATTCATAATGTTTTGATATATGAACTGTTGGTTTAAATTTCTTGTTTTAACTTAACCGGAGAATGGTTCTCAGTCTCCTAGATTCAATTAAAGTTTTTTTTGAAAGAAATGGTCACTCTATACAATTAATCAAACCCTTAGTTCTTTTCAGGACGTTATATTGTTTACTGTTTCTCTTCTGTCATATAGTATCTCTGCCTTTAATATTAAGGAAATATTAATCGAGTCTCCGACCAGTAGGCTCATTTTAATCCTTTTTCAGTAAATCGGTATATACAGGGATTCCACTGTTTTTTTACATTAAATGAATAGCGATGCTCTAACACTCTTAAACATGTTTTCGAAAGCATGTTCATACGAATTTACTTTATTTCTATGTTATTCGACTATTTCTTTGAGTACTCAGAAATATAGATCATATTCTATTAACAGGTTTGTTGTACAATAATTCACTTAAAATACTCTTCTTGCCATTGTTACATATTTCATAACCGTGGATTATTTCTGTTCACTAGTAATACTTTCTTCTAGAATGGGGTGACTGGACCGCCCAGGAAATTGTCCGAGTATAGTCAGAGAGGAATGAACAATGTATTATGGGTTTCTTCCATTACCCAAAATCAACAGTTCTATTCTAGTAGAGAGGATAATCTGTCCTATTAATCCCTTGTCCATTTTCCTAACGGAGCACAGTAACATGTTTACCTCAGCTCTGTCACGGTTTAAACAATGGCCATTCCATTTCATAAATAGATAAATAATACATCAGCAACAGCAAATACTCTATATTTAAAAATAAATGCAGTTTACCTCTGACTACAAGTCTATATTCCCTTCAATACAATATTCAGTAATTTACATTATTCTATTATTCCAATACATATCTGGGTTCCAGTTTACTACTCAATCCGAAAATTAAATCAAGTACTTATCTGTACAATACGCACTACTGTTGATGTTCATCCCAACCTTTAAGAGCGGAAATGGCATCCAGCTCTTCCCCCGTGCTTCCACCGAAAGGCACATGTTGACAGTAGAATTTTTCTACTGTGACCTCAGGACTCTAGGTCCAGTCAAGTCAGAAAACTTCAGGAATTACTGAGTGTTTTTCCACTGGTCTCTAACAGCTCAGGAAAAGCTCCACCCTTCCTTAGCCCATGAACAGAATCCGCATTCCTCACTAGGATGAGTCTCTTATCCCCAGAGGAGCAGGTAATTGTTCAAACTGTCCAACCACCTTTCAGTTCTTGGAAAACATTTACCATCAGCCTTTTACTTTTACTTTCCTTAACTAATTTTAGTATTTCATAATTAAAAGAAGGAAAATAACTTTTTCCAAAAAAAATACTAATAATTCCAGTCTTTTCTTAAAATAATAATTCAAAATGTCTTTTAACAAGTTAACAACTAGTTATCCTTAATGCAACTGTCACAACTTCCCCCCCTGTAAGTAACACCATCCTCGGTGTTTCACTCTAGCTCTGAAAAGAGTTTTGGGTAAGCCTCATGCACAAATCTTTCATCCTCCCAAGTAGCCTCATTCGGGTCGAAGTGCTTCCACTACACTTTAACCTAGGTGATGACTCGCTTCCGGAGCATAATTTCCCTCTGATCAAGTATGTGTTGCGGCTCGATCAGAAACTCGTCGTCTGGCTCTACCTGCAGCAAAAAAATTCCATGTCAAATTCTCATAAAGAAAACATATTTCAAGTTAGGATTTTTAATTCTATCCTACCTGTATATTTTTCCAATGAATTACGTGCTTTGAATCATGCACATAACGCTTCAACGGGGACACATGAAACACATTGTGTACTCGTATGTCACTGGGTATAGCCAGCCGATAGGCCACAGGTCCTACCCTTTCCAAGATTTGGAAGGGTCCACAGAACCTGGGAGCCAACTTGGCACAAGAGATCCACCGCAAGGTACTCCTCTTGGGTTTGATCCCCACATACACATGGTCTCCCACTTCGAATTCCCGATAAGACCTATTTTTATCTGCGTAGATCTTTTGTCGATCTTGTGCGGCCTTTAAATTTTGTCTTATCTTCTTTACTTCTGATTCCATTTCAGCGAGCATATCTGGTCCCAACATTAATTTTGTTTCGGGGCTACTCCAATTTATGGGTGTGCGACATTGCCTCCCATACAAGGCCTCGAAAGGACTCATCTTCAGAGACTCCTGATAACCATTGTTGTAAGAAAATTCAACAAGATGAAAATAATCTTCCCATTTGGTTGGCTACTGCATCACATACATGCGTAGCATGTCTTCCAATACTTGGTTTACTCGCTCGGTTTGACCATCGGTCTGGGGATGATAAGCTGTACTAATGTTTATTTGGGTCCCCAGACCTGTAAATAGAGTCTTCCAAAATGTTGAGGTAAACTTAACATCCCTGTCTGAGATAATCGTCTTCGGAATACCATGCAGCCTGAAAATTTCCCTCATGAATATGTCTGCTATCTGTACAGTCTTGTAAGTAGATTGCACAGGTATAAAATGTGCAGATTTACTCAATCTGTCCACTACCACCATGATGGAGTCATTTTTCCTTTTTGTTCACGATAAACCCGTAATGAAGTCCAGGGATATAACTTCCCACTTCCATTCAGGTACCGGTATGGGCTGCAACAATCCTGCTGGATGTCGATGATCCACCTTAATCTACTGACACTCTAAACATTTATTTAGATATTCAGCAATATTTTATGCATACCAGGCTAGAAATATATTTTTCTAATTTCTATTAACATTTTCTGATATCCTGGGTGACCCGCATAGTTACTTCTGTGGTGTTCATCCATAATCAGCTCTTTTAAGTCCACACAGTTTGGTACATACACCTTTCCTCTAAAGGTGAGCATCTGATCATTATTTACTCCATATTCAGAAGTACTTCCTTGCTTCCTGGTCTCTTCCATTTTCTGCCAGAGGTATTGATATTCCGGATCTTTTTGTGCTTCTTCTTTCACTTGATCTAAAAATTTACTTTCCAGCTGATTGTAAATAAGCTCATAAACACAATGTAGTTTTCTACTTAGAGCATAAACTACCCGATTTTCCTTACCCTTTACGTGCTGGATGTCCATATCAAACTCACTTAGAAAGGCATTCCATCTTGCCTGTCTGGAATTCAAATCCGCTTATTTAAAATAACTTGTCAAGCTGCTATGATCTGTCTTTAGCACAAAAATTTTACCCAGCAAGTAATGTCTCCATACCCAGAGAGCATGTACTACTGCTGTTAACTCCAGATCATAGGCTGAGTACCTTTGTTCATGCTCTTTTAACTTTCTTGACTCATATGCCACTACTTTGCCTTCTTGCGATAAAAATGCCCCAACGCCCTCTTTGCTTGCGTCTGTACAAACTTCAAATTCTTTGTTGGGGTCAGCTACCCTCAACACTGGTGCAGTGGTCAAAAGTTGTTTCAGCTTTTCAAAACTGTTATGACATTCAACAGTCCACTTGAAGACTTTTCCTTTTCTCTACAAAGAAGTAATAGGAAAAGAAATTCTGGAAAATCCCTCAATAAATCTCCGATAATACCCAACTAACCCCATAAAAGATCGAATATCTGCCACATTCTGGGGTACTCGCCATTCCATAATTGTCTTAATCTTCTTTGGGTCAACAACAATCCCCTCTACTGAAATGACATGGCATAGGTACTGGATTTCTGTTTAAAAGAAATCACATTTGCTGAACTTAGCGTACAACTGGTGTTTTCTTATCATTTCCAGTACAATCCTCAAATGCTCTTTATGTTCTTCCTGGTTTTTATAATAAATTAAAATGTCATCTATAAATATGAGTACAAAATTATCAAGGAAATGATGAAAGATTCCATGCATTAACCTCATAAAGGTTGTTGGTGCATTTGTAAACCCAAAGGGTAACACCACAAATTCATAATGCTCGTACCTGGTACAGAAATTTGTCTTGCATATGTCTTCATCCTTGATTCGGATCTGGTGATATCCAGATCTTAAATCGATTTTAGAAAAAATTGTGGACCCCTTCACTTGATCAAACAAATCATCAGTCCTTGGTAATGGATACTTATTCTTAACTGTTAACTTGTTAAGTTGTCTATAATCCATGCACATTCGCATGGTTTCGTCCTTCTTCTTCACGAACGGCACTAGTGCTCCCCAACGGGACACACTCGGGAAAATGTAACCTTTGTCCAGCAGTTCCTGTAACTACATTTTCAATTCAGTTAATTCTGGAACACTCATTCTGTAAGGAACCCTTCACACAGGTGATGCTCCTGGCATCAGTTCAATAATAAAATCAATATCTCGCCTTGGTGGTAACCCAGGGATACTTTCTGGAAAAACATCCATGAAATCTTGCACCATTGGTATGTTTTCCATCACAGGTGATTTTTCCTTGGAGTTAGCATACCCAACCTGAATAGCATATATTTGGCATCCCTTCCTCATACATTTACTCCTTTGGGATGTTGTGAATGGACGTAGCTGTAGCGGCTTCTTGACTCCCTGACTCTCCTTACGTGTTCCATCTTGCATTCTGTAATAAATAATATTTTTCTTGCAGTCCACTAAGGTCCAATGTTTTTCTAGCCAATCCATGCCCAGAAAAACATCATAGGACCCTAATGGCAGTATGTTCAAGTCCACATTCAATTGTTGTTCTGCAATTTCTAATGTACAATTTGGAATCTTAGCAATCACCTTTCTTTTTGCCCTGGTGACTAGCTATACCAGCCACGAGTTTTTGAAATTTTTTTCTTTCAATTTACACATTTCCACTATTTTGGGACTAACATAACTTAGACTTGCACCTGGGTCTACCAAAATAGAAACAAATTGAGACAGTAATTTACCTTCCAACTCAATGATCGTTGGTTGATAATCTACTTATCGATCCTCCAATGTCGCGTTGATACGATGAATGTTTCGCGCCGCATCGCCTACTGTGGAAGCTTCCTGCAAGTTTGCAACTGTGTCATTTCTTGCTCACTGTGGGCAGTTTTTATAATAGTGTACCTCACCACACCCCCAACACTATAGAGGTGGCTTGGTCACCTGTCCTTGCTCAGGCTTGTTGGATGCCTCTATAGGCTTTTCTTCTTCTGGCCATCTGGTTCTTTGATGATTTCTTCCAAATTGTTTACTGAAAAAATTTCGAGTAGAATTATTAAAGTTATTGCTTTTGGCTCCTTTGAAGTTGGAGCTTATTTTCTGTCCTTTCCTTGGCTGCCAACTTTTTCCAACCTGCCCTTTAACCTTAGACTGCTGATAGCACATTTGTGCCTTACGAATGCCTTCGTCCATGGTTTTGGGATTCACAAATTCAACCGTTCTTTCATATGTGTTGGCAGGCTGGTCAGAAATCTTTGCACCTTAGCCTTTTCTTCTCAGAGATATTCAAAGCAAAATATTTGTATTTCAATTTTATGTGGACATGTCATAAATTTATATATACATAACATACATATATTTTTTTTTTTTACTTTTTTTAGCATAATGTTAATGTCTAACCAAATGTGACTTATGAAATTCTTTTCCAATATATATAATTTTAATCTGAGGATTATGTGGCAGCTTTAATCCTTTTCTTGTTATTTGATTTCGTTGTAATTTTATAAATCCTATTCACTTACCATGACCCACTTCGACACCTTCGGCACTTTATATTAGGTTTTTATATAGTTTCATTCACCGATGCTATACTTACTGTAATGTTGTCGTTAATGAACTTACTTTTCCATCCCACCATACACATCCTTCACATGGTGTTTTCAATCGAGAAATTAGCTGGCACGACGAGGAGTTAAGGCGGTAAGTACTTGCATTAAATTTCATATGACAGCTGTAGTACTTGCCATTACTCTTTGCTGTTTTCGATGCTACCCGTCTTGATCTCCATCGTTGGTTTCTTGGTAGATCGAGGGTCCAGGTTTCTGGTGGGAGTTCGTCTTGGATAACCACGTTATCCCTAATTTCACTCCGCCATTTCTCCATCTGTCTCTGTCGAGAAACCTCTTCCATTCTGAGCTTTGGTTCTTCGGCTTTGAATCGAGCTCTGTTGCTTCTGGTTGGAGATTTAAGTCTTCCCGGCGCGGCAACCATGAGCCTCCACGTTGAGATTAGAGGAGGTATACATTTCATAGTTTTTGATTCGCGATGGAGGATAGGTTCTGCAACGCACAGTGAAAAATCCTTCGGTGGTATTTTGTCTCCAAATCTGTCGTAGTTGTGTTTTCAAGAGCCCGTGCTTTCAACCACAACATTGTCAGGTAAAATGACACTTACCCATTTATTTTTATGGACTATTTGTTTGTTTGACTGGTTCAATGCCTATCTCTCTACACAGCTTGTAATACCATGTCTTACTCTTATTTAATTTTATCATGATCTTCAGTTCGTCGTTCCGGAGAGACGGAGAAACTTCTTTCTGAGGTAAACCTCTCATTATCCTGCATTTACATGTATATATGCATTGTTATGCCATTGACGTATTCATTAATTATCTATTCGGCACCCTAAATGTTAACTCACAGAAACCCAATTTTGTGTTTGTTGGTACTAGCAGGTTAGTCCTCCTGATGTTTGCAATTTGCAAAACTTTCCAAGTCAAGCGTGAAGATTGTTTTCCGGATGGCCCCAAAACTTCCCGTTGATAACTTCACATTTCTCTTACAGATATTTCCTTTTTAAGGAACCCACTTCTAGTCGAAGCACGTCCAATGATTCTGGTGAAGGGTTTAATTATCGGGACTTATAAATATATTAAATCTGAGTCTATGTAAATCGACTAACCTCCTATATGGAGGGTTTTAGAAACTAGAATTTCGGTCAGTTCTTTAGGCCTCATTGCAATTCATTTTCGCTCTAGTTTTATCAGTATCTAGGTGGTCTTCGTTATTACCTTGTAATTTAAATTCTGGAACTAGTTATTTTCCTCCATGCCGAGGCTTGACCACAATTTGTAATATTTATTTCGAGTTTTGTTGTTACCCTCCTGTGTATAAATGGATTTCAAGATTATATTCATAATGTTTTGATATATGAACTGTTGGTTTACATTTCTTGTTTTAACTTAACCAGAGAATGGTTCTCAGTCTCCTAGATTCAGTTTAAGTTTTTTTTAAAGAAATGGTCACTCTATACAATTAATCGGACCCTTAGTTCTTTTCAAGACGTTATATTTTTTATTGTTTCTCTTCTATCATATAGTATCTCCGCCTTTAATATTAAGGAAATCTTAATCGAGTCTCCGACCGGTAGGCTCGTTTTAATCCTTTTCAGTAAATTGGTATATACAGGGATTCCACTGTTTTTTTTACATTAAATGAATAGCGATGCTCTAACACTCTTAAACATGTTTTTGAAAGCATGTTCATACAGATTTACTTTATTTCTATGTTATTCGACTGTTTCTTTGAGTACTCAGAATATAGATCATATTCTATTAATAGGTTTGTTGTACAATAATTCACTTAAAATACTCTTCTTGCAACTGTTACATATTTCATCACTGTGGATTATTTCTGTTCACTAGTACTACTTTCTTCTAGAATGGGGTGACTGGACCACCCAGAAAACTGTCCGAGTATATTCAGAGAGGAATGAACAATGTATTATGGGTTTCTTCCATTACCCAAAATCAACAGTTCTATTCTGGTAGAGAGGATAATTTGTCCTATTAATCCCTTGTCCATTTTCCTAACAGAGCACAGTATCATGATTACCTCAGCTCTGTCATAGTTTAAACAATGGCCATTCCATTTCATAAATAGATAAATAATACAGTAGCAACAGTAAATACTCTATATTTAAAAATAAATGCAGTTTACCTTTGACTACAACTCTATATTCCCTTCAATACAATATTCAGTAATTTACATTATTTTATTATTCCAATACATATCTGGGTTCCAGTTTACTACTCAATCCGAAAATTAAATCAAGTACTTATCTGTACAATACACACTATTGTTGATGTTCATCCCAACCTTTAAGAGCGGAAATGACATCCAACTCTTCCCCCGTGCTTCCACCGAAAGGCACAGGTTGACAGTAGAATTTTTATACTGTGACCACAGGACTCCAGGTCCATTCAAGCCAGAAAACTTCAGGAATTACTGAGTGTTTTTCCACTGGTCTCTACCAGCTTAGAAAAATCTCCACCCTTCCTTAGCCCATGAACAGAACCCGCATTCCTCACTGGGATGAGTCTCTTATCCCCATAGGAGCAGGTAATTGTTCAAATTGTCCAACCACCTTTCAGTTCTTGGAAAAAATTTACCATCAGCCTTTTATTTTTACTTTCCTTAACTAATTTTAGTATTTCATAATTAAAAGAAGGAAAATAACTTTTTTCAGCAAAAATACTAATAATTCCAGTATTTTCTTAAAACAATAATTAAAAATGTCTTTTAACAAGGTAACAACTAGTTATCCTTAATGTAGCTGTCACAAATTCCCCCCTTGTAAGTAACACCATCCTCGGTGTTTCACTCTAGCTCTGAAAAGAGCTTTGGGTAAGCCTCACGCACAAATCTTTCATCCTCCCAAGTAGCCTCATCTGGGCCGAAGTGCTTCCACTGCACTTTAACCTGGGTGATGACTCACTTCCGGAGCATAATTTCCCTCAGATCAAGTATGTGTTGCGGCTCAACCAGAAACTCGTCATCCGGCTCTACCTGCAACAGCAAATTTCCATGTCAAATTCTCATAAAGAAAACATATTTCAAGTTAGGATTTTTAATTCTATCCTACCTGTATATTTTTCCAATGAATTACGTGCTTTGAATCATGCACATAATGCTTCAAAAAGGACACATGAAACACATTGTGTACTTGTATGTGACTGGGTAAAGCCAGACGATAGGCCACAGGTCCTACCCTTTCCAAGATTTGGAAGGGTCCACAGAACCTGGGAGCCAACTTGGCACAAGCGATCCACCTCAAGGTACTCTTCTTGGGTTTGATCCCCACATACACATGGTCTCCCACTTCGAATTCCCGATAAGACCTCTTTTTATCTGCGTAGATCTTCTGTCAATCTTGTGCAGCCTTTAAGTTTTTTCTTATCTTCTTTACTTCCGATTCCATTTCAGCGAGCATATCTGGTCCCAACATTAATTTTGTTTCGGGGCTACTCCAATTTATGGGTGTGCGACATTGCCTCCCATACAAGGCCTCGAAAGGACTCATCTTCAGAGACTCCTGATAACCATTATTGTAAGAAAATTCAACAAGATGCAAATAATCTTCCCATTTGGTTGGCTACTACTTCACATACATGCGCAGCATGTCTTCCAATACTTGGTTTTCTTGCTTGGTTTGACCGTCGGTCTGAGGATGATAAGCTGTACATGACAGCTTGGCAGAAACACTGAGTTGCTGGGGTTGTAGTGAGGAATCATTATCACCCACTTCCAGAGCTAGTTTTGCAGAGGAGGAGCTCATTCTTTCTCTGGGAGATCAGTGAGTAAGATCCCGGAGCTTATTTGCAGATTTTGGCATCAAGCCATAGGTTTCATCTCATTCACATCACAGTCTCTTCTTCCTACTGCATTATTTTCAGTGGGCACTTGTAGGAGGGGTTCACACTATGGATTGGAGGGAGTAAGCTTCAATGAAGGGAGCAGCCTTTCACTTTGGAGATCAGTGGAGGAGGTTTCTAAATTTGTTGCAACATTCCCATCCTTCTCCCTTTTTGTATTGTATTTGAGTTGCTGCTGCTACCCAGCAACTCTGGCATTTTGCCATTTTGTGTATTTTGGCCAATCCCCTGGAGGATTGTGGTAGTATTGTTTTATGGGGTTGAGATCTTGCTCCCCCATCTTATTTGAGCCTATTATTGCTATATCATTGTATTTATATTAGTTTGCAATCATTCCTCACTATAGACTGCGCAGTCATAGCTGTTGCTGGGTTGTGTAGCTGTGTACTTTCCTTGTTGCATGTACATTTGACTTGGGGCTGATTTGGCCTAACTTGAGAGGTCTTTCCTCAAGTTATTGTATATATATTTTCTGCTGCACATAATATAAAGGCTATGCACTCTTCTTTCTCCATATTTATTGATATATCATTGCTGCTGCTTGTAGAAGTTATGTATTGTTGGAGCTATTTCCTTTGAGCATTGTTTGGGAGATACAGGTTTGGAGGATATGAATAACCTTCTTAAGGTTATTTATTTGAGCTCATCTTCTGGAAGAGTAATGTATGAAGGGTGAAAAAATGGATCCAAGTCTCGGTTCAAATTATTTTTACACTGCCTTCCTTATACAGCGTCCTAGAGGACCCTCTCCTCGCCAATCCTGAAAAAGGGATATTACAGTGGTATCAGAGCTTCGAACTTGGCCCAACCTGTGGAAGTTCGAATTGCAGAGATAGAGGAGATCAAGATGATGCAGCAAAGGCCTCTCCAAGGAGGTTGAGAAAACTGAAGAAAGAGAAGAGGAAGGACCATGCACTTCCTACTCTCACCATGGAGGAGAAATAGAGCATGAGAAATACTTGGAAATCGAAATTCTAAGTGAGTATATTGCTAAGTACCGAGAAAAACCTAGAGCCTTCCAAGGGACTCTATCTTTTCCACAATGTATTAAGCAGAAAGAAGAGAGAAGACCCCACAGCTATGGGATGATGAGAGGCAATAGATTCCTATTGTCCACTTTCGATGGATCACTCACTTATGCAGTAGAGGTCTGGGTGAAGAAACTAGAGGCTTTCTTCCTGCTACATCCTGTATTAGACAGAGAGGTTGTAGAAGTTGTAGCGCTACAACTTGAGGGTGTAGCAAAGACTTCGTGGTTTAGCCATTGGGACCATGCAAGGGTTTCTACTCTTGCTGATTTTTCTCAAAGATTGATCAGAAGATTTGATCGAAGGAGGGAGGAGCCATCACCACCAGCTGAAGAGGCACATACCAGCCCTGTCATAGTGATGGATAAGCAGCCTTCATCTCTAGCAACTGAGGCATCCGTCATTATTGAGGGAGAGACTCTTGCAGCAACACAAGATTCTTCCAAAACTCTCCAAGGTATGCCTAAGTTTTTATTTCTTATGAAGGATTGTATATCTAGGCATGTTGATTGTCTATAAGAGGAAACCTTCAATGCGCTGTGCCATCACCTTCATACACCATTGATGTGTTATGCACCACCATTGAGGATGGGGTTTAGAAAATTTTTCATGGAAGAGATTGCATTCCAATGTCCCATGAAATGCAAAAGCAAGAAACTGTTTTTGGAAGATGGTAGTCCTTGTTGGGAGGATACCAAGATGCAGGATGAAGTAAGACATCCATAAGGAGTTGAGTGGATGTGGATGAGGGGCAAGAGGATGGTGAGCCTTTTGCAAGTTTATGATATA
The DNA here is from genome assembly GCA_034641835.2 of Pinus albicaulis. NCBI lineage: Eukaryota > Viridiplantae > Streptophyta > Pinopsida > Pinales > Pinaceae > Pinus > Pinus albicaulis. Next base: position 1,167,040,780 of record CM076574.1, read on the forward strand.
GGGCAGCAAGAGGCAATGCTGCATTGGCTACTCTTGAGAGAGTTTGGTCGGCATAGGACCTATCCTTTTTCATGGGATATGGAGAAGGAAGAGGACTGGCAGGATATTTACACCATGGGGTAGAGAGGAGCATGGGTGCATCATGATGAGATGGTAGTCTTCTTACCACTCATTGTTCTACCTTCACATATTTATTATGGTGGGAGTATGGAGGAGCAACAAACATTCTTGTTGCTCAGATTATATTCAGATGTTGCAGGAGCAGGAGGAGGCACTAGCATAGTGAAAAGGGATTGCTACTTGGCCTTAGATGCCCAAGAAGTACCTTATCTATGGGAGGGACTCTATATGTGCAACAACATGATAAGTAGAGCCTTTGACAAGATCCATGTCAAAGAGTTGAGCTTTGAGATGACAATGGCCCTACTTCACAGACCAGCAGCGCTGTCACTTCAGAGTTGGGTTTACTTGTTGAAGTGTTTCCAAAACCACTTCACAAGTGATGTACATTGGAGGCATGTAGGAGATGAGGAGGAGGGAGTAATGGATGGTAGCATCCCTTGCTATATCTTGATCTTCTTGGCTTGGGACCACAAGCACAAGGAGGGACACCTACGTGCAGCATTTATGGATTCTCCTTTCATGCATTCTCATGCATACTATTTGTTGATGGAGGAGTCCACTTGGGAGGGCATCCTAATGGATGTATATCAGCATATGGTCAGATGCATAGCCCGAGAGATGATGATATGGTTGTCACAACCACTTCCATACGCTATTGCAGTAAGGGAGCATCTTCATTTGAGCCATTTCAGCTCAAAGACAGGAGTACATGATGAGGGAGGTAACTATTTGCTTAATGTTTTGCACTCTCTTATCTTTTTGAGTAGTGTTTGGTCAATTTAGTGTGTCCTAAATTGCTACATTTAATTTTTCAATCCAGGATTCGTAAGCTGACGAAGTGTGGCGCACTATATGTGCAAGATAACCTATCTCTTACTTTTTTGTCGTTTTTGGATTTTTTTGTGAAATTCTAAAAGACAAGTATGGAGACAAATATTCAAGACAACAATGTCTTTCTAATGATTTTCCAAACTTCAAAATAATTTTAAAAACACACAATGACAAAATTAATTCTTCAAAGAAAATGAAATTGCATCACTACTCTAGTCAAACAAACAATGAACTATTGATCATGAAACTCATTATTCTTGCTGTTGTTCAAACACAAAAGAAACTATGCTTAAAGAAATCCAAAAGTTGCAACAAAGTAAATCTAAATCAAATTACATCAACTTATCTTTTGATCCCTCATCATTAGTCCAGCTATGATTTTCGGAGGTAACCATAAACAACTTGAGTAACCTGATATCTAACTTGCAGAAAGTAAACTATTATCAAACTACACATTCATAATTCAATCCCTCACCATCAGTCCAGCTGTGGCTTTTGGAGGTAACTGAAGATGTCATGAGAAATTTAATATTTCTAACTTGCAGAAAGTAAACTAATATCAAACTACACATTCATAATTCAATCCCTCACCATCAGTCCAGCTGTGGCTTTCGGAGGTAACAGAAGATGTCATGAGCAATTTAATATATCTAACTTGCAGAAAGTAAACTAATATCAAACTACACATTCATAATTCAATCCCTCACCATCAGTCCAGCTGTGGCTTTCGGAGGTAACTGAAAATGACATGAAAAATTTGATATATCTAAATCTAACTACTGAAACAAATGTGCAAGACTAAAATAAACAAAGCAGTACTGAAATTAAACAGAAACTAAGAAAAGTAAATTAGCAGCAGAACAATATTAATTCCATGTCATTAGTCAAAAAGTTATGCAAATGCCTGGGCTGCCTATTTATAACCTGAAACAAGAACACTGATCAGTTAACATTAACATAAAACATGAAAGATTATGGACAGAAGCAAGATGTAAAGCATGAAAGATTATAAACAGAAATGAAGCATATATACCATGAAAGATGAAATGTATAAACATGTGAATGAATTATGGCACAATGAGCTTAAAGAAATAAAACAAGAACTATACAATAATGCACAAAACCTCAGCGTGTGCAGGGGCCCTCTGTACCAACCTCGGCAACAAACTTCAAGTACGAATTACGCTTGGAAACAGAGTCTTCTTATATATTAAAATGCAGTCATAACAGAAAGGTGATATTACGGCACAGTGGCAACGTAATTACATTACAGAGCTATCTGGAAGCTAATGGAGACTAACTAATATGCGTATGCAAACGCATTATTTATAACAAAGGAAATATAACTAATTCCCTAAAGTTTGTGCTGATGGAGAACACGTAAACCATTACGTCCAGAGAGCTAGGATCATGGCCGCGTTGAGGAGTAAATCTATGCAAAGTGGATGTTGGATTCGGCTATGGAGCCGTGTACAGGTGTTGATGTGTCTCCCGCAACTCAGAAACGGCCATATGAATCTTCACGTGACGAGAAACAGAGTCCTGTCACCGTGGGACTCTACGATTGACTTCCACTTGGCCACCTTTGACCGCAGCTTCCTTAAGTGAATTTGCTCGAGCCAATAGGACACGATCCATGTCCACATCATTTCTGACTTGCCCATGTGGCTCATTTTTCCTGAGGACACCTGTAACATAGACTTTCACAAAATGGCTGCGGAAAGTTGCAGCAGCTACGGAAAGTGGCAAGATTCCGCAGCTAAATGAGCAAAAATCTAAATCAAACAGCAGACACAAAATATAGTTAAAAACCATTTTAGATGCTCTTTTGCAATTAATATACAATGATATTGACAACTGGGAAGGTTCAGGTGAATGAAAAAGGTCTAGGAAGATGTATAAGAAAAATGCAGATTTGAGACTCAACAAGTAGCATATCATATCAAGGAGGATCTTTCCTTCTTGCACATTATGTTTTGTTGTACTTATGGTAAATTGCAGCAATTATGATGGCCATCTTATTGGTGGATTGTGGGGGAAAGCCACAGGATTTTCGATGTGCACCATTGGAACAAAATTATGTTTTCATGATATCATCTTGCAGGATGAATGGGACAACAAACAAGTGGCTGAAAGGAAATTTTTTGTACTATATATTGAGGCAGGCCGATGATGCCCTGCATTGGTTCCATGTGTGGAGCTATGTTTCACCTCCTTGCTCTCACATGTTTATGCTTCCATATTCTGCTAGTAGAACGTTGGACATGGGAAGCACCATTGGAGGAGTGGCACAAGAGTTGAGGATGCCCATAGGGAGTATGATTCCCCATACTTCTCACATTGCATGTTTTAGAAAAACAAGTGGGTCAGCCTTGATTTCCATGTTGCATCTCTTGCTTTCAAATGGGAGGAGCCATTTGGAGAGCTTGAGCTTTGTGGGAGGCACCCCATGGGTGTTGGATTTGATGGGATGGCTTGGGTCTCTTTTGAAGATCATTATGTTTCAGCCATATATCAGCAACAACCCCACATGTATCATAAGGGAGGAGAAACACATTGGGAGGATGTGTTCATTGGGGGAGGAGACCTCCATACCTTTTGCAGTGCATACTCTAAGGGGAGTATGGGAGAGGATATGGTCACCATGAAAAAATGTTTGTTTCTCCATGAGGTGAACAATATGATTGGTTGGATACCATATGATGTTGACTTCCAACTCATCACATATGAGATGATTTGGGCCAACTTGATTTACAATGCCGAGGGAGAGATCCTTGGAGATCTAAACTTCATCTTGCCACTTGAGGGAAACATTATTGCAGCCCAAGTCAGCTTTCACTCCACACTTACCATAAGTGGGGAAGAGGACAGTGTGGGGTAGGCCATAAAGCCTACCATGATCAGATTTCCAGCCCATCTGTTCTACATGAGCCCAGGATGGAGGATGATTTCCCGGAGTTGCCTAGTTGGGAGGTGAATCATTTTGCATGGTTGATTGCTTGGGGATGGAGGATACACATGGGGAGAATTTCTCCCAGCACATTTGAGACTCCATACCTTGGGAGGACCTCTAGACAACACTTTGCCACTCTCTTGAGCGCCTCACTTTCTCATGATGATAGCTTGATAGCTAATTTACATGCTGAGGAGAGGCATTGTGGGAGCTTTATTGATGTGATAGCATCTTATTTCTTTGAGGAGATCATCATACATGGGTGCTGCATGAGAGGAGGAGAAGAATCAGTCTACCCTTGCACTTGCTTGAGGACAAGCAATCTTTGGGAGGGGAGGACTGTAATGTTCCAAAATTTTCATTAAGTTAATTGGAACATTAATTTTGCTTTCCTTTTTATAAATAGAATAAAATGGGTAAGGGGGCCCATGAAGAAGCATAATAAACACTCCAAATGTGCAAAGGGGTCACTTAAGTGGCTTATTTATCATCTCCTAGTGTGAAAAGGGGAAAATACAAGAAGACTAGGTCCAGTTTGACCAAGTCAAACAACGCTGCATGGAGGGAGTGAGTCACCTAGTGGGATAGTGCAGTTTTCATAGGAGGAATATTATTGGATGAGAGAAACCCTAATGGGTGGGTTCCATGACAAGGAAGCCTCCTCTTAGCATAAAAAATGGAATGAGAGCCATTGCTCATTATGTTGAAGAATTCAAATTTGCTCTGCACTCTCCAGTTGTGCAACTGGGATAGCTTGTGCTGCTTAGCACAAGGGAGATTTCCGTTTAGAAGTTTCCTCTCCTTCATTGGGAAGCTTTGGAGGACCTATTCTTCATTCTCCTCACATCCAGGCTTGAGGCCAAGGTAACCATCTTCATCTATAGCGTTTTCCAGCTTGGCAGAAACACTGAGTTGCTGGGGGTTGCAGTGAGGAATCATTATCACCCACTTCCAGAGCTAGTTTTGCAGAGGAGGAGCTCATTATTTCTCTGGGAGATTAGTGAGGAAGATCCCAGAGCTTATTTTCAGATTTTGGCATCAGGCCATAGGTTTCATCTCATTCACAATGCATTCTCTTCTTCCTACTCCGTTATTTCCAGTGGGCACTTGCAGGAGGGGTTCACACTGTGGATTGGAGGGAGTAATCTTCAGTGAAGGGAGCAGCCTTTCAATTTGGAGATCAGTAGAGGAGGTTTCTACATTTTTTTTAGAATTCCCATCCTTCTCCCTTTTTGTATTGTATTTGAGTTGCTGCTGCTATGCAAAAACTCCGACATTTTTCCATTTTGTGTATTTTGGCCAATCCCCTGGAGGATTGTGGTAGTATTATTTTCTGGGGTTGAGATCTTGCTCCCCCATCTTATTTGAGCCTATTATTGCTATATCATTGTATTTATATTAGTTTTCAGTCATTCCTCACTATAGAATGCGCAGTCATAGCTGTTGCTGGGTTGTGTAGCTATGTACTTTCCTTGTTGCATGTACATTTGACTTGGGGTTGATTTGGCCTAACTTGAGAGGTCTTTCCTCAAGTTATTGTATATCTATTTGCTGCTGCACATAATATAAAGGCTATGCACTCTTCTTGCTCCATATTTATTGATATATCACTGCTGCTGCTTGTAGAAGTTATGTATTGTTGTAGCTCTTTCCTTTGAGCATTGTTTGGGAGATACAGGTTTGGAGGATATGAATAACCTTCTTAAGGTTATTTATTTGAGCTAATATTCTGGAAGAGTAATGTATGAAGGGTGAACAAAGGGATCCAAGTCCCGGTTCAGCTTATTTTTACATTGCCTTCCTTATACAACGTCCTAGAGAACCCTCTCCTAGCCAATCCTGAAAAAGGGATATTACATAAATAATACAATAGCAATAGTAAATACTCTATATTTAAAAATAAATGCAGTTTACCTCTGACTATAAGTCTATATTCCCTTCAATGCAGTATTCAATAATTTACATTATTCTATTATTTTAATACATATATGGGTTCCACTTTACTATTCAATCCAAAAATTAAATCAAGTACTTATTTGTACAATACGTGATGTTCCTCCCAACCTTTAAGAGTGGAAATGACGTCCAGCGCTTCCCCTGTGCTTCCACTGAAAGGCACAGGTTGACAGTAGAATTTTTGTGTTGTGACCTCAAGAATCCAGGTCCAGTCAAGCCAGAAAACTTCAGGAATTACTGAGTGTTTTTCCACTGGTCTCTACTAGCTCAGGAAAATCTCCACCCTTCCTTAGCCCATGAACAGAACCCGCATTCATCACTGGGATGAGCCTCTTATCCCCAGAGGAGCAGGTAACTGTTCAAACTGTCCAACCACCTTTTAGTTCTTGGAAAATTTACCATTAGCCTTTTACTTTTACTTTCCTTAACTAATTTTAGTATTTCATAATGAAAATAAGGAAAATAACTTTTTCCAGCAAAAATACTAATAATTCCAGTCTTTTCTTAAAACAATAATTAAAAATGTATTTTAACTAGTTATCCTTAATGCAGATATCACAATATATATATATATATATATATATATATATATATATATATATATATATATATATATATATATATATATATATATATATATATATATATATATATATATATATATATATATATTTTATTTTTATTTTTTTCCTAAGAAAAATAATTTAATTTCATTCATCTCAAAATTATGAGATTGCATTTTGTATCTACACTTACATGTGTAGTTCAGAAAATATCCTCTATAGAGCAATACAATACATTCGGCCTCCAATAAAAAAAGGCCAATAAATACATCTCCTGAATCTAAAGGTGATAACTACAAAAATAACTTTACAATAAACATCCCTAAGAGATCATGAGAAAAAGAGATATCATCGTTGTCACATATTTACATATATACTCCAAGAAAACAAAAAGAATCTCAAAAATAATAGATCCATCATAATGATATGAAGCAATTATAAATAATGTATGAAACATAAACAACAACAAAAATATCTTGTAGCTCATAAACAACAACAAAAATATCTTGTAGCTCATAAATTTGACATATGAATGGTTCAAAATATGGTTCTTGAGACAAAATGATGTTAGAAAGTTCATAATTCTATTCAATTTTGACCCAATTATCTTTTTCCCGATTGAGGCCTTCTTTTGATAAGTAGTATTTTTTTTTTTTCAATCACTTTTTTTACATAGGTATTTAAATAAACAATAATTGAAAGAAAATAAAAACCTTACTATGTTTTTAAATACTTAAAACAAATTAATAACAAAATATATTTCAATGTAGTTATAAATAAAATATTATAATCAAATAATTTTAATGGTGTGATACTTAGTAAAAGGAAATGTGTAATTTTGTGAAGTTCAAAATTGAATTGGCATATATATAAATAAGAATGTATGATGAATATAGGATCATAAAATCTATATACTTTGAGGTGAAAATTCTTTTAAATTAAAAACTAAAAAAAAATGGAAAAAAATGTTTTCAATCAGATTTTATTTCTTTCACCAAGGAAAATTTTAGGGGCTAATATTTACATATGGGTTAATTTTTTATGTTAAAAAAAAACTCTAATTCTCATTTTTTATATTGAAGAAGATTTGGGGAGCAAGGATGGCGTTTAGGGTTCCTTCATGTTCTGGTATTCCATCTCGCATAGGTCTTTCTTGTCGTCCTGAGGATGCACCATGGAGTGGCAACCATTTTCACATGGGATGTTACAATCCAAGGCCTTTTTCCTTTGAATCTTGTGCTTCCTTTTGTGGTTGTGGTCATTCTTCGTTGAAGAAGAAAATAGGTAGAGGCATGATGAAAACAAAGGAGGTTTTTGGTTTGAGGAATCCTGTTGCAAGGGGTCTTTGTTGCGACCAATTTCTTACTTCAAACAAGACTCTAAGTGCCTCGCCGCCAACGCAGAAGGAGGTTTACAGTTTTATTTTTGGGTATGGGTAAATCAAAGGTTATACTCCTTAGATATACTCCCATGCTCCTCTATTTTTTCTTTTTATATGCTATATGTATCATTTGGAATGTAATGTGTTTTCGTCCCTTGGGGATATGAGGCTGGTGTCATTGTTGGAGTCGGTCAACCCCTATTCAATGCCTCCATATGTCTTTTTGCCTCCTCCAATGTTTGTGCAATTTCAACATTTTCTGGAGTAGGGAAGCCCCTTTACTCTACCCCTTCCAAATTTTACCTACTCTCTCCAGAATGAACAAGAAAAGGAAATAAACTTTCAAATTTTTAGGAAAATGGGGGTAAATATATTACTGTATGGGAAAAAACCACATAGTTGGTTTTATACCTAAAAAATAATATTGAAGAGAAATGGGGCATTACACATAAAATTCCAATATCTGAAATATGAGGGGAAGGTGCTCCATGACTTCTCCTGACTCAAAGAAACTAATTTATCCATAAATTAAAAGAAAAACTAAACTTTAGACTATGTGGAGGTGCCCTTGGTACCAGGACATCAAACAAAACAATCGTATCTTTGAAAGAAGCAGCCTAAGGAGGGGCATATGGATCTGAAAATCAGCCCCAAACAATCCATGGTCCCTATATTATTGACCAAATGGAAAATGACCTAGCGATCTTCTTGTTTTGGACACCAAAATGTGACATATACTTGTGCTCCAAAGGATTCTCCATATTTGAATTTGACGCTCAAAAGGACTTGGATTTTTCTTTACATGAAGGGCCATCTTTTTGGGGAAATTCAGGTTGTTGGAATCACGATTGGAAAAAAAATCAACTTCTATTAAGAATGATGTACATATAAATGCAAAATACAAGTCGTTGGATTCAACTTCCAAGGTTTTTTGGACATGCAATAATCGTCCATCAAAACCCTAATGTATTAGGTGTCTAAAAATCCCCTCTTAATTTGAAGAGGTGTATATGAGTCCAATAAGAGAGCTAAAATGAAAAAAATGAATGGTAGCCAATGACTGAATGATCTATCGTAAATGGTGGTTTAAGGAAGACCACAAACCAAATTGGTGGTGGTTTAAGGCTGACCACCAAATCTAGAACTAAAGCTCAAAGCAATTTCTGGAATAGTTCCAAATTTGGCTAGAAGTTGAAGTCTTTTGCTAGTGGAAGTTTTGCCTGATAATAGTTTGAAGTTGACCACAAAATCTAAGGTAGAAGTGTAACCAAACCTCCCAACATTTAACCACTTTTACAAGCTCCCAGGGTAAAAGTGAGGTTGAGTGCTACTATGACATGACCCGACCTCCAAGTTCCAGTTACGAAATTGGGGCCTAAAATCCAACCACAAACGGATATCCCTTAGAAACCATATACCACTCAAGAGGCTGCAAACCACCCCAAGAGGTCAATCCTTGAGCTGAAACCTTTTTTCACTGACCTAATACCCCAACCGAATGCACAACAAGGAAAGAGTATGATTATGAGGCCCCAACCTCAAGCACAATCCCGCTTCCCTGTGATTATGAACTAAATTCGGTTAAGTGTCAGCGGTCCCGAGATCTGAACCACTTTTCTAGACTAGCCTCCATACCATTCCCTAAAGTTGCCTATATCTTTCCAAAATCATAATTAACATGACGATTATGCCAAACATTCAAACTTGAAACAATAAATTTCCTCATATTTCCTAGTATACATTAGATATTTCGTCAAACATATGGTAAGCATATGAGCTACAAGTCATGAATGCATATATGATTGCAAATATCTAAACTTCATTTGAGAATCACCAAGAAGGTCTAATGCCCTCTCAAGTAGTTGCAACAACACTTGTTAGCCCATGCAATCATCAACCATTCAAATAATTATCATATCATGAATAAGAGTCATAGCTAGAGAACATCATAGAACCATGTTTATAGCCAATATATAACCAGAATATTAACCATGAAAAATCAACCATCAAATCTACATAATAAAAATTACAATTTCTCATAGATAACAGTAGGAAAATAACTCTTATTGACATAAGAAAAAGCCAACCAAATAAAGGACTTCCATGTACCACCCGACCATAGATTGAGATGAACCAAATATTTCTTTCAACCAATAACCCCTGTGCCATATTCCAGGCATGAATGTGGGATATCATGGGATAAAACAAGACATAATCAACCAGGGACTCCAGAGGTTAAACCACCTCCACCCTCTATCTACTATCATCTCACCTAAACCGGTCCTGAGATCACAAAACCAAATCGAGCTTGGATGCCTCAACATTTCTTCACCATACCTTGAGGAATTTTCCTATCTCCACCCACATATTGAGGTATTACTAGAGAAAACCATCTCCACCCCCAACCCTTGGGAATTTTCCTGATACTACCTCACTTGGTTCCAAAACCTTCCAAAAATCCAAAGCTCAACCAAGAATGAATCCCATCACATTATGGCTATCTAGGGAAAGGCAAGGAAAGGTTGAAACCACTTTAAAACCAAAGAAAACCCATGCCAATGACAACAAATGAACCAAATATACAAATGCATATACCATGCATTCACACCTCAGTTAGGAAATCACACAGCAGCCTGTTACCTACAAAATCCTCCTGCTGAAGTTGTTGATCCAACCTTCTCCTTGCTTTCCTTGCTTTATTTTTCTTTCCTTTACGTTCCTGTCTCCAAATCCAAGTGAATTCCAAAATGCTCCAAGAATACTCTAAGTGTGCAAGAGTGCGTGGGAGAGATAATGAAAAGAGAGACCCAAAGTGAACTAACAAAATTTGTGAACTGATCCTATGATGCATTTTTATTATTAATGTCTCTTTTTTTTCCATTTTCCTTCATGTTTCATCTAATTTCCTTATCATGCAAATTTGTGTCTCTTCACCTCCTTCTTCTCCTATTTTCCTTTATTTCTCATAATTAAATGCCAACTAATGACTCTTTACCTTTTTCAATTTCCATAGCCATAATAAACCACAAGTTATGCCCATTATAGTGCTTTCCAAACATTTAGTTTGTAATACATGTTTCATGACCTTGGTCTTATTTTTCCTTTATTATCCTTTATTACATTAACTTTAACTCGGGGTTGTTATAAGAAGCCAAAGTCTTTTGTCAATGGGGGTTTAAGGGAGGCCACCAACCAAAAAACATTCTCATGGATCATGAATCTATCTTTGGTTACAACTCTGAATCTGGTTATGGTTGGCTCAGGTTCAAGTTGTGGCTCAGGCTCGCTTGTTAAATCTTTGAATGATGAATCTTTGAAGTTGGTAACTGACCATAAATCCCCCCCGCACCCCCCCTTATAAAATACAAGGTAAGAAGATGAATAAATATTCACTGCAAGACTAGTCAATACTCAAGAACAAATTGTGGGATGAACGATATATCTTCTTGGATGTTGAAGACCATTTCCAAGAAGTGATCCATCCAAGGTGAATCTTCGTCTTGCAAGAGTATTTTTTCTAGAACATTTACATGAATGATGAATATTCGTACCCCAATGCTCACAAGGATGAACATCAAAACATTGATCTTTCACGTGGCCAACCCAATCACAATGTTGGTGTCTGACAATCTGTTGTGAATGTGAAGCAGGAGTAAGTGAAGATGAATCATCCTGAAGAAACCAAGCACTACGAAATTGGATGGGCTTGTAATATTACAGAATATGAAAGGAACCATATTTGTCATATCCAAGACCGGTCCCTTTCTTTTTGCTAACAACTTCTTCCCATGTTCTAATGATGGGCTTGGGAAGTGTAGGCTGCATCTCTGCATATTTATGCAAATCTTCTCCTGAATTGACCTCATTATTTTGATTATTCTCTATTTTTTTATGGGATTCAGGCTTAAACAAGGAGTTGTTCTAAACAAGAACCAATTCAAAATCACAACTCTTTTGTTGTAGCTCATCTCTTTATATTTTCCACTCAATATGGAGAAACTTGAACGTCTCCTTTGCATGATGTAGATAGATTTTAATATAAGCAAGAGTAGCTTTTCTTATTTTCACTATGTCATCAACAATAGATAAGATCTGAGTATTTAGTAACTCTAATACTCCCTCAAGTTTTTCCATTTTATTAGAATATAGAAAACACTTGTAATTCATCTTTGAAAAGGGTGTGGGCTTCAACCGAAAATGCACCCATTTACAATGAAATTTAATAAGTAAAATATAGATGCCACCCAAATGTTAGATAAAAGAGAACTTTCAATCAAAAATTTAGCCAATTCTAACAAATAGGAATTGAGAAGCCTCCAACAAACATGACCTGCCTTGAAAATAAAGAACCACTATCATCTAAGTAATCGCATGACCCCTATTAATATTAGGTTTTGTATTTCGTCCTAGATGCACTTGGCATCCACACCATATCCTTCTTACATTTGAATTGAATAATAAGATTTTATAAATCCTTAATTCATGCAATTTAAATATGAAAATTCTCAAAATAGTCATGCACATCCAGTTATCCTAGAATTTTACCATCACTTTTAACTCAAGTTAATTAATTTCATAATTAACCACTTTTACTTTTACTTTCTCATTTTACTTTTTTTTTTTTCATTTTCATTTATCTAATAAAATTGTTAAAATAACATTTCACCTCTTCTTCTTGTTTCTAGATTTTGATTCCTCAACAATGGTGGTCACTTCCAAGCCAATTTGGGTGAGGCTTCCAAACCTTCCCCTTCATTTTTGGCACCATAAAGTTATTTAATCCGTAGGGAATGCATTGGGTAAATTCAAAAAACAGGATATGGAAAGAATAGAGAAAGGTCTCTTCACCTTTGTCATAATATGTGTAGAAATAAACCTAAGCAAAGGACTTCCAAACCATATAACCTTGAAGAAAATTAAATTCCAGTGGTCACAAGCCTTGCACTATGAAAAAATGACATTCTGAAGTCATGAATGTTTTCAAATAGGTCATTTGCATAATACTTGCTCGCAGGATAAGAAATCACCAAAAAAGGAAAAGAGGTAACCCAACCTCCCCAAAGGATGGCATTTTTCAGAGTCAACCCCTTTTGAGGAAGAAGATGAAGGAATTATAGGGAATCCTGAAGCCCAACATGATGCAAGATCTAACAACGTTGGTGAAAAATCTATGTAATAAAGTTAATGATGGGATAATTATTCCAAGATGAATGTTGGGCAAAACATCCTAGGGGGTGTTATTTTGGAATTTGAAGAGGAAAAATTATTTTTGGAAGATTTATTTATGAAAAATAATTGAAATTAGGAGAAAAGGGAGATGAAAGGTTACAGGTTGCATGTGAGGAAGAAATTGAAGGAAAATAATGGAAAATGAAGAAAATAGAGGCCTCTTCTATAAAAAGGCTTATGAGGATCAGCTGGTACCTTTTTTCAGTGCATTTTTTGGATCTCTCTCTCATTATTCTCTCTCTCTCACACACACTCTTGGACACTTAGAGTTTTTTGGAGCATTTTGGCATTGGAGCAAGAAAGGAAAGAAATCAGGAAAAAGGAGGAAACCAGCAAGGAGGATCAAGAATCAAACAACTACATCAAGATTCTTGGAAGGTATCGATTTACATGTGTGTTTTCCTTACTAGATTTGGCATGCATGGTATTGCATGTGGTTTCTTATTGTCTTGGCATGGGTTTTGCAAGGTGCGATAGTGTTTTCAGCCTAGCCTTGCCATTTTCGGATAGCCATGGTGTTGTGGAGTTCTCATGTTTTGGTTTAGTTGGATTACCAGATGGATTCAAATCTGAGTGAGGTGGATCTCTGAATTGATATAACACATGACCTAGTAACCCCTAAACCAGATTGTGGGTTGCGGTAAAGCCAAAGAGTGTGTTGCCTCAGTAGGAATAGGAATCCTTGATCGGTGAATGGTGGGTTACACGGTAAATTCTAGAGGTGGTTTTCTCTCCATCAGGCCTAGGAATCTCGAGTTTGGGATATACGGTAAATATTGAAGAGTATGCCTTGTTTTAGGGCCTAGTTACCCCTAATTCGAACTGTGGGTTGCGGTAAAGCCTGAGAGACTGGGAGACAGGAAAATTCCTCATAGTTTATGCGAAGAGAATCCGATGATATCCATGCTTGTGTTGGGCTAGTGATTAGGGTAGATCACGGTAAAGTCAGTTATTACATCTTCATTGTGTTGGCCTAGTGATCTGGGATGGATCACATTAAATCCTGATTTCTATTGATGAGGGTGAGGTGGTTTAGACTCGTGATTCCCTCGTTGGTTGTTTGTTTTGAGTCCCACATTTATACTTGGAATATGGCACCAAGGTGATTGGCTGAAGAGAAATTTGACTCAGCCAATCTATGGCTTGGTGGAACATGGAAATCCAACTGATGTAGCCAAAAGGCCACTTCTATCCACATAAGCAGGTACTTTAATTGTCTGCCCGTTCCCAAGATTAATACTCATTAAAAGAGTGTACGCTCCAATCTACATGCGGACATCAACTTTGTGGAAACCCAAATCAATATTTTTACTTATGCGCGTAAAACTTTAAACGCTTTCTCTATTGTACGTGACTTCTTCACGCTTACCAAGATTCTACACAATTACCTTTATATCGCGGTCACCTTCCTTACAATTCCCGTGGCATCACAAATTCCCTTGTATTGCAGATCACAAAAAATACGACATCGCACGTCACACAAAATAACATACAACTTTAATAGTAAACATATATCTCTACCAATACGAAATTTCACTCAGCTTAGATGTAATGTCTATCGTTGATCTATGCTAGATCTAACAGCCCTACTATACCTCTTCACATATTGCAGAACTTATCACTTCACAACTCAACAAACTTAATTCTTTTCAAGTCGCAGGGTTTAACCTTAGTCATTAACTAATTATGCCATATCGCATGCGATATGCGATATACGTGTGGACCCCGCCGAAACATTCTACTCTTCACTGGGCGATGTCCTAAACTTAAATACTAAAATAGCCGATTGCGATGTGCGCCTGGCTGCTCCGCTCAACATGTGTCCACTTCGCAATTTCCCCTATTTAACTTGTGAATTCAATCTTAGTCGTTCATCTTCGAAACTGATCTTTGTGATTTTAATCTTCGTCGTCCATTCCCTTCCTTTGGAAAACTTTCAATGGTTCGTTTCCTTAGCCTTTTCTCCTATTTATTTGACCGCCACTACTCTGCATCTCCATTTCCTTTACGCTATCCTTCCTGAGCTTTTTCAGTATTCAATAGCGTTGATATCTCCTGAGCTTTAGCTTCTGTTTCTCTGTTCATTCTGACTTGGAATTATCACACTTGCTACACACCTTGCACGTTGTCTCAATCTCGAATACAGAACACCCTTCTGTATTGCTTATCCGAATCCAGAATTTGGATTTGTTTCTTTCTCAACCTACATTCAATTTATAATTGCTCTAGACTGGAATCATACAGATTATACCCAACCACTAATTCCTTTATCAATCAGAAAGACTTATTCATTCGTTGAGCATTCATCATAATTCATACAACAGTGGTTTATTACATAAAAACAAGATTACTCGTTACGAATCAATCAGCTCGTAACAAGACACAATACGATCGCATGAATTCAATTTCTCATTAATAAAACAGATTATACATATGTGAGAAAACCTGTTTACATTATGTCCTTGGCCTGATGATGTTTCATGGAATTCTCTTCCTACAGATCCCTCTCCATCTCTCGACTCTTGTCTCTCTCTCTTGGCCTGATCTTCTTTATTTAATTTTGGCCTCTTCTCTTGGCTCTTACCTCTCTCTCTAGGCCTGATCTTCTTTATTTAATTTGGTCTCTTCTCTCGCCTCTCGCCTCTCTCTCTAGGCCTCATCTTATTTCTTTAATTTGGCCTCCATTTCTTCGAGGCTTATAATTGAATTTATAACACAATTTAGAGCTTATCCAACCCTCATTCAACTCCTATAATCTTGTAATTGATTTATGTTCTAAGGAAATCCTAATTTATGAATTTCCTATATTCTTAGCATAAACAACAAATATTCTCTCTAATATCCCATTTCTTAAGAGGATTTGTTACATTGAATCGACACTCATTGACACCTAATCACTAAGCACATTCCCTACCAACGCTCACTAAGAAATAAAACACTTTTTACATGAGTTTTACAATGTCTCTTTACAATAGTTCCTCCTTGAACAAATGTCAAGATCCTAAGGTCTGATTTCTACTTGAATTTTGACTTAGAGAAGATGCTCCTTCATCAGACTCCCCAAGTGAAAATAATCATGATCTCTAGATCATGTGCCTTTAATAGTTTTCCTCCTAGATCCTAGACTTCATTTTGTAATTTGTATTTGGTTGCTGCTGTTGTTGTTTGTTGTTGTTCTCCAGGTCTCCATACTTTATGTTGCATTGCCCCACTGGCTATGCTCTCACCTTCTTTTGCTGTATTTTTCTTGCTGTCGTTGCTTTGGTTCCTAGCTGTTGTCTTCTTCTGAGACACCTTCACCATCAACCTTCTTATTGTTTCAATCTCCATGTCCAGTTTATCTTCTAACTGGTACTCACTCTGCCAATTGTCTTGAAACTACCATTTGTTTTCTTCTCTTTGAAGTTGTTGGATTCTTACTACCACCCTTACATCCTTACCCTCTTGTTGCTTTTGAACTTTCATCTCATCTCCAAACAACCTCTGTTCAACATCTTTGATAAAAACATCATACTCAGATGCTTCCAGCAAACAGTTCAACAATTCACTTTCTACCTGATTCCTTTTAAACGCCTCATCACTATGTTGTTCATCAATTCTAGCATATATTTCTTCCTCTTCCTTGAAAACCCTCAGTGATTGTTCTTCAATTATTTGACTAATCCTGGTAGTCAGTTCAACTTCCTTCAGTTCTAAGACTGATTCCTCTTTAGCATAAGACATGCTTGGCTCACCTTTTTCCAATTTCAATTATACATTCAGAATATTCATTCTCTGACTTGCTAGTCTATCCTCCAAAATACTTAGCTCATGCCACAAATCTGTCATCTCACTTGGAACTTATTCCAAAAATTCTATACAATCCTCACTATCTCCTTCTTTGTCACAAGTTCAATTTCTTGGTGACACTACTTCTTCATTCTCTATTAGAATAAAATTCTGATCCTCTGTCTCTGTGGCATCTTTAGGTATATGTCCAACAGTCTTCTCTTGGCCAATCAGATAAGCCAATTCCTCCCTTTCCTCAACAATATCAAGTTCCTCATCATTAGACATAATTGTCTCACCTTCCTTGGAGATGCTTTCTTCACTAAGCAAGGAATATATGAAATCCTTCTGCTGCAATAACTCAACTTGATATTTATCTGAAAGACAGTCATCGTCGTACTTTTCTTGACAATTTTCAGCTTCATTCAAGACAATTCCAAGAGATGGATTTCCTTCTGCAACACTTGCAAACACATGCAAATTATCAATCTCAAAATCACAAGACCCAATGCTCTCATTTTATGATCCAGTCACCAAATCTTCTTCTTGTTGTTCTTAGTCCTCTACATGAATCAAAAAATATTCAAGGTTCTTCTTCTCAGCCTCCTCTAGCCCTTCACTTGGTTGCTTGATATCCTTCTCCACTTCTTCTTTCTTTTGGTCATTATTGTGAGCCAAACTTCCTCTGCTTTAAGTCCTTACAACATGCCGAAAAGAAATACCTCCTCTTATCTGTGTATGATCTTCCATATGAGATCTAACTATCTCAAAAATCAAATTTTGTCTCTCTTCTTTGTCATCTTTGACATCACCTGAAAACATACACAAATTATTAATTTCAAAATCATAAGGCTCAATTGCCTCAACTGATGTTTCAGACATCACTGCTCCATCTTCAAGTTCAAAAGAAACGTGTTCATCTCCAACAAATTTGTCTTGTTGTAGCCCAACTCCTTCGATTCTCTGTCCTCAATTTAACCTCCATAATATGCTCAAGTTTCCTCAACCCCTCTATTAACTGCATATTCACCTTTTGTTCTCTCTTCTCTTGTAGCTTATGCCACTTCATTTTCTTTCTCATTCTATAACCAAATCTCTGGCCTTGTTTACTCCTCTGGAACAACTTTATCAACAATTTAAATTGCATTCTTATCTCAACCTTTTCTCTCTCATACTCTTCATCCATGCCATCTGCTTTGACATATTTCTTCACTCTACTTCTACTGTGGTCTCTCTCAGAACCTCTGCTATGACTATCAATAGTCATCTTCTCCTCTATCTCTATGGGTTCCTCACTCAATATGAGTTGTACTTAAGCCTCTACAATTTCAAGTCCTCCCTGCTACAACCTATATCACCAAGCTTTCCTTTGTACTTGGCGACTAGTCCCCTCTCAGGAAATTTCTTTGAGCATTCCTCTGCTCCTTCTAGGCTTCAACTCATATGCACTTTTAAGAACACAATTGTCCTCTTGTATTTCAATCACAAATGAAATACTAGGTTTTGGCCACACTCTTCTTTCACTCATAATTTCTTACTAGCTTCCTTCATCACTGCTTCTTAAGGCTGTGATATTCTTTTGTTGAGATACTTCATTAGCTGCAATTATCAATCTTCAATCTTTATTTAACCTGCAAAACTCAAATCAGAGTTAAAAAAAACAATACCTGCATGATTTCACAAGCAGTCTCCATCCACTCTTCACATTCGAGTGAATCTCCATTCTCCATAAGAAAGCAACCATCACTGTGCTTTATTTATGCTTCTGCAATCTCTTCTTAAGAGTATCACTTACTCCCATCTTCTTCCATACTTTACCTCTGTATGCCTACTACTTGTCAGATTTAAAATTTGATCTCCTCTTTCTGCAATATCTCTATCAATTTTCTGCAAAGCCCATTTGCTTTACTGATTTCCTCTTTCTTCCACAATCAAACTTGCATTCTCCTTCCATTTCATGCAGAATCTTATTATGCTCTGCTACCAAATGTCTTATGCATAGTTTAGCTCTACAATCTTTATTTATAACAATTTTTTTTATTAACTTGGTTCTGATACCAAATGATGTAGCCAAAAGGCCACTTTTACCCACATACACAGATAATTTAATTGTCTGCCCGTTCCCAAGATTAATACTCATTAAAAGAGTATACACTCCAATATACACGCGGAAATAAACTTTGTGGAAACCCAAATCAATCTTTTTACTTATGCTCTTAAACCTTTAAACACTTTCTCCGTTGTACATGACTGCTTCAGGCTTACCAATATTCTACACAATTACCTTTATATCGCGGTCACCTTCCTTAAAATTCCCGTGGCATTGAAAATTCCCTTGTATCACAGATCACAACAAATACGACATCGCATGTCACACAAAATAACATACAACTTTTACAGTAAACATATATCTCTACCGATACGAAATTTCACTCAGTTGCGATGTAATCTCTGTCGTTGATCTAGGCCACATCTAACGATCCTACTATACCTCTTCGCATATTGCAGAACTTATCACTTCGCAACTCAGAAAAATTAACACTTCGCAAGTCACAGGGTTTAACCTCCACCATTAACTAATTATGCCATATTGCATGCGATATGTGATATATGGTGGACCCTGCCGGCACATGCTACTCTTCACTGCATCGCAAATAAAACAAATTACCGGGTGATGTCCTAAACTTAAATACTAAAATTGTCAATTGCGATGTGCGCTTGGCTGCTCCGCTCAACACGTGTCCACTTCGAAATTTCCCCAATTTAACCTGCAAATTCAATCTTAGCCATTCATCTTCGAAACTGATCTTTGCGATTTTAAACTTCGCCGCCCATTCCCTTCCTTTGGAAATCTTTCAATGGTTCACTGCCTTAGTCTTTTCTCCTATTTATTTGACTGCCACCGCTCTGAATCTCTATTTCCTTTACACTATCCTTCCTAAGCTTGTTCGGTATTCAATAGCGTTGATCTCTACTGAGCTTTAACTTTTGTTTCTCCATTCATTCCGAATTGGAATTATCACACTCGCTGCACACCTTGCACACTGTTTCAATCCCGAATACAGAACAACCTTCTGTATTGCTTCTCCGAATCCAGAATTTGGATTTGTTTCTTTCTCGACCTGCATTCAATTTATAATTGCTCTAGAGATTCTACCCAGCCACTAAGTCCTTTATCACTCAGAAAGACTTATTCATTCATTGAGAATTCATCATAGTTCATACAACAACGGTTTATTACACAGAAACTAGATTACTCATTACGGATCACTTAGCTCGTAACAAGACACAATACAATCGCATGAGTTCAATTTATAATTAATAAAACAGATTATACATATGAGAGGAAACATGTTTACATTTTGTCCTTGGCCTAATGTTGTTTCATGGCCTTCTCTTCCTACAGAGCCCTCTCTATCTCTCGGCTCTCATCTGTCTCTCTTGGCCTTATCTTCTTTATTTAATTTTGGCCTCTTCTCTCGGCTCTCACCTCTCTCTCTAGGCCTGATCTTCTTCACTACTTCTTTAGAGTTGAATGCAATACTTCTTCAGAGCTTGTATGATTTGCAGAAGCAAGGGCCACTTAGGATCATCTATGGACATGAGGACATAACGAATGGGGCCTATGGCAGTAGATCTCCTGGCAAACACAGGTCAGAGAGAGTTGATACAGTAAGAGATGGCAGGTTTTTGGACACTGCAGATAGGAGGAGTGATGAGTACAATACCATTCTAGTTATATTTTAGATAGACATCACGACCATCATCGGTATCATCCTTACAGGAGGAGCGATAGGGGATACTTTCCAGATGAATTCACGAAAGGAAAACCACCTACTTTTGATGGATAACTGAAGAAACCGAAAGATGCAAAGGCTTGGATACTCATAATGAACAAATTCTTCTAGCTGCATGAGTACACATAAAACATTAAGGCTAGGATTTATATCTTCGGTTTGAAAGGTAAAGAAGACATATGATGGGAAGATGTGAAGTGGGTTAGAGACATCAAAACAAAGGACTTGAGCTTGCACAAGTTCAAAATATTTTTCAAGAAGAAATACTTATCATAGAGGTACTATGACAACAAGGCCAAAGAATTTTATGAGCTAAAGATGGGATCAATGACAAATGAGGAGTATACGAAAAATTTATTGGAGTTACTGAGGTATGTACCATACCTTGAGGATGAGAAGCCTAAGTTTCAACGATTTGTTAGTGGGTTTCAAATAACATTCAGAGATCTGATTGAGTATGATGAGCCTTGGTAACTTGAGGAAGTCATTGGGAAGCTGAAGCACTGATATGAATAGTCAAGTCGCAACAATGAGTCTCATCAAGGATGGAAAGGGAAGGAAAAAGTTAAAGGTAAATGGCATCTTAAGAAAGAAAGTCCTCAGAGTGCAGATGAGACCAGGACATAGACCACAACAACAACATAGGTCATAGCAGCAACATGGAGGTAATGGTATGGGATGGTTGGAGTGTTGGACATGCGGTGAAGAGAATCTTAAGAGAGATTGTCTACAGAATCATGGTGGTAGGCCTAAGATATACAATGCATAGGAGGCAAATTTTTTTGGGGATGTTGGGCAAAGCATTCCTCGCATTTATGCAGCAGTGGAAAACAAGCAGGTAGATCACCAGGCTTTTATAATTGAGATGACGGTAAGATTTGTGATCAATTTATTTCTATTTTGATTGACCCTGGATGTAATTATAACTATGTTATTCCTGACTTGGTGGATAAGTGTGGTTTGACTAAGGAAATGCATGAAAAATCTTGATTAGTGCAGTTGGCCCTAGGTACAAAGAAAAGAGTTCACCATTGGGTAAGAGCTTGTACAGTTGAGTTAAATGGTGTGCCTACAACAACGCACTTGAACATATTTCCATTGGGTTCCTACAATATGATATTGGGTATGGATTGGTTATATATTCATAGGACCAAGGTAGATTTCTATGACAAATCTATTGAATGCTTAGATGACAATGGGGAACCAAGATTATTACAGGGAAAGAAGAAAGCCACATCAGTTAGGATGGTGACAGCCATGCAGGCCAAGCACAATCGTAGGAAAGGATGTGTGCTATTTGTAGTTCATATCTCTAGTGACAAAGTTAAAGAAGTCGAGGATAACGATTTGTTGAACGGGTATCCAGTTTTGCAGCAGTTTCAGGATGTATTATCAACATATATTTCATAGTTTCCACTACATAGGGAAGTGGAATTTTATATTGAGTTGGTACCAGGGGCAGCTCCAACATCAAAATCACCTTACAAGATGAGTACATAAGAGATGGTAGAATTAAAATTGCAGTTGAAGGAAATGTTGGACAAGGGGTACATTAGACCAAGTGTATCGCCATGGGGTGCACCAGTGTTGTTCGTGAAGAAGAAGGGATGGCACTCTTTAGACTATGCATTGACTATAGACAGTTGAAAAAGTGACCATCAAGAGCAGGCATCCATTACCGAGGATTCATGATTTTTTTTATCAGATGAGGAGCATTAATGTTCTCTAAGATCGACTTGAGATTGGGATATCATCAGGTACGCATCAAAGATAAGTACATCTACATGAACACATTCATGACTAGGTACGAGCATTATGAGTTTTATGTAGTCCCATTCGGTTTGACTAATGCCCCAACTGCATTTATGTGTTTGATGAATAATGTGTTGCATCCTTATTTGGACAAGTTTGTGATTGTGTTTATTGATGACATATTGGTATATTCCAAAAATGAGGAAGAGCATGTCCAACATTTGGCAACAGTGTTGAGGTTTTTGAGAGAACATCGGTTGTATGTTAATCTCAAGAAATGCAGTTTCTTGCAGACTGAGGTACACTACTTGGGACATGTTGTCTCCAAGGAAGGTATTGCAGTAGATCTAGAGAAGATAAGGGCCATCATGGAGTGGGTAGCTCCTAAGAATGTATATGAGGTGAGATAATTCATGGGATTGGCAGGTTACTATAATAGGTTCATTAAGAATCTCTCATAGATTGTTTATCATATTACATCATTGAAGAGGAAAGCTAAGATGTTCGATTGGATAGAGGAGTGTGAGGCTAGTTTTGAGCAGCTTAAGAAGTTGTTGACACATTCTCTAGTTCTAAAGATTGCAGATCTCTATAAGGAGTTTGTAGTGTGTACATATGCTTGCAAGAGAGGACTCTGTGGGGTCCTTATGCAGTATGGACATGTGGTATGCTATGAGTCACGAATCTAAATTAACATGAGCATAACTACCCGACACATGATCTTGAGCTAGAAACAATCATACATGCACTGAAGATGTGGAGGCACTATCTTCTTGGCAGGTGGTTTGTATTGATGAGTGACCACATTGGGTTGAGGTACCCATTTGACTAGCCGAATTTGAATTCCCAGCAGGATAGATGGTTAGGCACGATCAACGAGTTTGAATTTGAGATCCGGTACATCAAGGGAAAGGAGAACATGGTCACAGATGGTCTTAGCAGGTGAGTACAGGTAAATCACTTAGAAGTGATGAGCTCCCATGGGAAAAAATTACAAGATAGGATCTTGCAGCCAGGTCAACAGGATCACAAGTATATGGAGATTGTGCACAAGTTGCAGAAGAGTACAAGTATAGGTACAAGTGTTGGTACATGTAAAGGTACAGATGTTGGTACATGTACAAGTACAGGTACATGTACATGTGGTACAAGTACATGTACATGTACATGTGGTACAAGTATAGGTACATGTGTACAAGACTTGGATTACCATCTCACAATAGATGGATTGGTTATATTTAGATAAAGGATATATGTATCGGACAACAATGAGCTTAAGAAGGTGATCTTGAGGGAGTTTCATGCGAAACCATATTTGGGTCACCCAGGCTACCAGAAGACTTTGACTGCAATAAAGAGATTCTAGTATTGGTCGAACCTGAAGAGGGATGTAGTAGAGTTTGTAGCTAGATGTTTGGATTTTCAGATGGTTAAGGAAGAGTGTAAGAATCTAGGTGGTCTGCTACAACCGATTGCAATTACAGAGTGGAAATAGGAGGTCATTTCCATGGAATTCATCACAGGTTTTCCTAATACATCTAGACAACATTATTCCATCATGGTTGTGATGGAAAGGTTGACAAAGGTTGCACATTTAATTCCAGTTAAAACTGTTCACTCAGATAGCTATGTAGCACAAGTCTTTATCCGAGACATAGTCATATTGCATGGTGTTCCGAAGAATATTGTGTCAGACATGGATGCAAATTTCACTTCCAAGTTTTGGAAGGATTTGTTTGCATTTTTGGGCACTGAGTTGGCCTTCAACACAACTTATCATCCCCAGAAATATGGACAGACTGAGAGGGTCAACATGATACTAGAGGATATGTTGAGGATGTATGTGATGCATCAACATCGTAAGTGGGAAGAGTTCGCTTACAACAATGGGTACTAGGATTCATTGATGATGGGTCCATTTGAGGCTACGTATGGGTGGAGTTTCAACACTCCTATCAGCTAGAGTGATCCGGTTAATAGGGTACTGATTGGACCAGAGATGTTGGCAGAAATGGAACAAGAAATGCAGGTTATCAAGAAGAACTTGAAAGCAACACATGATATGAAGAAGAGTTATGTAGATGTGAATATATTGTTCAAGGATTTTCTGGTTGGGGATCAGGTGTACTTGCGTATCAAGCCTAAGAAAAGCTCCTTGTGGATTGGATCATGTGACAAGATGGTAGCACGGTTTTGTGGACCCTTCAGGATCATAACAGTGTCCTATCGACTTGCACTTCCTTCCACTATGAAATTCCATGATGTTTTTCATATATCTTTGCTTAAGAAGTATGTTAAAGATGTTGATCATGTGGTTTACTGGTCTGTATTGTAGGTGGAACCCGATGGAGAGTTCCTACTGGAGCCTCAATGTATATTTCAGAAAAATGTTCTCATGCTATGGAATCGAGAAATAGATCAAGTTAAAGTGCAATGGAAGCACTTTGGGCTTGATAAAGCTACATGGGATATGGCGGATCAGATGTGGGCCATGTATCCTTCCTTGTTTTTCGGTTGAGGCAAAGAAGTTTTGGTGTGATGTTGGTTTTGTTTAGCACATGTTTAGGTGATGTTTTGGTATATGTTTTGATGTGATGGTTGGATGTATGTACATATGTATATGGATGTAAATACCGCCATGAGCTACGTTATAAAGCTCCAATAAGAGGTATGGTATCATGTAATTTTAGTTGTCATGTTGTTATGATTTCATGTTGGTTTTATTTTCAGTAGGGTGATCATTGTAAATATTGCATCGAGCTATGCTATAAAGATCTATGGGTAGTATGGTTGCTTTTTAGTGGTATTTTTGAGGTATATGTGTGGTTGAACACCATGGATGGTGTCCCCCAAGGGGGAGGGTTCTATAACATCCTTGGTGAATATTCCATGTAATAAAGTTAAAAATAATAACCAAGGTTGATGGGACACTTATTCCAAGCTAAATGTTGGGAAAAACATCCAAGGGGGTGTTAATTTGTTTTAATATGGCTAAGGAAACATGCAAAGGAAAAGGCATTTGGAGAGGAAAAGTATTTTTGGCACATTTATTTATGAAAAATAATGGAAATTAGGAGAAAAGGGAGATGAAAGGTCACAGGTTGCATGTGAGGAGGAAATTGAAGGAAAATAACGGAAAATGAAGAATATAGAGGCCTCTTCTATAAAAATGCTTATGAGGATCAGTTGGTACCTTTTTCCAATCCATTTTTTGGAGCTCTCTCTCATTATTCTCTCTCTCTCTCTCTCTCACTCTTGCACAGTTAGATTTTTTTTTAGCATTTTGGCATTGGAGAAAGTAAGGTAAGAAAGAAACAAAAAGGAGGAAGCAAGCAAGGAGGAGCAAGAATCAAGAAGCTACAACAAGATTCTTTCCATGTATTGATTTTCATGTGTTTTTTCCTTGCTAGATTTGGAATGCATGGTATTGAATTTGGTTTCTTGTTGTCTTGGCATCAGTTTTTCCAGGTGTGATAGTGTTTTCAACCTAGCCTTTCCATTTATGGATAGCCATGGTGTTGTGGAGTTCTCATGTTTTGGTTTATCTGGATTACCAGATGGATTCGAAGCTGAGTGGGGTGGATCTCTGAATTGATATAACACATGGAATAGTAACCCCTGAACTAGACCGTGGGTTGCGGTAAATCTGAATAGTGCGTTGCCTCGACAGGCCTAGGAATCCTTGACCGGTGAATATCGGGATATACAGTAAAGCCTAGAGGTCGTTTTATCTCCATCAGGCATATGAATCCTAGGTTTGGGATATAGAGTGAATTCTGGAGAGTATGTCTTGATTTAGGGCCTAGAAACCCCTGATTCAGACTGTGGGTTGTGGTAAAGCCTGAGAGACTAGGAGATAGGAAAATTCCTCACAGTTTAGGTGGAGAGAATCCAATGATATCCATGCTTGTGTTGGCCTAGTGATCAGGGAAAATCACGGTAAAGCCGATTATGACATGTTCATTATGTTGGCCTAGTGATCCGAGATGGATCACGGTAAAGCCTTATTTCTATTGATGAGGGTGAGGTGGTTTAGCCTTAGGATGCCTTGGTTGGTTTTTCGGTTTGAGTCCCAAATTCATGCTTGGAATATGGCATGAGGGTGATTGGCTGAAGAGAAATTTGTCTCAGCCAATCTAAAGTGGGGTGGAACATGGAAGTAGGGAAAATTTTAAGGATGAAAGTTTATTTTAAAGTTTCGAAACATTGGCGAATCTTACTGGTCCCCAATATGTAGATTGTAATTTTTTTTATGATATTTTTCTAAAAGTATTTAGGTTTTTAATTATCTTGTATTAGTATATATATAATTTTGGTGATTTTTAAGGTAAAATACTTTTATACTATAAAATTTGGGCGAATCAATTTTCAAACAAATGGAAATTGGCGAATCATTTTTTTTGAAAAAACATGGAAAATTAGCCCACCTGAGAATATTAGCCCCTAAAATTTTCCCTGCATGGAAGTCCCATCTCCGGTTGGTTTTTACACTTATTAATGAGAAGCTCATTCCTTTGGTATTTGGTATAAAAATGTAATTGTTATTACATGGGTTCTATTGTTGTTATATTCATGGTATTTATGTTGTTATTATGTTGGTTATAAGCATGTATTTTATCGGTGATGATGTATGGCTCTATCCATGTTTTTACTTGTAAATGAATGAACAATGTATCTATGGTCAAATAGATTGTATTGCAACTTCTAATGTAAGAGATCAATGATTCTTAGTGATCCTCAGATAAGTATGAGACCCCTATGTTTAAATCTGTTGTTTACGCTTGGAGATACAATATTTGTAACATTTTTGATGAAATGCCTGCCATGGCTAGGATGGGTCTGGATGAATTCCTAATGATGTGATTGCTATCGTACCTTTTTTTAATGTTATTTATTCTCTCCTAAATTTTCATGAATTTCTGGGCAGTGACCTTGGTTCTAGGGATAAAAAGGTGGCACAAATCCCGGTGTTGTAGGCACAAAACTGAATTTTTGGGCCCCTAGCCGTGATCTTGCCTTGGCATGCCCACGGCTATAGGCTTCTAGCCATTCCCTTGCCTTATATTCCTGCAACTAAGGCTCAAAAGGGTAAAAAATTAGTTCCCCCTCAGGGTTCAGGGGTCTGGGTGGTTGGGTTACCTCTTGGAGGTGTTATTGATGTTGTTTAAGGTTTGTTTGTCAGGTTTCCGTCGGTTCCACTTCCTTAAGGTCATATAGGAGGTTGAATCTCATATTAGTAGCCTCTCGTCACATTTTTTCCCTGGTTTTTTGGTTACTTGAGTAGATGTGGTAAGAAGGTGTTACATAGGAAACATGGCACACTTTGGATATCAGCTGAAAGAGGATTCCCTACAGTTGCTAGGATCAATTATATACGTTTAGCAAGATATTATTTGTGTTAGTATGCATATTTCAGATGGTATTGGGGGCAAAAAATGAGTCCGTGTTTCAGAGAGCTCTGATTTTGATAAAGAGTTTGCCCAGGTGGTGGTAGAAAATGCTTTGGTAATGGTTCTTATTGAACCAGTTTCAGATATTTCGCACATGGTGCAGAAAAAGTCCAGCTATTGTTGTAAATGTTTCTTTAAATATGGTAACTCCTATGTTAGGTCCATTAGTTTGGTTATGTTGTTTTTTGTTTTTTAGCTATGTGTCGAAAGACATTTTATCTCAGGAATTCTCTTTAGCATATGAAAAATGAATTTTTATTTTTCTTCGTGATTAATAAAATTATGTGTTGTTTTCCACACAAAAAAATCTCATTTTTATAAAACAAATTCACCCAAATTTTATAGCATAAAATTGTTTTACCATAAAATCTCAAAAAAAGTATATAGAATATATAAGAAATCATTGGAAATTTGAATATTTTTACAAAATTATCATGAAACATTTCACAATTTGGATATAAGGAACTAGTAAGATTCGCCTTCAAATTTCTAAACTTTAGAAACAATTTTCCATCCTTCAAAATATATTTCATGATAAATTGGAAGCTACAATAAATTTAGATTGTTTATATTAAGATTACATATAAATAATATAATTTTCACAATTTATCATTGAGTATGTATAAATTTCAAAGATATTTCAATTAAGTATAACTCAAGTCGTCAAAAGATAAGTTCTCCTCCTTCCTCTCTTTTTATAATCTAATTGTTAACTATTAATATCCTTAAAATAAGAGACAATGTGCAAAACCAATTAAACTGAAATAAAAATTATAATTAAATATTTAAATTTTAAATAATAATAATAATAATTTAAAATTTACATAAATCAAATATCAAATTAAAATAATAATAATAATAATAATTTATAAATCTTTTTATTGATAAATTTAACTAAGAACGGTGCAAATCACTTAATTCTTCAATAATCACTTTTAACTTCAATTGATTAAAGTTCAATCAATTATTGATTACCACAACACATTAATCTATCTCAACATCATAATGATAAAGCACAATAACACATCACATCAACACACAAATATTTTACGTGGAAACCCAAACGGGAGAAAATCATAAAATGTTTTTTCTTATGATATGATTTAGTAAATCACTTTTGCGCTACAACACAAGGAAGCCCCAATCTCCCCAAGATATAAGAAGTCTTGCTTTACCAACAACTGGAAGGAGGCTACATCCCCCTAGCATGATATAAGCCACAAAGATTTATCAGATGTAATTGAACAAAGATACGATTTACCAATAATAACTGGATGGAGGCTCTGATCCCCCTAATAGACTACGACTTGCACCCAAGCACCACCTGAACGCCATGTATTTATGATGATTGTGTTGGGTATGTGTTATATTCTTTCCACAACTAAGCATGCGCGGGGGGGGGTAAGAGGGGGGGCGATAGCCCCCCATGTCGGGGTCCGGGGCAGTGGCCTGGCGAAAATTTTTGGTCCTTAATTTCCGGTGGGTAGTCCGCGTCCATGGTTTTGTGCATGATTTTGGGGTACGATGGTTGTCGGCCCCTGGTATTTTTGTAGATCCGGTCAAGGGAACTACGGTTATGTTCTAATCCAGGGTTTATGGATTGGGGTTTATGTATGCTTCGGCATGTATATATATGTGTGTTGTAACACTAAAAGGAATATAATGAAAAATCAAGCTGGTCGTCACGCGATTTGGGATCCAGGGGAAAATCTCTATGTTTATCTGTTTTATGTTTTATGCTCTCGCTATTGTTTATTTTCTGTTATAAGATTCGTGTGTAGATAATTTCTGTTCAAGGTTAAAACCTACAGATTGATCAATATTTCTCAAGCATTTAGGAAAAAATTCAAACCCAAATATCACTGTAATGTTATGATGATTTGCAAACTCTCAATACTCTATATGTAGCAATATTGGACTTCAAATCATTGCCACAAAAAACTGACCAATGTTGTAACCACGATGTATTTCCTCTTCTCCTGAATGACAACAACCTATCTGACATGAGACATTCCATGAATCTGCCATCAAGGAAATAGATAGCTCAAACCCTGACTTTTAACTCTGCAATACGAACCCTTTTTCAAGAACTTTTCTCAATACATATAAAATCTAGTCAGTAAATTCAGTAGTGCATAAAATCATGAACTCTACTCATCAAGTGGATCAAACCATACATAAATAACTCTTCCAAATACATCATGTCACTAGAAAACATACATTAGCTTATACATGGCATAAAACCTCTCAAATCCATGCTCTCTCTATGCATGAATGACATCAAACCCTAACAACCTTAGTATTAACAATACATCTCTATGTCAACTCTTGCAGCAACATACAACATTTACTCAACCATACACCTTAAGCCTCAACAATATACTCATTTTGATATGGATTTATGAAGGAAAAAATCAAATACAAATGTAAATAGAAAGCACCGAGCTACATAAAAAACAGAACTTTAATTCTTTAATAAAAAAGTACTAAACATTGTTAAATGCAGAATGGAAATAAACTAGTTTTATTGATGGTAGCTTATCTCTAAGAAGAGATGTGGAAGCTACATGCCTTATGAACTGTGTTAGAATGAGGCTCAGAGGCCTATTTATAATTAAGAAACAATGGGTAACCCTAAACATCCAAAAACCTAACCCTAGGAGAAAGCGCAAAAATCCAGTGTGGGCCCTGTTAGGGTTAGTTGGAATGTCAACTTCCCAGGGTCATAACTTTGGCATACGATATTTGTTTCACTATCATAATACCTCGTTTTGAAGATCTCCAAGAAGAGGCCAAAAACAATAAGGAAAGTTATTTGGAATTTTATGGTCTCTCCATTTTCCCAAAAAATTTCTTTTAGACCCTCAAAATGGCTCTGGAAGTTTAGGACTAAAAAAAATGCCAAAAATAGTAAGTTTTTCTACAATTATGGAAAATGAAAGAAACAATGGTGGGGGTCCAAGTGGAATAGGTGGATGGCCACCAATATCCACTTGGATCAATCCTCCCCCTTAGGAAGAAATGGTCCCCATTGCGTTGAGTGCCTCTGTTGTGGATGATTTTGTCACCCTCCTAGAGACAGTCTAGAGTTGCCATAGACCAGTGCCTAGGACATCTTAATATAGCAAGGAGCCCTTTATAGTTTGGGTTGTTAGTCCAAGAACTCACTTACTATCTCTTGTTTGAACAAGGAAATTAGTTTTGAATGGGACCAATCTCTCTCAGAAGTTAGGTACAAAGATAAGAACAGTGTAGGGACATCATGTAAAACTCCAATACAAAGGCATCAGACAGTTAAGAGACCGCTTACTGTAGAGAGGGCCAGTTCAAATAATACATCACAGAAATCAAGTATCAAGAGTGAGTGCGGTGAGGAGACATAAAGAAGATATTAGCTAACATGAGACTGATACCCAGATACACAACAGAACCACATAAGGGCATACCAATCTATGAATCCTTATATGACAATGGTGTTTTAAAAGCACCCTCCTCATGCAACTAATATAGCAGAAAATATGGAAGAGATGATCATGGAACAATATATCATGACTAGGCCTATTTAAAGCGCTTGACTAATTCCAGAAAGGGCATCAACAAGGATGAATCCTTACTGCAAACTAGTGAGCCACTCGCATTCTAGAACATGATACAAGAAGACAAATAGCATGAAAGAGATATTGTATTAACACATAAGGGAAATTACATACTGTGAGATACCAGAGACCAGAATCCTCATTACAGTTATAACCCCTCCTCACTGAGACCCTACGGGCTCTGAACCTTCATACAGGAAATATTACAAGATGTATACAAGAGCCTTTTCACTGCACAGTTTGCTGATAGAAATCTGGAACCCTTACAATGTCTTCTTTTCGGGCCTTTATAGGAAAGATGGAGAATTCTAGAGGAGGAGGTAGATGAGGTACAATTAATGACTCAATTTGAATAAAAATGGCGGAAAACATTTGTGCCCTCTCTATGAATGACTAACTATAAATGACTGTACTAAACAATCTGTCTATAGAAATAAATGCTGGGAGATGAAAATCTCCTTTTATACAAGATAGAAATAATAAAATATATACAATGTGCCGCCTTTAGCTGAGGGAAAATCTGCTGCCGTAAGAGACTTGAAATAATCTGCATCTTTGTACTGTACTCTCGGTCTTTAGCTTTGGATTTGAATTCCTGATCTTTAATGCAGGGCGAATTTCTCTGGAGGGTTCTGTGGATTCATATCTTGGTCTTCTTTAATGGCGGTCATTTCTCACACCAACCCTCAGCTTCTTCATTAAATTTCACCCACAGGAAATCGTCTTTTATGGGCCCCAAACCTTTACAACAGAGGGAGCGAATTAAAACGTCCTCCTGTTATATCAAAACCTGCAAAACCCACAAAATATTAGAAAAACTGACATAGATGGAGGCGGGGATGATGGAGATGGAGATGAAGACGACGTCGTGGATACGAACAGGGGACAGGAACACACAGGGTGGCGGAAGAAAAGCGATGGCGGTATGGAGTAAACAGGTGCAGCGCGTAAAACAGTTAGGTAATGGGGAATAAATAAAATGGGGGATATAAACGAAAACGCACGCACACACACACACACACATATATATATATATATATATATATATATATATATATATATATATATATATATATATATATATATATATATATATATATATATATATGACGGGGGAAATGTTTCATGCGCACGGGAGTGAACACGTAGGAGTACGGGGGGACAAGTGGAATGGTGACATGGCAGCGGAGTTAACAGGTGGGGAAACTAGACTCTGGGCCGTTGGATCACAAATACTGATCAACGGTCGGATGGCGTTAAGAGCAGCACGGTGGTGGGCCATAGACCGCGGAAAATAATCGCTAACAAGTGAGCAGCTCTGGCA
Source organism: Pinus albicaulis (assembly GCA_034641835.2). Lineage (NCBI taxonomy): Eukaryota > Viridiplantae > Streptophyta > Pinopsida > Pinales > Pinaceae > Pinus > Pinus albicaulis. Next base: position 1,167,073,503 of record CM076574.1, read on the forward strand.
CATATCTATCATCGGATGGAGATAGGCAGATCGAATGGTTCAGACGAATTCCGCTGCCCGGCGATGGTGTAGACTTTAACGCGCGGGGGAAAGCGGTTTCATAGACCGTACTATCGACACGCGACGCTTTCTGTATGGGATCGCTGCCCCTGTGGTAAATACCGCCGGGTCGACGAGAGTGGTGCGGGGGTTACCATGGTTTCTTGCGTGTGGGCCCCTCCATAATAAACGTTCACCGCCCCGTTGGTTTTATTAGATCGGACGGTGGATATTGCGCCCGAAACACAAACGATAAGCTCCCCTCTTTCTTTTGGCCTGTGGTCCTGGGGCTCGGGTCGTATGACAGTAACAAGGGGAAGGGCTTAGGACTTGGGGGCTTCGGCCCGATATATTTAAAATGCGGGTTTTAATCATTTGGATAGTGTATTTCGGGGCGGAGAAGGTGGCGATGAGCGCGACATAGGGGTTTTTGACCACAAAGACATTGGAAACAGATTTAAAAGGAACCGGTGACCAAAATTTAAATGGAGGAAAGAATATGTACAACATCGGCTCCATCTGGGGACGGCATGGTCGTCCTCGGGCATGTTGAGAACACGCAGACCACTGAATAGTTCACTCTGTTCTTTAATTCTCCTGCGGTTCTGCTTCAGGTAATTATCAACATCCTTTTTCTTATAAAAATTAAAAATCAAAACATCTTATATACAATATATACAATCAGGTATTCTCCGCCTGGGTCAGAATTGGAAATATGGCTTGAGGAATTGGCCATTCACGGGTGCACCCAACAAATCACCCTGTAGATTTTCTAAAGAAAAGGTGTTGTTTCTTCCCAGCTTTACTATTTTGAATGGCCCGAACCACAATGGATCAAATTTAGCATGCTTGCCCTTTTCTGCTCTGCGAACATCCCACCTGAGAACCAGGTCTCCAACTTGAAAATTTCTATCCTTTGTGTGCTGATCAAAGACATTCTTCATTTTCTCCTGATATTCTATCAGTCTCTGATTTACCTGGTTCCGTGTTTCTTCCAATTCTACCAATTGATTAATCCTCCTGATCATATCATCTAGTTCCTCTTGATTCTCCTGCATAAAACGTGCCACGGGCAAAGCCAATTGCACAGGGAACACAACAGCTCTCCCATATACCAGCTCGTATGGAGACTTACCTGTTGCTCTTTTGCTTGTTATCCTATTCGCCCATAGAGAAAACTTCAATTGAGAGTCCCAATTCTTCTGATTTTCACTGATTGTTTTCTTCAGGGCTCTCACCAGGGTTTTATTAGATGACTCTGCTAAGCCATTTCCCTGTGGATAGTATGCTGTGGAATGAGTCAAGATGATGTTATACCTTTGACAGAAGTTCACAAATCTGGCAGATTTAAAAGCTTGTGCATTATCAGTTACAATCCTAGCAGGACAGCCAAACCTAGATATGATATTATCCTCTATAAATCTCATTATTACAGCATCTGTAGCATTTCTGGTCAGTATGGCTTCCACCCACTTCGTGAAATAATATGTGGCTGTCAATATCCATTTATGTTGGCCACTTGATGGGGGATGTATCTCTCCTATAAAATCTAATCCCCATTTCTGAAAAGGTTCATTTACATGAATGGGAATCAGGGGTAATGCTGCTAATTTATGTCTTTTTGCAAATCTTTGGCACTTGTCACATGCTCTGACCCAAGCAAACGTGTCTGTATACAATTTAGGCCAGTAAAAACCAGCCTTCAGGATTTTGTGAGCTGTTGCCCTCCAGCTGTAATGTCCTCCACATATCCCCTCATGAAATTCTGTCATTATATTCTATACTTCATTTTCTGTGAGGCATAACAGCAATATACCTAGAGGGTCTCTCCAGTAGAGCTGTCCATTGGCAATTGCATATTTCTGTGATTTCATTCTTACAGCTCTGTACTTTATTTTATCACAACTTGGAGGGCAGCTAAGTGTTAAAAGATATTCAACAATTTCTTTATACCAAGGACTAGTTAGATATTTCACATGTACATTTTGAGTGGCCATCTCCAGTCCTTGCTGCTCCTCTTCTTTCTCTGATCCTTCATTTGCTAACATATATAGATTAATGCTCAAAGCTTGATGATTTGATTCGGATAACATCTTGGCAAGTCCCTGTCCTTTAATCAATTTAGTAGGCTTTATATCCAAATCATACTCTTGAATTTTTGCAATCCATCTTCCTCTTCTTCCTTCACTGTCTCCCTGAACCAGAATGTCTTTGACAGCGGCTGTGGGAACATAAGCAGTAATATGAGATTGCAAAATATAAACTCTAAAAGCTTTAAGGGACTTTACCAGGGCATATGCCTGCTTCTCCAATATATTATATTTTAATTCTGCATCATAAAGTACTTGACTGAAGAAAGCTATAGGTTGTTCATATCCCTCTTCATTTTTCTGCAATAGCACTCCAGCAATTGTGTGAGGGGAAGAAAATGAGAAAATCATAAATGGCTTTTTGTAATCTGGCCCTGCCAGGACAGGAGCTTCAGCAAACACCTGTTTTATCCTTGTGAATGCATCTCTAGACTCCTGGGACCATTTTACTTCATTCTCCTTTCTCAGCATATTAGTTATATGCCTAACTATCTCAGCATAGTTAGGAATAAATCTTCTTAGAAAATTGATTCGGCCTAAGAACACCTGTACCTCTTTCTTATTCCTTGGTAAAGGAATGCTGCTGATTACTTCAACTCTCTTAGGGTCTATTCTCACACCATCCTTTGTTACAATGTGCCCTAAGAGTTTTCCCTCATCTAGTGCAAATAAGGACTTTTGAGGGTTGAGGGATAGGCCGTACCTTCTGCATTTTTCAAAAGTTCTTCTTAAATGTTCAATATGCTCATCATCATTATTTGAAAATACTGTGATATCATCAAGATAAACTACCAAAAACTTGTCCTGTTCTCCCACAAAGGCTATGTCCATTGCCCTTTGAAAAGTAGCTCCTTATTTCTCCATTCTTCTTTCGAACAGGAACAAGATTTGCTACCCATTCTGAGTACCTCAATGGCACAATTATATTGGCCTTCAGTAATTTCTTGATCTCTTTTTCAATCGAGGGAAGCAGCAGAGCGTTTATCTGTCTGAGTTTCTGCTTGTATGGCTTTGCATCTTCCCTCAGTGGAATCTTATGCTGCATTATATTTACATCAAAAGTTTTTAGGTCCTGATAGGACCAAGCAAATACATCTTTGTAAGATTGAAATAATTTCAAATATTTTTCTTTATAATCTTCTGGGACTCTTTTAGATAATTTGACAATTTTGGGATCAGCAGAAGTACCCAGATTCAAATCTCCCACTTGATCTTCTTCTGTCATTTTATTTGGCTGCAAAGGAATATCATTTTTGTCAAATAATCTCTCCAGAGGAACCAGTCCTTTAGGAATAACATTCCCTTTCAGCTGCAACACTCTATTTCCTGCTATATTCTCTTCCCATTTGTTTTCTGCGACATTTTCAGCTTCTTCCTCCCTCTCATCATCAATCTCGGTATTTGTAAATTCTCCCACTGTCTCCATGAATCTCTTCATTTGTTCATCATCTTCAAATACCTGCCAGTGCTTTATATTGTCTGGAATGGATGGCCTGTACCGTACCTCCACTTCATATCTTAAAAGTGGATTCTGAGGAGGACGGAAAGTACTGGCAGCTACAGCAAGAGAATCTGCTATTCTGTTCTGCTCCTAGGGCATGAACTGTATGTTAAATGCTGAGAAGAAATTTTCTATCATGTCCCATACCTCATTTATATATGCTCTGAGCCGTGGATGCTTAGTCTGGCATTCATTTTTAATCTGTCTCACTACCAGCTCAGAGTCTCCCAAGACCTTCAAACATTGGATGCCCATATTTCTAGCTGTCTGTAGTCCCAATAATAGCGCTTCGTATTCAGCTACATTGTTTGTGGCCTCATACTCCAATTTGAAAGACAGTGGCACCCATTTTCCTGTGGGGGAAATAAAAAAAACCCCAGCTCCATTGCCTTCTCTTGAATTTGCTCCATCAAAATGAAAAGTCCATATTTCTGATTCCTGATCTCCTTTAGGCTGCTCAGCTTGAATTTGACCAAAGAGGGGTTCATGAGCATAATTTTGATTTTCTTCTAACATCAAACATGAAAAGTCTCCCTCTTTGTTATAAACTGGAGAATTATCCGAGCAGTCAGCCTTAGTTACCATTTTGACAAATCTAGTCTCCCTGTATAACCTCCTTTCTTGACCTCCAAAGACTGGGACAGTAGCATATGTTAAATCCAATTTAATTGACCCCCCAATCTTTGTACCCCAGGACCTTGATAACAGCATGCCAAAGCGGGCTGGGATATCAGCGACCACAATGTCCATGACCACACTCTTTGCTGGAATTTGGGCCAAGTTGACCACTAAATCTTTGATCATTCCCAAGCATTTCACTCTTTTAGAGTCAAATGAATATAAATCTTTGTAGGGTCTTGTAATTTGCAGTCCCAGTTGTTCCATGACAGACAAAGGCATAAGATTATGGGAAGCCCCAGAATCTAACATACAATTGTGTAACAACAGGTCATGGATGACTAGGGACACATAAAAGGGAGGAGTAGAAGGGTCTATCTCCTCAACATGTGGGCCAAAGACTACCATGGGTCTTTCTTCTTGAAGATTTAAGCTATCAGGTGCAATTGGTAGTTCAGGAGGAAGTATGAAAGAGGTAACTTGAGACTGATATACAAGCTGTTTTAATAACTCAGTCAGAGGGACAGGAATCTTAATCTTCTCAAGTTCTTTTTGCAAATTGAAAGCAGATGGGGGATTTTCTATCACAACTTCTTTTGACTCCTTATTTTCAACTGAAGACCTGATTTCTTTTAACACTGGCTCAGCATTAGGAGGACTGACTATTTTGGAAGAGGAGGGGATCTGATCACTTAATTGCAAGGGAATATTTAGAGGATTCTTACCTTTTTCTATGTTCTTCTTTGTTGCTGATTCCTTAGGAGCCGGTGCTTCTTTCTGAGGTGGCTCCTCTTCTTGATCTTGAGTTCTGGTCCTCTTCCTTGAAGATCTGAGATCATATTTGACATTGAACTGTGCTTGCATGAAATCAGCAAACTGCTTACAGTAGTGATTGATCTCTGCTTCTTCATCTTCATCTTGCAACGGGCATTCCATATCATCATTATTTGAAAAAGCCAGATTTGAATCTTCTATTCCATAAGCTGCATCTCCAGTGGGGTCATCTGCTGGTCCTTCCAGGTACAAAGGATGAGGTACCTGGTCTTGTTGTTCCTTTGTTTCTCTTGGAAAAATCTGCAATGGTGGCCTTCTATACTGAGGGTTATATCCTCTGTTTGGAGCATTATAATAGTTCTTGGGAACTGCATTCTTTTCTTCCATTTCAAGCTTGACCATCTTCTTTATCATTTTACTTATTTCATCCATTTTATCTGAATCTTTTTTCTGATTAGAGGTGGAGACCTCTTCTTTGCCTCTCCTCCTAGTATCCTGTTCAACTTTTCCCTTTAGTTTCCCGGTGGAGGCAAAGTTCGCTTCTAATTCCAGAGCATCTGATTGTGCATCATCTAAAGTGGCAGGTTTTCTTTCTCTCAATGCGAAGCCAAAATCAAACTCAAAGGCTGCTATGAAAATTATCTTGGCAGCAGTTTCATGGGGCTTCATCTCGGGGGGCAGGCTCAGGTATAGCTTATTGAATCTTTTGATAAAGTCTGAAACTCCTTCATTCTGTTTCTTCTTCATGGTATTAAATTCAGTGAGACATTGACCGTGATCCTTCTTCTCTCCCCACTTTCTGAGAAAAACATTCTCCATGACGTCCCAGGTGGTCACAAAACGATTTCCCAATGTTTTAAACCATTTTCTGGCTTCCCCTTCCAAAGATTGCACAAATAATCTCAAGACCACATCCAGATGTTCAACATTTAAGTTCTCTGCAAAAGAGCAGAAGGTCTCAAGATGCTTCTGAGCATCAATTTCATTTTCTCCATTGAATCTCGGCAGAATCTTCAAATAATCCTGTGGCATATCATTCAGCACTTGGGGTAAAGCCAGTGGGGCGTATTTGTTCAAAAGAAATGCAGGAACATTGGCCATTGGAGGAGGTGGGGGTTGTGCAACAATCTGAGACACAAATGAAGGGAGAGGAGTAGGAGGAAGTGGAGTATGAATAACAATGGGAATATATTGCACAGAAGCCTGAGGTGTGGTTGGGAATAATTCACGGTTAACAGCAACTACTTCTGTGACCTCTTTAATTTCTTCAGCCTCGAAAGCAGGATGAGATTCTTCTTCAATCCAGGCACTTCCTCTACGTGGAAGCTCCGAGTAAAACTCGGGATTTTCTGTTCTAACTTCTTGAGAAGAAGAGGGCGGGTAATCTTCAACGGAATATTCAGAATTTTCAGCACGGGCTGACTTCCTCTCCTTCCAAGTTCTTTTATGAATAATCTTTTCTGGGTCAGACACGTAGGGTGTCTTCAGCTGGGATGTATCTGACCTCAAATGTGGCTTACGAGGAGCCAGGACTACCAATAAAACTTATCAAATAAAGACCAGTGGAGTCGCCAAGGTGAGAGATATGCAACTCTTCAACTCTCTGTGCTCACCTGATTAGAGAGTGAAAACAATTTGTCGAGACTCAGGGAAGCTGATATTCTTGAATTCGTTCCCCGGCAACGGCGCCAGAAAGATGTTGTGGATGATTTTGTCACCCTCCTAGAGACAGTCTAGAGTTGCCATAGACCAGTGCCTAGGACATCTTAATATAGCAAGGAGCCTTTTATAGTTTGGGTTGTTAGTCCAAGAACTCACTTACTATCTCTTGTTTGAACAAGGAAATTAGTTTTGAATGGGACCAATCTCTCTCAGAAGCTGGTACAAAGATAAGAACAGTGTAGGACATCATGTAAAACTCCAATACAAAGGCATCAAACAGTTAAGAGACCGCTTACTGCAAAGAGGGCTAGTTCAAATAATACATCACAGAAATTAAGTATCAAGAGTGAGTGCAGTGGGGATACATAAAGAAGATATTAGCTAACATGAGACTGATACCCAGATACACAACAGAACCACATAAGGGCATACCAATCTATGAATCCTTATATGACAATGGCGTTTTAAAAGCACCCTCCTCATGCAACTAATATAGAAGAAAATATGGAAGAGATGATCATGGAACAGTATATCATGACTAGGCCTATTTAAAGCGCTTGACTAATTCCAGAAAGGGCACCAACAAAGATGAATCCTTACTGCAAACTAGTGAGCCACTCGCATTCTAGAACATGATACAAGAAGATAAATAGCATGAAAGAGATATTGTATTAACACATAAGAGAAATTACATACTGTGAGATACCAGAGACCAGAATCCTCATTACAGTTATAACCCCTCCTCACTGAGACCCTACGGGCTCTGAACCTTCATACATAAAATATTACAAGATGTATATGAGAGCCTTTTCACTGCACCTTTTGCTGATAGAAATCTGGAACCCTTACAATGTCTTCTTTTTGGGTCTTTATAGATGAGATCGAGAATTCTAGAGGAGGCGGTAGATAGAAAGCATTTAATAACTTATTTTGAATCAAAATGGCGGAAAACATTCGCGCCCACTCTATGAATGACTAACTATGAATGTCTGTACTTTACAATCTGCCTATGGAAATAAATGCTGGGAGATAAAAATCTCCTTATATTCAAGACATAAATAATAAAATATATACAATATGTTGCCTGCAGCTGAGGGAAAATCTGTTGCCGTAGGAGCCCTGAGATAATCTGCAATTCTGTACTGTACTCTCAGCTCTTAGCTTTGGATTTGAATTTTAGATCTTTAATGCGGGGTGAATTTCTCTGGAGGGTTCTGTAGGTCCATATCTTTATCTTCTTTAATGGCGGTCATTTCTCACACCTACCCTCAGCTTCTTCATTAAATTTCACCCACAGGAAATCGTCTTTCATGGGCCCCAAACCTTTGCAACAGAGGCAGCGGATTAATACGTCCTCTTGTTATATCAAAACCTGCAAAACCCACCAAATATTAGAAAAACCGACATAGATGGAGGCGAGGATGATGGAGATGGAGGTGAAGACGACGTCGTGGATACGAACAGGGGACAGGAACACACAGGGTGGCGGAAGAAAAGCGATGGCGGTATGGAGTAAACAGGCGCAACGCGTAAAACAGTTTAGTAGGGGGGAATAAATAAAATGGGGGAATATGAACGAAAACACACGCACACACACACACACACACACACACACACACACACACACACACACACACACACACATATATATATATATATATATATATATGACGGGGGAAATGTTTCTTGCACACGGGAGTGAACACGTAGGAGTACGGGGGGACAAGTGGAATGGTGACATGGCAGCGGAGTTAACAGGTGGGGAAACTAGACTCTGGGCCGTTGGATCACAAATACAGATCAACGGTCGGATGGCGTTAAGAGCAGCACGGTGGTGGGCCATAGACCGCGGCAAATAATCATTAACAAGTGAGCAGCTCTGGCACATATCTATCATCGGATGGAGATAGGCAGATCGGATGGTTCAGACGAATTCCGCTGCCCGGCGATGGTGTAGACTTTAACGCGCGGGGGAAAGCGGTTTCATAGCCCGTACTATCGACACGCGGCGCTTTCTGTATAGGATCGCTGCCCCTGTGGTAAATACCGTCGGGTCGACGAGAGTGGTGCGGGGGTTACCATGGTTTCCTGCGTGTGGGCCCCTCCATAATAAACGTTCACCGCCCCATTGGTTTTATTAGATCGGACGGTGGATATTGCGCCCGAAACACAAACGATAAGCTCCCCTCTTTCTTTTGGCCTGTGGTCCTGGGGCTCGGGTCGTATGACAGTAACAAGGGGAGGGGCTTAGGACTTGGGGGCTTCGGCCCGATATATTTAAAATGCGGGTTTTAATCATTTGGATAGTGTATTTCAGGGCGGAGAAGGTGGCGATGAGCGCGACATAGGGGTTTTTGACCACAAAGACATTGGAAACATATTTAAAAGGAACCGGTGACCAAAATTTAAATGGAGGAAAGAATATGTACAACAGCCTCCATGAGATGGGGAAACTTATGCTGAACTTGGTTCTTGGTGAGCCACTTGCCTTGAGGTAGGAGTTGGCCAACTTTGACAACCTGATACAGTTGGATCTTCTGTTAGTGAATTTTCTTAATATGTGTGTCCATAATCTGATCCACTGTGGCATGTTCCATGTAGTATGGGTTGAGATCTGTTGGTGTTATTTGTTCTGTAATGTATGATGTGTTCAACAATGGTGGAAAGTATGGCCGAAGGAGTTCCACATTGAACAATGGGTGCAAGCCAAGGAATGGGGGAATTTTGAGCTCAAAAGTGTTGTCACCCATAGCCTTGGTGATGGTGTAAGGCCCATATCAGAGTGGTCAGATCTTCCGATGGGCTCTGGAAAGGAATTCTTTTGGAAAATGCAACCAAATTTCGTCGCCCACCTAAAACTTATGGGACACCTGATGTTGATCATGCCACTGATTATACTTGGAATTGGACTTCTCCAAGATGTTTTGAACCTGTTGGCAGATGTGTTGGATGCGTTCAATAAACTTGGTTTCATTATCACCTCAAACTGTACATGTGTGGATTTTGTCTGTGTATTCGCATGAGGCATAACAACATTAATCATACATAATGGTTGAAATCCCAGACCTACTTGAAAGGGACTGTGGCCAGTCGAGATATGTTATAGTTGTGTCGCACACAAGGAATGGTATCATCCTAGTTTCATGGATGCATGGAGTTGTAAATGCGAAGGATGTGCACTATCATCCTATTGATGACCTTTTTCTGAACATCAGTCTCGGGATGGAATGCATACGACTTGGTGATATTGGTGTCCAATAGTTTCTAGAGGCTTGACCAGAATGTGCTTAAGAACCTATTATCCCGATCTGATAGAATGGTATGTGGGATCCAAAAATGTATCCACACTCGTTCAAAGAAGAGTTTGGCAGTGTCCTTTGTTGTAATACTCTTCTTGCAGGCTGAAAATATGTCCATCTTAGAAAATTTGTCCATTACCACAAATACACAATATTTACCATGCTTGGTAGAAGGGAGTCCAAATGGATAGTCCATGGGGATGGATTTCGAGGGTTGGCTAGGAGTAGGTAGAGGAGTGTACATTCCTTGCTTCTATATGGTTGGCTTGGCAATGGCACAGGTAGTTCATGTTTTGATATATTTCCAACATCTTATTGGAGTTTTGGCCAATACAAATACTTATGTAGTACAACCGCAATTTTCTCCACACCAAAGTGTCCTGTGACCCGAATGTAGTGCACCTACCAAAAAAAATTGGCATGCTGGCTTGAAGGAACCCAGAGGTGGCCTAGGTAGCATAATAATGTGTCATGGAGGTGGAAATCTAGAAATTCTTTTCCATCCACTAGCATCTAGTATGTGGTTACGAACTCTAGATCATTTTTAAACTGTTGTGGGCCACCCTGAGGTATCGTGGCCATAAGAGTTGAGAATAGTAGTCTGTGTTGCAACTGGGGGTTGACTAAGGCAATATGAAACATGATTGGTTCTTCCCTTTTGTATTTAATGTTCAAGTGGAAGTATTGCAAATATGTAGAAAAATTATGATGGTGATCGTTCTACAACTTCCCTTGAGTCTGTATAAACTAAAGAGGTCGACGATCGATGTGGATGACAGTCTCCTTCCCCATAATGTAATGTTTCCATTGTCATCAAGGCTGCACGATAGAATACATCTATTTATCAAGGTTGGCATACTTCTGAATTTTATTGGAAAGTGTCTCACTATGATAGGCCATCAGATGTTCGTGCTTGGTGAGGACTGCACCAATAACATAGTCGGAGGTGTCTGTCTTAATTTCAAATTTTTGTTGCAGGTATGGAAATGTGAGTACAAGTGCAAAAAATAGGTTGTGCTTCATCCTGACAAAATAATTTTCTTGGGACTCAGACTAGGAAAAATTTACATTCGCTCTGCCCTTGGAAATCTCACTTAAAGGCCAAGTGATATGGGAGAATCCCAACATGAACTTCCGATAAAAATTCGCAAGGCCCAAAAATTTGTGAACCTATGTTAGAGTGGTCAGGGCTGGGAAACTCCGAATGACTTGGATCTTAGCCAGATCCACATGCATGCCTTACTCATCTATGATGTAACCCAAATATTGGAACTAACTCATGCCAAAGGTGCATTTATCTGAGTTGGCAAACAATTTGTGTTGCCACAAGTTTTGAAGGACCTGCAAAATGTGTTGCAAGTGCTCTTCCTAACTCTTATTTAATATTAGAATGTCATCCAAATAAATAACCATGAACGAGTTGGTAAAGGACCACAAGATGTCATCCATCATCCTAATAAAAGTAGCAAAGGCATTTGTCAACCTAAAAGTCATCACCAATCATTCAAAAATGCCTTCCTCGGATTTAAAGGAAATCTTACATACATCTATGGACTTTATTGGAATCTGGTGATAACCAAACTTTGAATTGATCTTTTTGAAATAATTGACCCCCTTGAGCTAGTCTAGAAGGTCATCAATTTGTGGGATTGGATACCTGTTCCTAACAACAATTTTGTTTATTACCCAATAATCAATGCAGAGCCTCGAGGTCCCATCCTTATTTTGTACAATCAAAATCAAGCTCTCACAAGGTGAGTGCAAACAACCCTCCCACACTTACCCACTTTCACCGGCCTACCAAGGTAAACATGAGAGGAGGAGATATTATAACATGACCCAACCTCCTAAGTCCCATTAAGGAAGTGAGGCCAACAATTGATGACAAAATGAAATTTCACAACATTCTACAAGGGATATCGAACACTCAAAGGTTGAAAAACCATCCTAGATGATCAGACCCTGAGTTGTACCTCTCCTTCTCTACCCTGGTCCCTCAACCGCACCCACAACAAGACCTCCATGCGGTTAGGAGCCTACAACCATGTGCAGAATCTTGCATCCATGTAGTTGCAACCCAATTTTTCCAATTAGGATCATGTGGTCCCGGATTCTGAGCCTATATTCGAGGTACCAATTTTTCCAATTAGGATCATGTGGTCCCGGATTCTGAGCCTAAATTCGAGGTATGCCTCCAAACCATTGAAAAAAACTTCATGTAACTTCTCAGAATCAATAATGGCACAAAAACAATGCTAGACATACAAATTTGAAGGCATAACTTGACCTATACTTCCTAGAACATGACATGAATTTCTTCAAACATATTGAGAACATGTAATCTACAGGTCATTAATGCATATTTGAACATAGGGGTCTGAAACTTATCTGAGAATCATCAAGAAGGTTTAATGCAATCTCATAATAGCTGCAATAACATTTTTTAGCTCATGCATTCATTAACCATTCATCAACAAATCAATATATCAAAAGTCATAGCTAGAACCTGTTATGGAACGATGCTTATAACCAACATATAACCAAAATAATAACCATAATAGAATAACCATCAAAGCCACATAAAAACAAGTACAAGTACTCATGAAGTAAAATAAGAAAAGAGCTCTTATAACATATGCAAAAGCCAACTAAGTTAGGGACTTCCATGTACCACCCGACCATAGATTGGGTTGAACCAAATATTTCTTTCAGCTAATCACCCCTGTTCCATATTCTAAGCACGAATGTGGGACTCAAGAAAAGAAAAACCAAGGATTCCTAGATATTAAACCACCTCCACCGTCATGCTCCCATGATCTCGCCAAAACTAGTCAAGAGATCACATAAGAAAACCGATACATAAACAACCAGGGATTTCTGGAAATTAAACACCTCCACCCTCAGGCTTTACCGAAATCCCACAAAAATAGGTCAAGCTATTACTAGGCCCACAAAAATCTTGGATGCCTCAGAATTTATTCACCAATACCTTGAGGAATTTGTATGTCTCCACCCACAATTTTTATCGCAATCCCGCCAAAACCGGTCAAGGGATTCCTAGGCCCTATGGGAATTTTCCTGAGACCACCTCACCCAGTTCCAAAACCATATTGAAATCCAAAGATCAACCAAATAAAGGAACCTCATCACACCATGGCTATCTGTAAATGACAAGGCAAGGCTGAAACTATTGACACACTTGAAAAAACCCATGCCAATGACAACAAAAGGAACCAAATACTCACATGCACGTACCATGCATTCACAAACCAGATAGGAAATCACACATGCAACATGTTACCTGCAAGTATTCCTATTGAAGTTGATCAAGCCAAATTTTACTTACGTTTCCATTTCTTACCTTTGCTTCCTTGTCCTTCCTTTTCTTTCCTTTCCCCAATGTTAGAGTGCTCCAAGAATTATCTAAGTATGCAAGAGTATGAGAGCATAGAGAGAGCTCCAAGCTAAAACTAACAAAAGGTTGTGAACTGATCCTCAAAAGGATTTTTATCATTGAGGCCTCTATTTTCTTCATTTTCCTTCATTTTTTGTTAAAATTCCCTCTCATGCAAACCTATGACCTTTCATCTCCATTTTCTCCCATTTTCCCGTATTTTCATAAATAAAATGCCAATTAATGTCTCTTTTTCCTTTTCAAAACCTTTACCAATTTCCTTAGCCATAATAAACTAAAATGAACACCCATTAGGATATTTTTCCCAACATTCAGCTGGGAATACGTGTCCCATGACCTTGGTCTTATTTTTTACTTTATTAACTATATTACATGAAATTTTAACCCAGGTCTGTTACATACCCCTCCCCTTTAGGGGAACACTGTCCTCGATGTTCCATGACACCTATGACCAAAAAGACCGCTAAAAACCAAAACATAGTGCCCATGGAGCTTTATAACTTAGTTCGATGCAATATTTATAATGATAAACCTTCTGAAAATAAAAACCACATGATAGTCATGACAACATAACAACCATACTGCTTATTGGAGCTTTATAACACAACTCATTGAATTATTTACAATAACAATCATACATGAATATTTACATATAACAAAACTCCTTTTACTCAACCAAAAAATAATGAAGGATACATAATCCACATCTGATCATCCATATACCATGTAGCTTCATCAGGCCCAAAGTGCTTCCACTGCACTTTAACTTTCTCAATTGATCGGTTCCGGAGCGTGAGTTGTTTCAATTGTAATATGTACTGAGGTTTCGACTAGAATTCATATTTTGTCTCCACCTGTAATATATAACATTCGATCACATTATCAACATCCTTCACATATATTTTAAGAAATGAAATATAGAAAACAACATGGAAATTCAGTGGTAGTGAAAACGTGTAGGCCATTGGTCCAATCCTCTCAAGAATCTCGAAAGGCCTGCAATAACGAGGTGCCAATTTGGCACATGAACCAATCCTCAAGGAGGTCATCTTGGGCTTGATGCCCACATATACATGATCCCCAACCTAAAAATCCTTAAATTACCCGTGCTAATCCACATAAATATTTTTCTATCCTGTGATACATTTATATTCTTCTTGATAACCTGCATTTATTTTTCTATCTCTGCCAACATTTTTGGTCCAATCAGTACCCTATACATTATATCACTCTAGATAATGGGAGTATTACAACTCTATCCATAAAGTGACTCAAATGGAATCAACCTCAGTGAATCCTAATACCCATTGTTTAAAGAAAACTCAACCAGTGGAATATACTCCTCCCAACTCCTTTGATGATGAATGTCGTACATTCTCAACATGTCCTCCAGAATCATGTTGACCCTCTTTGTTTTTCCATATGTCTGTAGATGATAAGATGTACTGAAGGCCAACTCTATACCCAAATCTGCAATTAAATCCTTCCAAAACCTGAAAGTGAACTTGGCATCTCTGTCAGATACAATATTCTTAGGAATACCATGTAATCTCACTATCTCCCTGATGAAGACCTGGGCTACCTCACTAGTTGAATTAACAGACTTAACTGGACTGAAGTGAGCTACCTTGGTCAACCTGTCAACCACAACCATGATGGAATAATGATTTCTAGATGTACTTAGAAAACCTGTAATGAAATCCATGGAAATGACCTCCCATTTCCACATTGGAATCAAAATCGACTACAAAAGACCACCTAGATGCTTGCACTCTACTTTTACCTAGTGACAATCCAAACATTTGGCGACGAACTCAACTATCTCTTTCTTCAGGTTCATCCAACAATAGAACTTATTCGAATTTTTCAATGTCTTATGATATCCTGGATGACCTGAATATGACTTAACATGAAATTCCCCGAAGATAAGCTTCATGAGCTCAATATTGTCTGGCACATAGATATTGTCCCTAAATCTCACTAAACCATCTGTCGTGAGATGATAATCCACATATTGATCACATGTACCCTTCCACTGTAACCTGTGCCTAAGCTCCATGTACCTATCATCATGCAGTACTACTTGTAATATCTGACCCTGTAAATTTATCACATATGTACTCATAGTTTCTATGTGATTTACCTTCACTCTTATGCTAAGAGAATCTGCAACCCTATTTTATTTACCCTTAATGTACCTAATCTCTAAGTCAAACTCACTCATCTTAGCCAACCATCTAGCTTTCTTGACATTTATATTAGGTTGGTCAAACAAGTATCTCAGCCCACTTTTATCACTCATCAACACAAACCTCCTTCCAAGAAGATAGTTCCTCCACTCTTCAAGGCATGAATGATCATTTCTGACTCAAGATCACGTGTCACATAGTTCTTCTCGTTCTCATTCAATTTCCTCAACTCCTATAATACCACATGTCCCTCCTGCATCAAGACTCCACCAAGTCCCCTCTTGCAAGCATCTGTACACACCATGAACTCTTTAACTGGATCTGTAATATTTAGAACTGGGGAATGTGTAAGCAACTTCTTCGACTTCTCAAAACTGGCTACACATTCCTCTCTCTATTCAAATTTCTTTCCTTTCCTTCACAATGATGTAATAGGATAGGAAATCCGTGAGAATTTCCCTATGAACCTCCTGTAATAGCTTGTTAACCCCACGAATGATTTGACCTCATCCACATTCCTAGGAGCTGCCCATTCCATGATAGCTATGATATTTTCTGGATCCACTGATACGCGTTCCTTGGAAACAACATGTCCCAAGTAATGTATCTTTTTCAGGGAAAAAAAAAAAAAACTGCATTTACTAAGCTTGGAATACAAATGATGCTCTCTTAGAAATCTCAATATTGTTGTTCATTTTTTTGGATGCTTTTCCTCATTCTTAGAATATATCAATATATCATCAATGAATACAATCACAAACTTTTCCAAATAAGGACCCAACACACTATTCATCAAACACATGAAAGTCGCTGGA
This sequence comes from Pinus albicaulis, assembly GCA_034641835.2. Taxonomy (NCBI): domain Eukaryota; kingdom Viridiplantae; phylum Streptophyta; class Pinopsida; order Pinales; family Pinaceae; genus Pinus; species Pinus albicaulis. The sequence continues at coordinate 1,167,089,905 of CM076574.1, forward strand.
GCATTAATAAAACTAAAAGGAACCACAACAAACTCATAATGCCCATACCTGGTCCAAAAAGTAGTCTTGTAGATATCCTATTCTTTGATGTGTACTTGATGATATCCTAATCTCAAATCAATCTTCAAGAACACTACTTCTCCCTTCAACTGATCAAACAAGTCATCGATCCTCAACAACATATAACTGTTCTTAATTGTTACCTTGTTCAACTTCCTATAATCAATATACAACCTGAGAGTACCATCTTCTTCAAAAACAATACTAGTGCACCCCAAGGTGACACAACTGGCCTAATGTATCCCTTTTCAAGAATTTAATTCAATCACAACTTTATTTCCACTAACTTTAGAGTTCTCATCCTATAAGTTTCCTTCGATGCTGGTGCTGCTTCTAGTACCAACTCAATAGAAAATTCCACTTCCCTATGAGGCGGTAACTCTGAAATATATGCTAGGAATACATCCCGAAACTGCTGCAAAACCAGATACCTCTTCAATACTTTTGTATCCTCAACATCCTTAACAAAGTTACCGATCAAATGAGAAATATTACCTCAAAACAATAATTCTAGCCCAAAAATGCCAAAAAACATGAAAAAACAACCCAAAACGAAAAGTGTGTATTCTAGAATGATGTTTTATTTAAGGGTAAATTTTCAACATTTTATTAAAATCCGAATTTTTTCTTGCAAAAAGGATCGAAAAAACACCCTCGAAACAAAAAGTGTTGAAGTTGGAATAACCAAAAAAAAAATCGGGTTACAGTTTTGACACTTTCTAACAACGGAATTAAAGATAAACTATTAATACTTTGAAAAATCGTAAAATTCCAACAAGTTCCTAACATGATATTAAAGATAAAATATCATGTCTCAAAGCCTTATAATTTCCAACAATTTTCATCCATCTTGCCAAAGATAAAATATCTTGACTCTAAAAATGTTGGAAATATTGAGGGGGGTGAATCAATATTTCTTAGTAATTAGCGCTTTATTAATCCTTTCCAGAGCATTAGTTAATCTTCAGTTATTATTATTATTGTTTATTAAGAGAAGCAAACAAAAATTCAAAAATAGAGACAACAGGCACAATATTTTTAGGTGGAAAACCCCCTCGGAGTCAAAACCCACCGAACTCTTTTCTAAAAAGTGCTTTAATCTTCAGCCCCAACTTAAAAGAAAGATACAACTTCCTAGAACTCTAGAAAATAATTCTTCTCCAACTCTCACTGGAAGGAAGCCCCAACACCATGGCTTTATCAACAGTCAGCTGAAAGGATTCCCTAACACCCAAGTGAGCCACAACTCACCCTAGCACCACCCTACCACCGTGAAGTGTTTAAAGGCTCCAACCTAAAGGTGACTTAATTCACCAACCTAGCACCACCCTACCACCCTATAAATAAAAAAATTAAATAAAAAGTGTGGACCCTTGCACCAAGGACAATGATCCACGTTACAATGATATTACCATCATTTTCTTTGACTAATTGACACATTAGTACTTCAACCCTTGTCCCGAAAAACTAAGAACCATTGTCCCAAAAAAAATTTGAAGCTCTTTTCCTAAAACAAATTTGCCTTCTTCAACTCTAGGAAATGAATTTTTTTTTTTAAATTAATGATGTTCACATTTTGACTTCAATTGACAAAATGAACCTCTTTACAAAACTTACAATTCATGACAACTGCTGATCAGATTATCCTTGATTCTGATGATTTGATTTTTTTGTAGGAATGATGATGTACTTCTCTTATTCTTGATGCACTTATAATCCTTCGTTTCTTGTGGTACTTGAATTTTTTCTCTCAAAGATGTTGCCCTTCCATGTTGGTTTTTCTATAGTTGTAGGTGACGTAGAATGTCTGCTCTTGAAAATTCTGCACCTGTAAGAAGATGAACTCAAGTGAACCGCAATCTCCAAAATCAAAATGTAAATATCTTATTCCCGAATACCTACCTTTTCCTACAACCAAGAGTTAGTGTAGATATGATAATATTAATTGTAATGATGTTGCAATAACAACTTCAGAGAAATACTCAAAATTTAATGCAACAAAAAATAGCACAGTCATACTTACCTGGACCTTCCTTGAAAGTGTTTAAACCAAGTTGTTGTAGATTTAATTCATATCTCAAATGTCGTAATGATAGTGAATGGTACCTCCTTTTTCTGCAATGAAAGACATTGAAGAAGTCCAACGCTCATTGTAGATAAACAAAATACACTGAAGAATTCCAACCTTCACTGTAGATAATCAAAGGTATCTTTAGTCCTTTTAGTTTCAAACATCCACATTATACTATCTTTAATTGAGTTTTTGTTTCACTAGAATAGATATGTATATTTGCTAAAAAAAATAGACTTTGCTAGTGGTGGACTTACTTTCAGAGATGTAGTCTTGTATATGAATTGGCTTCACCACGTTTCTTCAAAAGATAGGATGATGTGATCCTTAATTGTTGTAGAGTTCCTTTGAATGTAATCACTAGTTACTGATAAAGTAATTTCCTTTTATAGTCATCACATGATTTGACATGCCTTTTTTATCATAGTTCAAAAGTCGAATTTCATATTTTGTAGGTGTCTCTATCTTATTTTTAAAAGGGGCTGCAAATACTTGAACAAAATCTGATTTTCTTCACAAATGAGTTCCCTAGAGGGCCGTTGACTGATTTCATTCTATGCTGCCAATTGCAATAATTTACATGTGCAAAAATAATATTAAAAATATGCCCTAACTTGAATAGTCCTATACCCAATCCTTCAGTCTCCTGAAACAAAGATGATCTGCTCCAAATAGTGCAAAATTATGCCAAACAAAGACCTAACATTTACCATGATAAATCCCTCCAAAGACTTGTAGTGAATGAGCCACAAAATATTCTTGAAAAAGAACTATAAACCCTCTTTTGGATATATCCATTATGCCTCAAAATAAATAGATAATTTCATAGATTGGCGTTCACAAAATCATGTCTTCAAGTTAATTTTTATTGGCCGAATGAGGCTCCCTTAGACCTTCACTCCTCCTTGACAAATATACCTCTTCACTTTTTCATTGTCCATACATCCTTATGATAAGAGGCATACATCTCTTTTTATATTCAAATGAATAAACATTTTGGGGGGGGGGGGGGATTTATGAGGTAAACGTTATAGGCTTCATAATGCCTTGAAACAATTAAAAATTTGAATAATAAACACCTTACATACTAAGGAAAGAGGGTCGTTGTCCATGAGGGGTATAGTGATGCAAAGTATTAATAATGTCTTCTTCTTTTTTCCATAGAAAAAAATTGAACCTTCTATTAATATAAAGAGTTACATAGTATATGCAAAGGCATTCCAGAGAACTGCGTTTCTCCCTTTTCCAGAAAGAGACGAAGTTTCAGCTGAGGTAAATAGTGTGTGCATATTCACCTAACAACCTTTTCAAAACACCGAGAGTGAACTCCTCATCCTTTCCCACCTCTCGGGCTTCCATTAAGGAAAAACACCCGAAACAGAGGAAGGAAAAGACAACAATCAACAATGGCTTGTATTTCAATCACAAAAACTGGGTAGTAGACACTATTACGGTTTTCAACAAAAATCATAGTATAGAAAGTATGTTCGAACACCCAAGCCTCCTCTGTGAGGAAAACAACTCAGGATCAAAAGCAAAGTTTCATTGTTTGAACAAAAAGTTTAGAGAGTGCAGCTTATATACAAATCATGAAACAACCATAACAAAGGAGCCCAATTTTTTTTAGTGAAAATAGGTTGTTCGATAGATCGAGCCAACCCATTCTCCACTTCAACAGTTATCCAAGTCCCCATATCTTGCTCAACGCCTTCTTTAGAAAGGCGGTCTGCATCTTGGTTCCGTTCCTTGTAAATATGGCAACACATATCTTGTTAAAAAAAAATTCAAGCGGGATATCTCATTAAGTAGAGGAAGTAAAATATATTTATTGCAACGTTGAGTCCCATTGAACCACTTCACTATGTTCAGAGAGTCCCCAAAAATCTGTGCCTCTCACACATTCATGAGAGATAACCAGCATAGGAGATAATGAAGAGCTTTTAGTTCTGCGAAGTTGTTGGTCCCCTTACCCAAACCAATTGAGGCTTTAAGAACTTTTCTGGATGGGAGATGTATAACTAGCCTTGCTCCACACCTTCTATGCGGATCCGAGGCACCATCAAAATATGCCCAAGGAATGTCTCCCTTGATGACTTCCTGATGAATTACATGAGCTTGCTGGGGGTGTGGTGGAATTGGAATGTGATCATAAATAGATGCACCCTCAGCCGCCAACTTATAGATTGGAAAGTGTGAGTTTTTAAATATCACATGGTTCCTTGCAATCCAAGTGCCCCAAGAAATCAATAAGGGAACTCTGCGCACCCTATCATTTGGGGCTTCCTGCCACCACCTTTTCCAAGATTCCAACACCTCCTGGCCTTCCCACTTTTGAGGGATATTGAGTAGACGCAGGGTTTAATAATGTCTTCTTTTAAGATTATACGATGATGAAATATAGTAAAAAACCTTCTTATAAGAAGTTTAATGGTCAAATATAACTGAATGTGTGTCATGTCATCATCTCATCGAGGTTTTAAAACAATGTTTATTTTAATAGTTTTTATTAAGTTGTTTGTTTAATCCTTAAGGAATTATTGTAGTAACACCTTTTTGGTGTGCTTGCAGGTGACACATGAGTGTATTAAGTCAATGATTTAATTATTGTATTTGATTCTTTAAGTTATCCAATTTATACATGGTTATATTACAATGAGAATCCCTGTCATATATTGAAAATCACGGGTGAATAAGGTGTAATGTCTCTACCACCTCAGGTTTTAGCCCACAAAGCTGGGTATTCAACTTTAAACTCAATTTTATGTCAAACCAAAAGGAACCACGGGAAACATCTCATCGAGGAGAATCTATCTAGAAATATCTTAAAACAATATTCCATGAATTTCCATGTCAAATTTTCCATGGAAGGTCGAGGTAGCTCCTGGTGCTGCTTGGGTTGACATCAATGAAAACCACCTATCAAAAATCTTCCCCTTTGGCATTGATGGCAATACAAGTACTCCCCCTATGATCATAACTCCCCATGACATCATGCTTCTAACCTTCCTAATGTTTTATCTCCCCCTTTGACATCAATGGAAAAGGGTAACTCCCCCTTTCTACTTGAATGGATACAAGAATAGTCTAAATGGGGACTTGGGAGAATTCCAAGGTTTTGGAAAAGATACTCAAATCCCTCATGCAATAAAGGTTTGGTAAAGATGTCAACGATTTGTTCTTTCATCCCAATTTATTCAACCTTGATGCTTTTCTCGGCAACATGTTCTATAAAAAAATGGTACTTGATCGGAATCTGTTTCGTTTTTTAATGCATCATAGGATTCTTGGAGATACTGATGACGTTTTTGTTATTGAGAAAGATTGGAATGGGCTCATCAAACTTTACTTGAAGATCGTGCAAGGTTTTTTTCATCCATAGGACTTGGGTACAAAAAGTTGTTGTTGCTATGTATTTTGCTTCCACTGTGGATAAGGATATTGAAGATTGCTTCGTGCTCAACCACGAAACAAGACAACCACCTAGATAGAAGGCCGCTCCACTAGTGCTCTTGTGATCATTAACACTTCGTGCCCAATCTACATCGGTAAAAGCTTCGATGGTTAGCTCATTTCATTTAGGATACCATAGTCCATATTTCAATGTTCCCTTAAGATATCGAAAAATCCTTTTTACCTCAATGACATGGTATTCCTTTGGGATTGCTTGGAATCTTGCAACTTTACCAACTACCTGCATCACATCTGCCCTGAAAGCTATTACATATAGAAGACTACCAATGTATATTTTTTGATCCACATCTTTGGATGAATCATCGATGCTCAACTTGCAACCTATTAGATTTGAAATGTGTTTTCTTAATGCTTGCTTAACATACTATGTGCCATATGGACTATTACTGTTGATTCTATCTATCAATATGGATTAAATATGCTCGCCACTGAAACTGTCCATAATATTCCTTTATGTCAAATTGTCAATGATTGATTTTCAAATTTGCAACTACTACTGCTTAGACTCCTCCTCTTCAATGCTCAGGGAGTCATCATGCCCGATTCTTCAAAATAATGTACGACAAAGCTTTTTGGTTGGATCATCCAAAACCTTGTCATTGTCTAATGTACTTGTTGCTACCTTAAGATATTTTTCCTTTACAAAGCATGAAAGCATTACTGTTGAAACATTCTTATTTTCTTGATATTATTGCATTTGTTGTCCTTTTATGTACTTGATGTTAGGGTTGTAGTGCATGGAGGATTCCATATTGTACCTCCAATCTCGAGCTATGTGCCCATATTTATGGAATTTGTAACATTCATACGATGTAAATTTCCTACAGTCAAAATTGTGGTGAAACTTGTCTTATGATCCTGAAAACATGCTTTTAATATACCTACTTCTGGGGTTTTGATTCCATTGATAATATCTTTGATAATTATACCTTTTATAAGTTTGGAAATCCCTAGCAATATGTCCAAAGTTAGCACATGAAAAACAATAACCATTAAATGGATTTTCATATCTAAATGAGTTAGTTTGTCTAAATGATATTTTGAATTCATTCCTTCTTAGAGGAGGAACTGTCTCATGATTACATCTTGGAGTTGCATCACTTTTAATTTTCTTTTGTCCTTCATTTTTATTTGGCATTTGACTGCTCATGAACTCATCCAATGCTCTAGAGCTACTCACAAGATTTTGTTGGATGTTTCCCCTATTTGCTTCCTTTCGTAGAAAGACTATTTCGGCTTCTAGTTCTTCCCTTGCCTCGTTGATTTCTCTTAACTCATTTCCAAGTGATTCTTAAATTATTTTGGCTTCTTATAAATTTACTCTGAGGTTTATGATTTCTTCTTCATTCCTTTTGTTGAAATTCTTAGCGTGTTCCTTTACCTCCTTCAACTTGGCTTCCAGAGAATTAACATTTTTCCTTTCTACTTTGAGTTATTTTATAACTATAACAACTTCATTTTGAAATTCGATTTCAATCATTTCTTCTTCTTCATCTTTTTTCAGGTGCTTCCATCTTGTTAGGATTATCCATAAATAATACTCTTTCTTTGCTTTCTTCATCACTGTCACTTTATTCTTTAGATGACGAACTATCTTCCTTGGAGATGAAGTTTTTCTTAATCCCTTTCTTCTTACCTTGGTAGTTGAAATTTCTTTGACCCTTCTTTCCTTTTGTAAATGCGTTATTCTTATGAGGGCACTTAGTGGAAAAATGACCTATATCACCACAGTTAAAACATACTAATGGATGTTTTCCTTTATACTTACCTGTTCCTCTTTTCATCTTCCTCATAATGTATGCAAATTATTCATCTAAAAGATCTTCTTCTTCTTCTTATTTGCAATAACTAGATCTAGGTTTGGATATTTATTTTCCCTTCCCGGTCTTCTTGGATGTTATGAATTTTGTTTCTATATTAGATGAACCATATTCTTCTTCAATCCTCATTTCATACGCTGTAAGTATCCCATGTAGGTCGTCCATAATCAAGTTTCTTAAATCTAATCTATCTTCTAATACTAAAACCTTAGGATTAAATCTTGATGCAAGTGTTCTGAGGGCTTTTCGAATAATGACCTTCTTGTCAACTGATTCTCTTAATCCTTCCAAGGAATTTTTTATTTCATCTACATGTTGAAAGTAAGCTGCAATGTTCTCATCTTCTTTCATCCTTAGTTGTTCAAATTAAGCTCTGTAAATTTGAAGTTTTACTTCCTTGACCTTTGAGTCTCTCAAGCATATATATTTTGAAGCTTGTCCCATGGCTCCTTAGTTGTTTTACAACCCAATAACTGAACATAGACAGATTGAGTGAGTCCACTTGTAATAATATCCTTTGATTTAACATCATTTATGATATTTTTCTTACCTTTTTCATATGTTGTAGCTTTATAGCCCTTTTCAATATTTCCTAAACATCATATCCTTATGCAAGTAAATGAACAAGCATCCTTTTGCTCCATAGTGCATAGTTATCTCCATTAAACAAAGGAACCATATTCTTGGTGTACTTCATGATCTCCTTCCACTTGTTAAACTACTATTGAAGGAACCAAACTCTAATACCAATTGTTGGAAATACTGAGAGGGGGGGGGGGTGAATCAATATTTCTTAGCAATTTACACACTATTAATCCCTTTCAGAGCATTAGTTAAATATTCAATTATATTTATTATTGTTCAGTAAGAGAGGTAAACAAAAATGAAAAAATAGAGTCAGCAAGCACAATATCTTTAGGTGGAAAACCCCCTCCTGGTAAAAAACACCGAATGCTTTTCTAATAAGATCTATAATCTTCAGCTCCAACTGAAAAGAAAGCTACAAATTCCTATAAATCTAGAAACACATTCTTCTCCAGTTCACACTAGAAGGATGCCCAAATGTCGTGATTTTATCAACAGCCAGCTGAAAGGATGCCCCAACACCCAAGTGAGCCACAACACACCCTAGCACCACCCTACACCGTGAAGTTTTTATGGGCTCCAACCTAAAGGTGACTTCATTCACCAACATAGCACTACCCTATCACCCTATAAAGACAAAAATTAAATACAAAAGTGTGGACTCCCGTACCAGGGACAATGATCCACATTACAATTATATTAAAATGATTTTATTTGAATATCTAGCACACTAGGAACTAAACCCTTGTCCCGACAAACTAACAACCCTTGTCCCAACTTCAAACTAAAGCCCTTTTCCCAAAACAAATTTTCCTTCTTCAACTCTAGGAAATGACACAAAATTTTTACAATTATTGGTGTTCATAGTTTGACTTAAATTGACATAATGAATCTCTTTATAAAGCTTACAATTCATGACAGTTGTTGATCAGATTAAGGCTTGTTGCTGATGATTTGAATTTGTTGTAGGAATGATGATGTACTGATCTTATTATCGATGCTTTGATAATCGTTGGCTGCTTGTGGTACTTCAATTTTGTCTCTCAAAGATGTTTCCCTTCCATGTTTCTCTTTCTAAAGCTGTAGGTGATGTAGAATTTCTCCTCTTGAAAATTTCACACCTGTAGGAATATGAACTCAAGCGAACCCCAATCTCCAAAATAAAAATGCAAATATCTTATTCCCAAATACTTACCTTTGCCTACAATCAAGAGTTAGCGTAGAAATAATAATATTAATTGTAATGATGTTGAAATAAAAACCTAAGAGAAATACTCAAAATTTAATGCAAAAAAAAATAGCACACTCATACTTACCTAGACCTTTCTTGAAAGTGTTTAAACCAAGCTGTTGTAGATTTAATTCAAATGTTGTTGCATTCAAATAGATATGTATATTTTCTCAAAAAAATAGACTTTTTGAGTGGTGGACTTAATTTCATAGATGTAGTCTTATATATGAATTGACTTCACAATGTTGCTTTAAAAGATAGGTTGATGTGATCCTTAACTGTTGTAGAGTTACTTTAATGTAATGGATAATTATTGATGGGTTAATTTTCTTTTATAGTCATTACAAAATTTGACATGCTTTGTTTATCAACATTCAAAAGTCGACTTTCATACTTTGTAGTTGTCTCTATCTTATTTTTAAAAGGGGCTGCAAATACTCGAACAAAATATGATTTGCTTCCCAAATGAGTGCCCTAGAGGTTCATTGACTAATTTCCTTTTATGCTGCCAATTGCAATCATTTACATGTTAAAAAACAATCTTAAAAATAAGGCCTAACTTGAATAGTCCTATACCCAATCCTCCGGTCTCCTGAAGCAAAGATGGTATGCTCCAAATAGTGCAAAATTATGCCAAACAAAGACCTAAAATTTATCATGAGACATCCCTCCAAATACCTGTAGTGAACGAGCCACAAAATATTCTTGAAAAAAATAGACTTTTCTAGTGGTTGACTTAATTTTAGAGATGTAGTCTTATATATGAAATGGATTCACCACGTTTCTTCAAAAGATAGGATGATGTGATCCTTAACTGTTGTAGATTTCCTTTGAATGTAATCACTAGTTACTGATGAAGTAATTGCCTTTTATAGTCATCACAGAATATGACATGCATTTTTTTTATCATAGTTCAAAAGTCGAATTTCATACTTTGTAGGTGTCTCTATCTTATTTTTAAAGGGGGATGCAAATACTTGAACACAATTTGATTTTATTCACAAATGAGTTCCCTAGAGGGTCGTTGAATGATTTCCTTCTATGCTGCCAATTGCAATAATTTACATGTGCAAATATAGTCTTAAAAATAAGCCCTAACTTGACTAGTCCTATACCCAATCCTTCGGTCCCCTGAAACAAAGATGATCTGCTCCAAATAGTGCAAAATTATAAATTTACCATGAGAAATCCCTCCAAAGACCCGTAGTCAATGAGCCACAAAATATTCTTGAAAAAGAAATCTAAACCCTCTTTTGGATATATGCGTTATACCTCAGAATAAATAGATAATTTCATAGATTGGCGTTCAAAAAATCATGTGTTCAAGTTGATTTTTATTGGCCAAATGAGGCTCCCTTAGACCTTCGCTCCTCCTTGACAAATAGACCTCTTCACTTTTTCATTTTTCGTACATCCTTATGATAAGAGGCATACATCTCTTTTTATATTCAAATGAATAAACATTGGGGGGGATTTATGAGGTAGACGTTATAGGCTTAATAATGCCTTGAAACAATTTAAAATTTGAATAATAAACACCTTACATACTAAGGAAAGAGGGTTGTTGTCCATGAGGGGTATAATGATGTAAAGTATTAATAATGCCTTCTTTTAAGATTATACACTGATGAAATATAATAAACAACCTTCTTATAAGATGTTTAATGGTCAAATATAACTGAATGTGTGCCATGCCATCATCTCATTGGGGTTTTAAAAAAATGTTTATTTTTAATTTATTTTAATAGTTTTTATTAAGTTGTTTGTTTAATCCTTAAGGAATTAATGTACTTACCCCTTTTTGGTGTGCTTGAAGGAGATACATCAGTGTATTATATCAATGCTTGATTTATTGTCTTTGATGCTTGAAGCCATTCAATTTATACGTGGTGAGATTACTATGAGAATCCATGTCATATATTGACAACTGCTAGTGAATTAGGTGTCATGCCTCAACCTCGTGGGGTTTAGTCCACAAAACTGGGTCTTCAACTTTAAACTCAATTTTCTCTCAAACCAGAAGGAACCACGGGGTCTACCATATATCAACGGAAACATCTTGTCGAGGAGAATATATCTAGAAATATATTGACAAAATATTCCATGAATTTCCATGTCAATTTTTCCGTGGAAGATCGGGGTAGCTCCTGGTGCTGCTTGGGTTGTCATCAATGACAACCACCTATCAACAATAACGTTTTCAACCATAGAATTAAATATAAAATATCATAACTCAGAAAAACCTTAATATTTTGCAAGTTTTCAACCATGGAATTAAAAAAACTAAGTTTTTAACATATTTGAACCATGAAATTATGGACAAATAATATGACTAAAACAATTTTTAAAAATGAAAAAATAAATGACAGATTCATTATTCAAAGAGTAAATTTTATTTTAAAGGCTCAAAGTATAGCTCTTTTCAAATATTAGCCTAAGACAACTTATCTTATTGCAACAAAAGCCTAAACATCAACCATCAAAACGAAGTGTCCCCTTTCAATGAGGCATTAAATTTTTAACATTTTTAAAAGTATATTATACCAAATGATAACAATAAATAATATCATGGAAACATCACTGCATATTTTAAAAAATCAACAATAATTTCTAATATTTTTATTTTTATTTTTATTTTTAATCAAAATATCAACTTTGGTATACTGTTTATAACATAAATGATTTTTGTAATTCATTGTTGCATTGCAGATATTCTGAAGAGATGAATTATTCATAATTAAAACATATAATCCAAAAAACATAGAAATGACTCATAACTTCATGTAAGATCATATGGAAGTCAAAATATTTATTTCAAGTTACCATGGAAACATCATTTACATAACATGTCTTAGACATTTAATCAAAATCAGTCATAGGTGTTGGCACACCATCAAAACCTAAATCTTCAGATTAATGACTGGATGCAGATGAAGATGATCCATACTCTTCTATTTCATCAACTAGTGCCCCATCTGAGTCAACTTGCATGCCCACCGTTTCAGGTTTCAAAAGTCTTCTAGTTCTACGACTAGGTTCATAAGACTCCCATCTCAACACTATTTCTTCTGGTAGCAATTTTCTTCAAAATCTCCATGGTCTTCAAGTGAAGAGTTCCTCTCTTTGTTAAATTGAAGTCATACACAAGTATGTAAACATCCTCCAATTTTAAGAGGTATGTGGAGCAACGATTTATATTTGTACCCTTTCTTTTTCTCTTTATGCCAATTTGTTTATCAACTACCATCTCTGGCTTGTACACACCATTGAATGGGTGGGTATTTGTGGCATACCAATATACTTCAACAACTGTAATATCTTCATTTTATTTAACCACCTTTATAACCTTGGAAAACCAAAATGGATAGCCAAGTGGATCTCCATCTGCTAACGCTGTTATCATGCAAGCCTCCTTAACATCCTGCAGAGAACCCCTATAAAGGTATTCCATGGCTTCACGTTGTGCATGTGATCTTCTAGAACCAATATATATTTCTCTTTCCTCTACCTATGAAGAATTAATAATACCTTAAAATATTTTTTCTGTTCAACAATGTGTCTTTCCTCATGTTCATTTGTCATATTTTGTGGCCAAATAAATGGAGTCTTCAAAAGTGTATATTCATTGATTGATATTGAAATCATATCACTTAGATTATTGAAAAAATATTCCCACCAATCTGAATCAACAACGTCAAATTACTGATATGTATCTCTAATACATATTCTAATTTCTTCTAGGCATTTAGAATAATTTATATCTCTCTTATGCCTTCGTGCATTATGGAGTTCAACAACTGATTGTAATAACACTATATTTGATGCAAATATTGGATGCTTTGGAATTAACTTAAAAAATGCTAAACCTGATGACGGTCCCCATTCTGCAACAGTTGAATACTTCTTTCCCCATATAAGTATTTTTCCATAAATTTTTTTGATACAAAATTGATGCTAGAACCTAATGTCATTAAGTTTTTCAATTCATTTCTCCTCACCATGCGATCCCAGAATAAACCTTTGCATGTCAATAGTTTCTTCCAATACATGAAAAACATGATCTGGAATGTATGATTTCTTAATACATTCAATTAATGATGGGAGGCTCCCAACATATTTCCTCCTCAATGTTACTGAAAAACGACTGAACATCTGATCAATATGGTCACGAGTATGTCCAACAAGAAGGAAACCAACCTTTAACTTTTTAAAATTCCCAATTCAATGAGAATGTTTAGATACCCAAAAATAACTTGATTTTTGTTTTCACAGATTGTGCTGTCTAATTGCAGATACAAAACTTCAGGAAGAATACTAGACCAATGAGAAACCACATCATGGATTATAGTTATGGTCAAATTTTCATCATTATGAATATTTGGAGATGTCAAGTAAATCCTTGGCAACGTCTTCCCATTAAATACCATACAACCAACTAAGTGAAACTAAATAAAATTATCCTCCAGTAAATTTGTTGGTATGCGGACAAAATGTGGCAGAAGAGCTTTCTTTTGGTCCATACCATCAATTGTAAAACCCAAATATTTATTTGGATTATCATAACACTTCTTTCAATGTTTATACAATTTTTTCCTTTCACTTTTTTGCTAATTTTGATTCTCTTGAAGTGCTTTGACAACAAAATATGCACATAAAATAAAAGAAACCTATTAATAAATATATTTTCATAGTTGATAACTACTCAATTTTTTAAAATAATGTTATGAACGCATACCTCTTTCTTCCCCTTGACATTTATCCTTTTTTTCTTTAAGAGAAGCTCATGTACGGAAAACCCCCATCCTCATCTTCTTAGCCATAAAAACATTATTGAATTTTTTCTTCCATATCCCTGTAAAATATGAATATGTAATAAAATTACCAACTCCTTCAATACCTTCTGCATATTCTTTGTATAAGCTGTAGATTTCTCGTCTTAAGAAATTATCTGGAATATGTATTGTGTCTTTATTTGGAATACACTCTCCATGCTTTGAAAATAATTCTTTCATCCATGATACTGCAGTATTTTCTAATGACCCAACCTCTCTTCTATAATGTACTTCTGAATAATATGTGTGATCCTTTTCTAGTCTTTCTTGGATTCTTGACAAACAAAAATTACCAATTGAATGCAACATTTTGAAAGCCTTTCTGCAGAGCAATACAGTCCCAATATGATAATCATAACCCGGTAGTGTAGATTGCATGCAACCCACTAAATATGAATTTTTCATGATTTTATTCACTGACAAATATATTTGCCTTTTCATTGTCCTCAACTCCTAGCATACCACATGTCCCTCCTGCATCAATACTCCACTAAGTACCCTCTTGCAAACATCTGTACACACCATAAACTCTTTACGTGGATTTGCAATATTTAGAACTGGAGAATTTGTAAGCAACTTCTTCAACTGCTCAAAACTGGATACACATTCCTTTGTCTATTCAAATTTCTTTCCTTTCCTCCACAATGATGTAATAGGCTACGAAATCCGTGAGAAACTTCTGATGAACCTATTGTAACAACTTGTTAACCCCATGAATGATTTGACCTCATCCACATTCCTAGGAGTTTCCCATTCCACGATAGCTATGATATTTTCTGGATCCAATGTTATGCCTTCCTTGGAAACAACATGTCCCAAGTAATGTATCTTTTTCCGAAAAAAAACTGAATTTACTAAGCTTGGAATACAACTGATGCTCTCTTAGAAATCTCAATATTGTTGTTCATTTTTTTGCATGCTCTTCCTCATTATTAGAATATATCAATATATCATCAATGAATACAATCACAAAATTGTTCAGATAAGGACCCAACACACTATTCATCAGACACATTAAAGTAGCTGGAGCATTAATAAAACTAAAAGGAACCACAACAAACTCATAATTCCCATACCTGGTACAAAACATAGTCTTGTAGATGTCCTATTATTTGATGTGTACCTGATGATATCCTAATCTCAAATCAATCTTCAAGAACACTACTTATCCCTTCAAATGATAAAAAAAGTCATCGATCCTCGACAACAGATACCTGTTCTTAATTGTTACTTTGTTCAACTTCCTATAATCAATACACAACCTGAGAGTACCATCCTTCTTCTTCAAAAACAATATTGGTGCACCTCAAGTGACACACTTGGCCTAATGTATCCCTTTTCAATAATTTCATTCAATCACAACTTTAGTTCCACTAACTTTGGATTTCTCATCCTGTAAGTTGCCTTTGATGTTGGTGCTACTACTGGTACCAACTCAATAGAAAATTCCACTTCCCTGTGAGGCGGTAACTTTGAAATATATGATGGGAATACATCCTAAAACTGCTGCAAAACCAGATACCTCTTCAATACTTTTGTATCCTCAACATCCTTAACAAAGTTACCGATCAAACGAGAAATATTACCTCAAAACGATAAATCTAGCCCAAAAATGCCAAAAAAACATGAAAGAACAACCCAAAAACGAAAAGTGTGTATTCCAAAAAGAAGTTTTTTTTAGGGTAAATTTTCAACATTAAATTAAAATCCAAATTTGTTCTTGCAAAAAGGATTGAAAAAACACCCTTGAAACAAAAAGAGTTGATGTTGGAATAACCTAAAAAAAAACCGTGTTACAGTTTTGACACTTCCTAACAATGGAATTAAAGATAAAATATTAAGACTTTGAAAAATCGTAAAATTCTGATAATTTTCTGACATGATATTAAAGATAAAATATAATGTCTCAAAGCCTTATAATTTCCAACAATTTTCTTCCATATTTCTAAATATAAAATATCTTGACTCTAAAAATGTTGGAAATATTGAGAGGGGGGTTAGTCGTGGAAGTGATGAATTAATATTTCTTAGCTATTATAAATTTATTAATCCTTTCCAAAGCATTAGTTAATCTTCAATTATTATTATTATTGTTTAGTAAGAGAATTAAACAACAATGCAAAAATAAAGATAGTAGGAACAATATTTTTAGGTGGAAAACCCCCTCTAAGTCAAAAACCATCGAACTCTTTTCTAATAAGTTCTTTAATCTTCAACCCCAACTAAAAAGAAAGCTACAACTTCCTAGAACTCACAAAAGCATTCTTCTCCAGCTCCCACTGGAAGGACGCCCCAACACGATGGTTTTATCAGTAGTCGTCTTAAAGGATTCCTTAACACCCAAGTGAGCCACAACTCACCCTAGCACCACCCTACCATCGTGAAGTGTTTACAGGCTCCAACCTGAAGGTGACTTCATTCACCAACCTAGCACCACCCTACCACCCTATAAAGAAAAAAATTAAATAAAAAGTGTGGAATCCCGTACCAGGGATAATGATCCACATTACAATGATATTACAATGATTTTATTTGACTAACTGACACACTAGGACCTAAACCCTTGTTCGGAAAAACTAACAACCATTGTCCCAAAAAAAAATTGAAGCTCTTTTCCTAAAACAATTTTTCCTTCTTCAACTCTAGGCATTGACACAAAATTTTCAATTAATTATGTTAAAGTTTGACTTCAATTGACAAAATGACTCTCTTTACAAAGCTTACAAATCATGACAACTGCTGATCAGATTATCCTTGATTCTGATGATTTGAATTTTTTGTAGGAATGATGACGGACTTCTCTTATTCTTGATGCACTGATAATCCTTTGTTGTTTGTCGTACTTCCGTTTTATCTCTCAAAGATGTTTCCCTTCCATGTTGGTTTTTCTATAGCTGTAGGTGACGTAGAATGTCTGCTCTTGAAAATTATGCACCTATAAGATGATGAACTCAAGCGAACCCCAATCTCCAAAATGAAAATGTAAATACCTTATTCCCAAATAGATACCTTTTCCTACAACCAAGGGTTAGTGTAGCAATAATAATATTAATTGTAACGGTGTTGCAATAACAACCTAAGAGAAATACTCAAATTTTAATGCAACAAAAAATAGCAGATTCATACTTACTTGGACCTTCCTTGAAAGTGTTTAAACCAAGATGTTGTAGATTTACTTCACATCTCAAATGTTGTAATGATAGTCAATGGTACCTCCTTTTTCTGCAATGAAAGACACTGAAGAAGTCCAACATTCACTGTAGATAAACAAAAGTCACTGAAGAAGTCCAACCTTCACTGTAGATAATCAAAGGTATCTTTAGTCGTTTCAGTTTCAAACATCCACATTATACTATCTTTAATTGAGCTGTTGTTGCACTAGAATAAATATGTATATTTTCTACAAAAAATAGACTTTGCCAGTGGTGGAACTAATTTCAGAGATGTAGTCTTATATATGAATTGGCTTCACAGTGTTGCTTCAAAAGATAGGATGATGCGATCCTTAACTGTTGTAGAGTTCCTTTGAATGTAATCACTAGTCACTGATGGGGTAATTTCCTTTTATAGTCATCACAGAATTTGACATGCCTTCTTTATCAGAGTTCAAAAGTCGAATTTCATACTTTGTAAGTGTCTCTTTCTTTTTTAAAAGGGGCTGCAAATACTTGAAAAAAATCTGATTTTCTTCACAAATGAGTTCCCTAGAGGATCGTTGAATAATTTCCTTCTATGCTACCAATTGCAATAATTTACATATGCAAAAACAATATTAAAAATAATCACTAACTTGACTAGTCATATACCCAATCCTCCGGTCTCCTAAAACAGAGATGGTCTGCTCCAAATAGTGCAAAATTATGCCAAGCAAAGACCTAAAATTTGTCATGAGAAATCCCTCCAAAGACCTGTAGTGAATGAGCCACAAAATATTCTTGAAAAATAACTCTAAACTATCTTTTGGATATATGCGTTATGCCTCAGTATAAATAAATAATTTCATAGATTGATGTTCACAAAATCATGTGTTCAAGTTGATTTTTATTGGCCAAATGAGGTTCCCTTAGACCTTCGCTCCTCCTTGACAAATATACCTCTTCAATTTTTCATTTTTCATACATCCTTATGATAAGAGGCATACATCTCTTTTTATATTCAAATGAATAAACATTGGGGGGCCTTTATGAGGTAGACATTAGAGGCTTCATAATGCCTTGAAACAGTTTAAAATTTGAATAATAAACACCTTATGTACTAAGGTAAGAGGGTCGTTGTCCATGAGGGGTATAGTGATGTAAAGTATTAATAATTTATTCTTTTAAGATTATACGATGATGAAATATAATAAACAACCTTCTTACACGATGTTTAATGGTAAAATATAACTGAATGTGTTCCATGTCATCATCTCATGGGGGTTTTAAAACAATGTTTATTTTTAATTTATTTTAATAGTTTTTATTAAGTTGTTTGTTTAATCCTTAAGGAATTAATTTACTAACACCTTTTTGGTGTGCTTGCAAGTGACACATGAGTGTATTAAGTCAATGATTGAATTATTGTTTTTTATTCTTTAATTAATTCAATTTATACGTGGTGATATTACAATGAGAATCCCTGTCATATATTGAAAACAATTGGTGAATAAGGTGTCATGTCTCTACCCCGTGGGGTTTTATCCAACAAAACTCGGTATTCAACTTTAAACTCAATTTTATCTCAAACCAAAAGGAACCACTGGGCGTACCATATATGAATGGAAACATCTCATTTAGGAGAATGTATCTAAAAATTTCTTGACACAATATTCCATGAATTTCCATGTCAAATTTTCCATGGAATATCGGGGTAGCTCTTGGTGTTGCTTGGGTTGACATCAGTGAAAACCACCTATAAAAAATCTCCCCCTTTGGCATTGATGGAAATGAAAGTACTCTCCCTATGATCATAACTCCCCCTGACATCATGCTTCTAACCTTCCTAATTTTTTCTCTCCCCCTTTGACATCAATGGCAAAGGGTGACTCCCCCTAATAATTTGCCTTTCCTGCGGACCTGTAACTGCCTTAAATCCCCCTTTCTACTTGAATGGATACAAGAATAGTCTAATGGGGAATTCGGAGAATTCAAAGCTTTTGGAAAATATACTTAAATTCCTCACGTAGTAAAGGTTTGGTTAAGATGTCAGTGATTTTTTCTTTCGTCCCAATGTATTCAACCTTGATGTTTTTCTCGGCAACCTATTCTCTAAAAAAATGGTACTTGATTTGAATATGTTTCGTTTTTTAATGCATCATAGGATTCTTGGAGATACTGATGGCGATGTTGTTATCGCGGAAGATTGGAATGGGCTCATTAAAATTTACTTGAATATCGTGCAATGATTTTTTCATCCATAGGAATTGGGTACAACAAGTTGTTGTTGCTATGTATTGTACTTCCGCTGTGGATAATGATATTGAATATTTCTTCTTTCTCAACCATGAAACAAGACAACCACCTAGATAGAAGGTTGTTCCACTAGTGCTCTTGTGATCATCAACAGTTCGTACCCAATATACATCGGTATAAGCTTCAATGGTTAGCTCATTTCCTTTAGGATACCATAGTCCATATTTCGTTGTTCCCTTAAGATATCAAAAAATCCTTTTTACCGTAATGAAATGGTATTCCTTTAGTATTGCTTGGAATCTTGCAACTTTCCCAACTTCCTACATCACATCTGGGCTAGAAGCTATTACATACAGAAGACTACCAATGTACATTTTTTGATCCACATCTTTAGATGAATCATCGATGCTCAACTTGCAATATGTCGGATTTGAAATTCTTTTTCTTAATTCTTGCATAACATACTATGTGTTATATGAACTATTACTATTGATTCTATCCATCAATATGGATTTACTATGCTCATCGTTGAAACTGTCCATAATATTCCTTTACGTCAACCTGCCAATTATTGGTTTTCAAATGTGCAACTACTGCTGCTTAGACTACCCCTCTTCAATATTAAGCAAGTCATCATGCTAGATTCTTCAAAATAATGTACCACCAAGCTCTTTGGTTGGATAATATAGAACCTTGTCATTGTCTAATGTACTTGTTGCTACCTCAAGATA
This sequence comes from Pinus albicaulis, assembly GCA_034641835.2. Classification (NCBI taxonomy): domain Eukaryota; kingdom Viridiplantae; phylum Streptophyta; class Pinopsida; order Pinales; family Pinaceae; genus Pinus; species Pinus albicaulis. The sequence continues at coordinate 1,167,110,096 of CM076574.1, forward strand.
TTTTTCCTTTACAAAGCCTGAAAGCATTACTGTTGAAACTTTCTCATTTTCTTGATCTTCTTGCATTTGTTGTCCTTTTATGTACACGATGTTAGGGTTGTCTTGCATGGAGGATTCCATCTTGTACCTGCAATCTCGATCTATGTGTCGATATTTATGGAATTTGTAACATTCATACGATGTAAACTTCCTACTATCAAAGTTGTGGTGAAACCTTTGTTATGACCCTGCAAACATGCTTCTAGGATATCTACTTCTAGGGTTTGGATTCCATTGATAATATATTTGATAATTGTACCTGTTATAAGTTTGGAAATCCCTAGCCATATGTCCAAAGTTGGCACATGAAAAACAATAACCATTAAATGAATTTTCGTATTTGAATGAGTTATCTTATCTAAATGGTATTTTGTGTTCATTCCTTCTTAGAGGAGGAACTGTCCCTTGATTACTTCTTGGAGTTGCGTAACTTTTAATTTTATTTTGTCCTTCATTTTTATTTTGCATTTGACTTCTCATGAACTCATCCAATTCTCTAGAGCTACTTGCGCCATTTTTTTCGACATTTCCTTTGTTTCCTTCCTTTCGTAGAAAGACTATTTTGGCTTCTAGTTCTTCCCATGCCTCGTTGCTTTATTTTAACTCATTCCAGAGTGATTCTTCAATTATTTTGGCTTCTTATAACTTTAATATGAAGTTGATGATTTATTATTCATTCCTTTTGTTGAAATTCTTGGCATGTTCCTTTACCTCCTTCAACTCAGCTTCTAGAGAATTAACATTTTTCCTTTCTTCTTTGAGTTCTTTCATAACTCTGACAACTTCATTTTGAAATTAAGTTTTAGTCATTTATTCTTCTTCATATTTTGTTAGGTGCTTCTATATTTTTATGCTTATCCATAAATAATACTATTTCTTTATTTTCTTCATCACTGTCACTTTCTTCTTTAGATGACGAACTATCTTCCTTGGAGAGGAAGTTTTTCTTAAACCCTTTCTTCTTACCATGGTAGTTGAAATTTATTTGACCCTTATTTCCTTTTGTAAATGTGTTATTCTTATGAGGGAACTTAGCAGCAAAATGACCTATACCACCACAGTTAAAACATACTAATGGATTTTTACCTTTATACTTACCTGCTCCTCTTTTCATCTTCCTCATAATGTACGCAAATTCTTCATCTAAAAGTTATTATTCTTATTCTTCTTTGCAACAACTAGATCTAGGTTTGGATATCTATTTTCCCTTCTCGAAATTCTTGAATGTTATGAATTTTTTTTCTATATTAAATGAACCATCTTCTTCTTCAATCCTCATTTCATACGCTGTAAGTATCCCAAGTAGTTCGTCCATAATAAAGTTGCTTGAATCTGATTTATCTTCTAATACTGAAACCTTAGGATTAAATCTTGATGCAAGATTTATGAAGGCTTTTCGAACAATGACCTTCTTGTCAACTAATTCTCCTAATCCATCCAAGGAATTTTTTATTTCATCTACATGTTGAAAGTAAGCTGCAATGTTCTCATCTTCTTTCACCCTTAGTTGTTCAAATTGAGCTCTGTAAATTTGAAGTTTTTCTTCCTTGTCCTTCGAGTCTCTTGCATATATATTTTGAAGCTTGTCCCATATCTCCTTAGTTTTTTTACAACCCAATACCTTCACGTAAATAGATTGAGTGAGTCCACTTATAATAATATCCTTTGTTTTAGCATCATTTACGATATTTTTCTTACCTTGTTCATCTGTTGTAGCTTTATAGCCCTTTTCAACTATTTCTCCAACATCATATCCTTATGAAAGTAAATTAACATGCATCCTTCCACTCCATAGTGCACAATTATCTCCATCAAATAAAGGAAGTATATTCTTAGTGTACTCCATGATCTCCTTCCAGTTGTTAAACTTCTATTGAAGGAACCAAACTCTAATACCAATTGTTGGAAATACCGAGGGGGATGAATCAATATTTCTTAGAAATTAACACTTTATTAATCCTTTTGAGAGAATTAGTTAATATTCAATTATTATTATTATTGTTTAGTAAGAGAGGTAAACAACAATGCAAAAATAGAGCCAGTTGGCACAATATCTTTAGGTGGAAAACCCCCTCCTAGTCAAAAACCACCGAACATTTTTATAACAATTTCGTTAATCTTCAGCCCCAACTAAAAAGAAAGCTACAACTTCCTATAACTCTAGAAACACATTCTTCTCTAGTTCCCACTAGAAGGATGCCTCAATGCCTTGGTTTTATCAACAGTCATATGAAAGGATGCCCCAACACCCAAGTGAGCCACAACACACCCTAGCACCACCCTACGACCATGAAGTGTTTATAAGTTCCAACCTAAAGGTGACTTCATTCACCAACATAGCACCACCCTACCACCCTATAAAGACAATAATTAAATACAAAAGTGTGGACTCCCGTACCCGGGACAATGATCCAAGTTGTAATTATATTAAAATGATTTTATTTGACTAACTTGCACACTAGGAACTAGACCCTTGTCCAGAAAAATAAGAACCCTTGTCCCAACAACAAATTGAAGCCCTTTTCCCAAAAAAAAAATTGCCTTCGTCAACTCTAGGAAATGACACAAACTTTTGACAATTAATGATGTTCTCCATTTGACTTCAATTGGCATAATGACTCTCATTACAAATCTTACAATTCATGACAACTTTTGATCAGATTATCCTTGATGCTGATGATTTGAATTTGTTGTAGGAATGATGATGGACTACTCTTGTTCTTGATGCACTGATAATCCTTGGCTGCTTGTGGTACTTCAATTTTGTCTCTCAAAGATGTTTCCCTTCCATGTTGATTTTCTATAGATGTAGGTGATGTAGAATTTCTCATCTTGAAAATTTCACACCTGTAAGAATATGAACTCAAGCGAACCCCAATCTCCAAAATAAAAATGTAAATACCCTATTCCCAAATACTTACCTTTGCCTACAACCAAGAGTTAGTGTAGAAATAATAATATTAATTATAATGATGTTGCAATAAAAACCTAAGAGAAATACTCAAAATTTAATGCAACAAAAAATAGCACAATCATACTTACCTGGACCTTCCTTAAAAGTGTTTAAACCAAGATGTTGTAGATTTACTTTAGATCGCAAATGTTGTAATGATAGCCAATGGTACCTCCTTTTGCTGCAATGAAAGACACTTCAGAAGTCCAACCTTCATTGTAGATAATCAAAGGTATATTTAGTTCTCTTAGTTTCAAACATCCACATTATACTATATTTAATTGAGTTGTTGTTCCACTGGAATATGTATGTATATTTGCTCAAAAAAATAGACTTTTCTATTGGTGGACTTAATTTTATAGATGTAGTCTTATATATGAATTGGCTTCACCACGTTGCTTCAAAAGATAGGTTGATGTGATCCTTAATTGTTGTAGAGTTACTTTGAATGTAATTGCTAGTTACTGATGGGGTAATTTCCTTTTATAGTCATCACAGAATTTGACATGCATTGTTGATCAACGTTCAAAAGTCGACTTTTATACTTTGTAGTTGTCTCTATCTTATTTTTAAAAGGGGCTGCAAATACTTGAACAAAATATGATTTGCTTCACAAATGAGTACCCTAAAGGTTCGTTGACTAATTTCCTTTTATGCTGCCAATTGCAATAATTTACATGTGCAAAAACAATCTTAAAAATAAGCCCCAACTTGACTAGTCATATACCCAATCCTTCGGTCTCTTGAAACAAAGATGGTATGCTCCAAATTATGGCAATCAAAGAACTAAAATTTGTCATGAGACACCCCTCCAAAGACCTGTAGTGAACGAGACACAAAATATTCTTGAAAAAGAACTCTAAACCCTCTTTTGGATATTTGCGTTATGCCTCAAAATAAACAGATAATTTCAGGGATTGATGTTCACAAAATCATGTGTTCAAGTTGATTTTTATGATAAGATGCATACTCGTGTTCAAATTTTCATTTTTATGATAAGAGGCATACACCTCTTTTTTTAATCAAATGAATAAACGTTGGGGGGCTTTATGAGATAAACGTTAGAGGCCTCATAAGGCCGTGACACAATTTAAAATTTGAATAATAAACACGTTACGTACTAAGGAAATAGGGCCACTGGCCATGAGTGGTATAATGATGTAAAGTATTAATAATGTATTCTTTTAAGATTATACAATGATGAAATATAATAAACAACCTTCTTACAAGATGTTTAATGGTCAAATACAATTGAATGTGTGCCATGCCATCATCTCATGGGGGTTTAAAAAATTGTTTATTTTTAATTTATTTTAATAGTTTTTATTAATTTGTTTGTTTAATCCTTAAGGAATTAATGTACTTTCTTCTTTTTGGTGTACTTGAAGGTGATACATGAGTGTATTATGTTAATGTTTGATTTATTGTTTTTGGTTTTAGAAGTCATTCAATTTATACGTGGTGAAATTAAAATGAGAATCCATGTCATATATTGAAAATCGCTGGTGAATAAGGTGCCACGCCTATACTTTGTGGGGTTTAGTCCACAAAACTAGGTCTTCAAATTTAAACTCAATTTTCTCTCAAACCAGAAGGAACCACGATGCGTACCATATATCAACGGAAACATCTCATCGAGGAGAATCTATGTAGAAATATATTGATAGAATATTCCATGAATTTCCATGTAAAATTTTCCATGGAAGATTGGGATAGCTCCTGGTGCTACATGGGTTGACATCAATGACAACCACCTATCAACAATAACCCGAAAATTGTAATTTCTTTCAACCATAGCATTAAAGATAAAATATCATAACTAATAAAAACCTTAATATTTTGACAAGTTTTCAACCATGGAATTAAAAAACCTAAGTTTCAACATTTTTGAACCATGAAATTATGGGCAAATTTTATGACTAAAACAATTTTTAAAAATGAACAAGTAAATGAGAGACTCATTATTCAAAGAGTAACTTTGATTTTAAAGGCTAAAAGTATATCTCTTTTCAAATATTAGCCTAAGTAAACTTATCTTATTGCAACAAAAACCTAAACCTCAACCATCAAAGAGAAGTGTCCCCTTTCAATGAGGCATTAAATTTTCAACATTTTTAAAAGTATCTTATACCAAATGATAAAAATAAATAATATCATAGAAACAACACTGCATAATTTAAAACATCAACATTAATTTCTATTTTGTTTACTTTTAATCAAAATATCAACTTTGGTATATTGAATATAACATAAACGATTTTTGTAATTCATTGTTGCATTGCAGATATTTTAAAGAGATGAATTATTCATAATTAAAACATATAATCCAACAAAAATAGAAATGACTCATAACTTCATGTAAGATCATATGGAAGTCAAAATATTTATTTCAAGTTATCATGCAAACATCATTTACATAAAATGTCTTAGACATTTATTCAAAATCAGTTATAGGTGTTGGCACACCATCAAAACCGAGATCTTCAGATGAATGATAGGATGCAGATGAAGATGATCCATATTATTCTATTTCATCAACCAGTGCCCCATCTGAGTCAACATGCATGCCCACTATTTCAGGTTTCAAAAGTCTTCTAGTTCCATGACTAGGTTCAGAAGACTCCCATCTCAACACTGTTTTTTCTGGTAGAAATTTTCTTCAAAATATCTATGGTATTCAAGCGAAGAGTTCCTCTCTTGGTTAAATTGAAGTCATACATAAGTATGTCAACATCCTCCAATTTTAAGAGGTATGTGTGGCAACGATTTATTTTTGTACCCTTTTTTTTCTCTTTATGCCAATCTGTTTACCAACTACCATCTCTGGCTTGTACACACCATTGAATGGGTGGGTATTTGTGGCATACCAATGTACTTGAACAACTGTAATATCTTCATTTTATTTAATGACCTTTATAACCTTGGCAAACCAAAATGGATAGTCAAGTGGATCTCCATCTACTAACACTGCTATCATGCAAGCCTTCTTAACATCCTGTAGAGAACCCCTATAAAGGTCTTCCATGGCTTCACGTTGTGCATGTGATCTTCTAGAACAAATATAGATTTATCTTTCCTCTACCTATGAAGAGTTAATAATACCTTAAATATTTTTCTGTTCAACAATTTGTCTTTCCTCATGTTCATTTGACATATTTTGTGGCCAAATAAATGGAGTCTTCAAAAGTGTATATTCATTTATTGATCTTGAAATCATATCACTTTAATTATTGAAAAATACTCCCACCAAACTGAATCAACAACATCAAAGTACTAATATGTATCTCTAATACATCTTTTAATTTCTTCGAGGCATTTAGAATAATTTATATCTCTCTTATGCCTTCGTGAATTATGGAGTTCAAAAACTGATTGTAATAACAATATCTTTGATGCAAATATTGGATTGTTTGGAATGAAGTTAAAAAATGCTAAACCTGATGACAGTCCCCATTCTGCAATAGTTGAATACTTCTTTCCCCATATAAGTATTTTTCCATCAAGTTTTTTGATACAAAATTGATGCTAGAACCTAATGTCATTAAGTTGTTCAATTCATTTCTCCTCACCATGCGATCCCAGAATAAACCTTCGCATGTCAATAGTTTCTTCAAACACATGAAAAACATGATCTGGAATGTATGATTTATTAATACATTCAATTAATGATGGCATGCTCCCAACATATTTCCTCCTCAATGTTACTGAAAAACGACTGAACATCTGATCAATATGGTCATGAGTATGCCCAATAAGAAGGAAACCAACCTTTACCTTTTTAAAAATTCCCAATTCAAAGAGAATGTTTAGATACCCAAAAATAACTTGGTTTTTGTTTTCACGACTTGTTTTGTCTAATTGCAGATACAAAACTTCTAGAAGAATCCCATACCAAGGAGAAACCACATCATGGATTATTGTTATGGTCAGATTTGCATCGTTATGAATATTTGAAGATGTCAAGTAAATCCTTGGCAACGTATTCCCATTAAAGAGCATACAACTAACCAAGTGAAACTAAATAAAATTCTCCTCCTATAAATTTGTTGGCGTGCAGACAAAATGTGGAAGAAGTGTTTTCTTTTGGTCCATACCATCAATTGTCAAACCCAAATATTTATTTGGATTATCATAACACTTCTTTCTATGTTTATACACTTTTTTCCTTTCACTTGTTTGCTGATTGTGATTCTCTTGAAGTTCTTTGACAACAAAATATGCACATAAAATAAAAGAAACCTATTAATAAAGATATTTTCATATTTGATAACTATCCATTTTTTACAAATAATGTTATGAACGCATACCTCTTTCTGCCCCTTTACATTTATCCTTTTTTTCTTTAAGAGAAGCTCATGTACTACAAACCCCCATCCTTGTCTTCTTAGGAATGCAAATATTGTTGAACTTGTTCTTCCATATCCTTATAAAATATGAATATGTAATAAAATTACCAACTCCTTCAACACCTTCTACATATTCTTTGTATAACCTGTAGATTTCTTGTCTCGAGAAATTATCTAGAATATGTATTGTGTCTTTATTTGGAATACACACTCCATGCTTTGAAAATAAGTCTTTCTTCAATGATATTTTAGTATTTTCTAGCGACCCAACCTCTCGTCTATAATGTCCTTCTGAATAATATGTGTGATCCTTTTCTAGTCTTTCTTACATTCTTGACAAACAAAAATTACCAATTGAATGCAACATTTTGAAAGCCTTTCTGCAGAGCAATACAATACCAATATGATAATCATAACCTGGTAGTGTAGATTGCATGCAACCCACTGAATATTATTTTTCCATGCTTTTATTCATTGACAAATATGCTTTCCTTTTCTCCAAAGGAAACTTGAAATCCATATGTTTCAAGCAATCCTTTCAAAAACATTAACTTGAAATCAGATCACCGATAGAAATTTTTCTTGTGATATATGTTGTCTTAAGCTGTGTATAACTAGAATATCTTGGATTGATATGAAAAAGTATAATCCTACTCCTAGATACAATATTTTTTTGCAACGGATTCATCATTCTATTTTCCTCTCTATACGCATTTTCATCACCATTAAGAGGAATATTATCCTCACTATGATCATTCTGAACATAGTTAGGAAATTCATCATCATCATTGCTTGGAAAATATTCATTGCCATTGTCACTAGAATAAAATTCTTCACTACCAACATCTCCACTTTTGAAATCCTTACTCGAACAAAATTATTCACCATCTTGCTTTTGAAATATTCCCTTGGAGGATTCAATTCTTCATCACCATGAGTGCCTCTGAAACACTCACTTAAAGAAAATGCATTATTTTTAAATGTGCCTATTAAATTATCATTTGCAATAAACTATTCATCCTCCCCTTCATAACTGGTGCTCTCATAATCCTTAGGATTAGGACTGATTAGAAAAAACGACTCTCTATTTATAGTCAAATTATCATCTGAAGGAAATTCTTCATCCTCCCCTTCATCGGTGGTGTTATCATAATCCTTAAGATTAGGACTAGGTAGAAACACTGGAGTATTTATTTAAAGGAAATGATTCATCCTCCCCTTCATCGATGGTGTTCTCATAATCCTTAGGATTAGGACTAAGTGGAAACACTGGAGTATTTATTTAATCGAAAATATTCATCCTCCCCTTCGTCAGTGCTGCTCTCGTAATCCTTAGGATTAGGACTATGTGGAAGCTTTGAATCTCTATTCAATGGAAATTTTTCATCCTCCCTCTCCCCTTCCTCATTGGTGCTCTCATAATCCTTAGGATTAGGAATAAGTGTACTCTTTGAATCTCTATTTATTGGAAATTATTCATCCCCCCCTTCATCTATGGCCATCTCATTATCCTTAGGATTAAGACGAAGTGAGAAATTTGACTTTGGAAATTCTTCATCCCCCTTCATTAGTGGTGCTCTCATAATCCTTAGGATTAAGACTAAGTGGAAATTTTTACTTTGGAAATTATTCATCATTCCATTCATCACCGGTGCTCTGATAATCCTTAGGATTAGGACTAAGTGGAATAATTGAATCTCTATTTACATAAATTTCTTTTTGCTTCCCTTAATCAATGTCGCTCTCATCATCCTTAGGATTATGACCAAGTGGAAAATTTGAATCTCTATTCATAGTGAGAAATTTTTTATTATATTCATTAATTTGAATAGAGTTGTTGCATGACGAAGATGTTGATGCTGCAAAAATAAAAAATTCAGTATTAGAATAATCCATGACTTTCAAACAGAAGATGTTGAATGATATAGATTCACTCTCCCCCAATGGTAATATATAGCTTAAAGACTAAAAATGTCCCTCTAAAATTACCCCCCAAAAAATTTTGCCAAAAAATTTCCCTCCAAAGTTCCCCCCCAAAATTTTTTGCCGAAAATTTTCCCTCCAAAAATTTCGTTTGAAATATTTCCCTCCAATTTTTTTGTCTAAAATGTATTTGAGGACATTTTATTAAATTGTTAGTCTTGAAAAAATCCACCCTACTTTCTATTCAAAATATCCGTAAAAATATTCCTATAATGCATTCCTTCGAAACCCAATTCTGACAGGTAGGAGCATGCGATCTCGGATTCTGAGCCTAAATTCTAGATGAGCCTCTAGACCACTGCCCAGAACTTCTTGTAACTTATTAGAATAAATAATGACATGAAAAAAATGCTAGCCATACAAATTTGAAGGAAGAACTTGACCTATACTGCTTATAACATGACATACATTTCATCAAACATATTGAGAACATGGAATATACAGGTCATGAATGCATATATGAACATAGGGGTTTAAAAATTATCTGAGAATCATCAAAAAGGTATAATTACCTCTCATAATAGTTGAAATAATATTTGTAACCTCGTGCATTCATTAGCCATTCATCAACAAATCAACATATCAAGAGGGATAGCTAGAACCTTTTATGGAACCATGCTTATAGCCATCATATAACCAAAACAATAACCATAATAGAACAACCATCAAAGCCACATAAAAACAAGTAAATGTACTTATGAAATGCAATAGGAAAATATATCTTATTAACATATGCAAAATACAACAAAGTCAGGTACTTCCATGTGCCACCCGAACATAGATTGAGCTGAACCAAATATTTCTTTCAATCAATCACCCATGTGCCATATTCCAAGCATGAATGTGGGACTCAAGATAAAAACAACCAGGGCTTATTGAAGATTAAACCACCTCCACCCTCATGCTCCTGCGATCTCGCCAAAACCAGTCAAGATATCACATAAGAAAACCGATACATAATCAACCTGAGCTTTCCAAATATTAAATCACATCCACCCGTAGGCTTTGCCACAATCCCACAAAAAATGGTCTCTAGATTATTAGGCCCAAAAAAAAATTGGATGCCTCAGAATTTCTTCACCAATACCTTGAGGAATTTTCATGTCTCCACCCTTAGGCTTTACTGCAATCCCGCCAAAACCAGTCAAGGGATTCCTAGGCCCTATGCGAATTTTCCTGAGACCAGCTCACCTAGTTCCAAAACCATCCATAAATCTAAATATTAACCAAATAAAAGAAACTCATCACAACATGGTTATCCAAAAATGGAAAGGCAAGGATGAAATCATTGTCACATCTAGAAAAACCCATACCAATGACATCAAGAGAACCAAAGACACATATGCATGTACCATGCATTCACAAAATAGCTAGGAAATCACATATGAAGCCTGTTACTTGAAAGTATTCCTAATGAAGCTGCTTGATCTAACTTTTCCTTGCTTGTCCCTTTCTTTCCTTTGCTTCCTTGTCCTTACTTTTCTTTCATTTCCCCAATGTTATAATTCTCCAAGAATGATCTAAGTGTGCAAGAGTATGAGAGAATAGAGAGAGATCCAAGCTAAAACTGACAAAAGGTTGTGAATTGATCCTTATAAGCCTTTTTATCATTGAGGCCTCTATTTTATTCATTTTCCTTCATTTTTCTTTCATTTTTCCTTCAATTTCCCTCTCAAGAAAAGCTGTAACCTTTCATCTTCTTTTATCCCACTTTCATTTACATTCATAAATAAAATAACAATTAATGTCTCTTTTCTGTTACAAAGCCTTTGCTAATGCCTTTTCCAATTTCCTTAGACATAATAAACTGAAATGAACACTCACTAGGATGTTTTTCCCAACATTCAGATTGAAATACGTGTCTCATGACCTTGGTCTTATTTTTTCCTTTATTAACTTTATTACATGAACTTTTAACCCAGGGTTTTTATAGTGAGGAACTTGGTTGGATGTGCCTTTTTTGCAGCAACTCCTAGATCTACTGTTTGATCTCTTCATTTTCCATAATGGAGTGGTGGTATATCCTCCCATTGGGTAGAGGTGCTATGGGAGTCATATCGATCAAATGCTTGACCCGACAGTGCAAGGGTAGCCCTGTGGGTGAGGATAATATGTACCTGTATTCTTCCATGACCTTATCTACTTGATTCTGCTATATGGATGAACCATTCTAGGGGGCCATGGATGTGGCCAAGATATTCCCCTTACTATGAGAGTGAATCAGAAAGGAAAAAAAATTCCCGGTTTGGGAGATGATCTTATACTACATTGCATATCAGATATCAAAGAGATGGCGGTAGGTAGGGCTACCTCTGGCATCCTGTATAAATTATTTCCCAAAGTAATAATAATAGTGTGAGGCTTAGAATCATACAAAACATGAAAATTCCACAAGTATGATTGGCCTGATAATACATCATAAACATCAAGAGGAGAAACATCACACATTACCTCATCCGTGAAGGGTTTGATGTCGTAGGGAAGGTGACTCTGATGGCTAACATGGAGATCTCGTCCTTGGTGGAGCCACTTGATGGTGTATGGTTGCAGGTGTGGTGTGGTCAAAAGACCTAGATGATTAATGAATTATACTGAGATGAGGTTATTTTGGCTCATACTATTGACAATGAACTGAAATGATGACCCCTTCATCCACATTTGTGAGTGGAAGATATGCTCCCCTTCCTATCGGTATTCGAGCTCAATATTCTGGACCTTGGTGGTGGAAACGGTGGCTTTGGGCTCTAAAAAAATAATCTTCTTCCCATTGTCATTCCCCTCATCAGTGTCAGAATCCAATACAGAACATTCATCTAACTCTGAAGCCTTCAGATCGACCACTAGTGACTGCTTGGCACGACACTCGTGTTGTGAGTGGGGCTCTTGTGGAACTCACACCACTTCCTTGTGTCCTTATTTATCTTCGTGGTGTTTTTATTTTCTTGTGGCTTCGATGGGTTTCCCTATGTACCGCCACCTTCGATTTGTCCTTTTTTCTTTGGTTTGGGGATGCCTTTTCCCTACTTTGGATTTGTAGATCCAAAGTCTTGCTTCTTTTGTTTAATTTTTTTTTCAATTTTGGAAGCATATCGGTATGCTGCACCAAGCGAGGAGATGTCCAAGAACTCTATTTCTTCTTGAATGTATTTGTGTAGAAATCTATGGTACTTGAGCACCATATGTCGCTCAAAGTCTTTGATACCCAACTTTGCGCATAGAGTATGAAAAATATTTGTTAACTCGTGCACATATTGGTCCCTTTGTTGCTGTAGTGTGGTCCATTATATTTATTTTTCCTCATAACTCCCTAAAGGGGTAACATTGTTCCTTCACAACTTCTCGAAAAGAGTTCCAAGTGGGTGTGACTGTGAACATAGAGGGTTCCTCAATATTTTTCCCACAGTAAGTTTCCCACCAATCCTTGACATGGGGAGCAACCTTAAGCAATGAAAAAGTAATCTTCTCCATCTCAGAGAGACTATGGACTGAAAAATGACCTCCAACAGATTCAACCATTTATCTACAACAACTGCATATATTTGACCTTTGAATATAGCGATGTCGAAGTTCACTTGTACCTTGAAGGGGGTTGCACCTCTGAAGTGACTGCTGGATGAAGATGTGTTGTTGGTGGGCATTTGCCGAAGGATCTAGGAATGTTTTTCCACCATCTCATTCCTTTTTCACTCGAGGGCTTCTTCGAGTAGCATTTTGATATGATATCCTGCTCCCTCATCTTTATTTTCTTCTACCATGTGAGGTTTTCAGTGTTGGCGGGGACGATCTCGCAAGGGTTCAACCAGTTCAAGTCCCAAATCCTTTTACCCTGACCTCGTTGGGGACATGCACAAAAAAAGAGAGAAAGATCCATTCTATTGTTTTTCATCTATATTTATGCAGGAACGAAATGAAATACAAATGTAAACATAAAAAACAGAGCTACAATGAAATAAAAACTTTAATTCATTAATTAAAATGTACTAAAAACTGTTACATGCATGATGGAAATAAAATAGTTCGAGCGATGGTAGTTATCTGTAAGAAGAGATGTGGTGGCTACATGCCTTTTGAACCATGTTAAAATGAGGCTCAATGGCCATTTTATCATTAAGAAATAATGGGAAACCCTAAACATCCAAAAACAGAACCCTATAAGATGAAGCACCAAAAGCTTGTGGGCCTCGTTCAGGTCAATTGGAATGTCAAGTTCCTAAGATCGTAACTTTGGCATACGATATTCGTTTGAATATCATAATACCTTGTTTTGAAGATATCCAAGAGGAGCCAAAAAATTAGAAAATAAAATGGGCTTGCACTTTTTCAATCTCTCCAATTTCCCAAAAAAATTCTTTTAGGCCCTCAAAATGGCTCTAGAATTTTAGGATTCAAAATTTTTCCAAAAATAGTATGTTGTGCTACAATTAAGGAAACTAAAATAAAAAATGGTGTGGGTCCAAGTTGAATAGGAGAATGGCCACCAATATCCACCTAGATCATTCCTCCCCCCTTACAAAGAAATGGTCCCCATTGCGTTGAGTGCCTCCATGAGATGGGGAAACTTTTGCTGAACTTTCTCCCTAGTGAGCCACTTGCCTTGGTGAAAGAGTTGGCCAACATTCACAACTCGATACAACTGGAAATTATATTGGTCAGTGGTATTAATCTGTGTGTCCATAATTTGATTAGTTGTGGCATGTTCCATGCAGTTTGGGTTGAGATATCCTGGTTTTAGTTGTTCTGCAATGTCTGATGTGTCCAACAATGGTGGTAAGTATGGCCAAAGACAATCCACATTGAACACTGGGTGCAGGTCAAGGAATGGGGGAATGCTAAGCTTAAAAGTGTTGTCACCCACAACCTTGGTGATGGTGTAAGGCCTGTATTGGAGTGGTAAGATCTTCCAATGGGCTCTGACAAGGCATTCTTTCTACAAATGCAACCAAATTTTTTCGCCAACCTGAAACTAATGTGGCATTTGATATTGATCATGTCGCTGCTTGTACTTGGCATTGGAATTCTCCAATATGTCATAAGCCTGTTGGCAGTGTGTTAGATGCTTCAATAAACCTAGTTTCTTTATCATCCTCAGACTGTACATGTGTGTATTATGTCTATGTAGTTGCATGAGCCATAACAACATCAATAAGACACAATGGTTGAAATCCCAGACCCACTTGAAAGGGACTACGACCAGTCGAGATATGGAAAGATTTGTTATAGTCGTGTTGCACATACGGAAGGCTCTCATCCCAGGTTTGTGGATGCTTAGAGTTGTACATGCAAAGTATGTGTACTATCATCCTATTGAAAACCTTTGTCTGACCATCAATCTAGGTATGGAATGCAATCAACTTGGTAATATTGATGTCCAATAGTGTCCAGAGGCTCGATCAGAATGTGCTCAAGAACCTCATATCCCAAACAGACAAAGTGGTCAATGGGATCCCAAAATATACCAACACTCAATCAAATAATATTTTGGTAATTTCCTCTATTATGGTACTCTTCTTGCAGACCAAAAATATAGCCATCTTACAAAATTTGTCCACGACCACAATTTTCTCCACACCAGAGTGTTTTTTGACTTGACTGTAGTGCGCCTCCAAAAATAGCTTGGAACGCTTGCTTGAAGGAACACAAAGGTGGCCCAGGTAGCATAATAATGCATCTGAGAGTTGGAAATCTAAAAATTTGTTTCTATCCACTAGCATCTAGTATGTGGTTGCGAACTATGAATAATTTTTGTACAGTTGCAACCACCCAGAGGTCTCATGGCCACAAGAATTGAGAATAGTAGTCAATGTTGCAACAGGGGGACTACTGAGGTAATATACAACATGATTGGTGTTGCTATTTTTGTATTTAATGTTCAAGTGGAATTGTTGCAGATATATAAACCACTTTTGATGGTGATCATTGTGCAACTTACCTTGTGTCTCTATAAACTAAAGAGGTTGGTGACAGTGTTAATGACTATCTCCTTCGCCAAAATGTAATGTTTCCAATGTCAAAAAACTTGCACGATAGAATACATCTCTTTTTGAATAAATAGTCCACACAGATGGATTTTATTTAAATTGAATGTGGAATAACCTATTTTTAAGAGTTTTTTAAACCCAACGTTTCAGACTTCTAAGTGAGTTCATCATCATGGGAACACTAGTTGTTTTGAGAATATTAATGTGTTATTTGTATAGAGATGACGTTTTTTTATTTATATACATGAATGAAGGGTTTTAATAGAAAAAAATTGGGTGGCTAGGTTTTATGATTATTTTATTATTTTAATTTGATATTTTGATATTTTATTTTTTTAAACTTAATGTATATTTTAATTGAAAATATTTCTTTACAAGTTATTGATTTATAATTCATTAGAAGGATAAATTATAAATCAATAACTTGTAATGAAATATATGCAATTAAAATATACATGAAGTTTAAATAAATAAAAAATCAAAATATCAAATTAAAATAAACAAGTTTAATTTAATTCAAATTAAAAAAACAAAATAATGATAAAACCTAGCCGACCAATTTTTTTTCTATTAAAACACTTCATGCATATATATAAATACAAAACGTTAACTCTATACATATAACACATTAATCTTCTCAAAGCAAATAACGTTCCCCTGATGAAGGACTCACTTAGAAGTCTGAAACGTTGGGTTTAAACAACTCTTAAAAACAAGTTATTACACACTCAATTTTGAATACATATCTTTATGATAGGTGGGTTACTTATGAATTGTATCATAACTCAAAAAAGCCTTAATATTTTGACAAGTTTTCAACCATGGAATTAAAAAACCTAAGTTTTTAACATATTTGAACCATGAAATTATGGACAAATTATATGACAAACAATTTTTAAAAAAGAACAAGTAAATGACAGATTCATTATTCAAAGAGTAACTTTTATTTTAATGGCTAAAAGTATAGTTATTTTCAAATATTAACCTAGGACAACTTATCTTATTGCAACAAAAACCTAAACATCAACCATCAAAGCAAAGTATCCCCTTTAAATGAGGCATTAAATTTTCAACATTTTTAAAAGTATATTATACCAAATGATAACAATAAATAATATCATAGAAACATCACTGCACAATTTAAAAAATCAACATTAAATTCTATTTTTTTTTTACTTTTAATAAAAGTATCAAATTTGGTATATTGAATATAACATAAATTATTTTTGTAATTCATTGTTGCATTGCAGATATTCTAAAGAGATGAATTATTCATAATTAAAACATATAATCCAACAAACATATAAATGACTCATAACTTCATGTAATATCATATGGAAGTCAAAATATTTATTTCAAGTTACCATGCAAACATCACTTACATAAAATGTCTTAGACAATTATTCAAAATGAGTCATAGGTGTTGGCACACCATAAAAACCTACATCTTCAGATGAATGATTGGATGCAGATGAAGATGATCCATATTCTTCTATTTCATCAACTAGTGCCCCATCCGAGTCAACATGCATGCCCACTATTTCAAGTTTCAAAAGTCTTCTAGTTCTATGACTAGGTACAACAAACTCCCATCTCAACACTATTTTTTCTGGTTGCAATTTTCTTTATAATCTCTATGGTATTCAAGCGAAAATTTCCTCTCCTTGTCAAATTGAATTCATACACAAGTATGTCAACATCCTCCAATTTTAAGAGGTATGTGCGGCGCCGATTTATATTTGTACCCTTTCTTTTTATCTTTATGCCAATTTGTTTATCAACTACCATCTCTAGCTTGTACACACCATTGAATGGGTGGGTATTTGTGGCATACCAATGTACCTAAAACAATTGTAATATCTTCGTTTTATTTATTGACCTTTATAACTTTGGAAAACCAAAATGGATAGCCAAGTGGATCTCCATCTGCTAACACTGCTATCATGGAAGCCTTCTTAACATCCTGTAGAGAACCCCTGTAAAGGTCTTCCATGGCTTCACGTTGTGCATGTGATATTCTATAACCAATATAGATTTATCTTTCCTCTACCTATGAAGAATTAATAATACCTTAAATATTTTTCTGTTCAACAATGTGTCTTTCCTCATGTTCATTTGGCATATTTTGTGGCCAAATAAATGGAGTCATCAAAAGTATATATTCGTTTATTGATCTTGAAATCATATCACTTTGATTATTGAAAAAATACTCCCACCAAACTGAATCAACAACATCAAAGTACTCATATGTATCTCTAATACATATTTTAATTTCTTCAAGGAATTTAGAATAATTTATATCCCTCTTATGCCTTCGTACATTATGGAGTTCAAAAAATGATTGTAATAGCAATATCTTTGATTCAAATATTGGATTTTTTGGAATGAACTTCAAACATGCTAAACCTGATGATGGTCCCCATTCTGCAATAGTTGAATACTTCTTTTCCCATATAAGTGTTTTTCCATCAATTATTTTGATACAAAATTGATGCTGGAACCTAATGTCATTAAGTTGTTCAATTCATTTCTCCTCACCATGCGATCCTAGAATAAACCTTTGCATGTCAATAGTTTATTCCAACACATGAAAAACATGATTTGGAATGTATGATTTATTAATACATTCAATTAATGATGGCAGGCTCCCAACATCTTTCCTCCTCAATGTTACTAAAAAGTGATTGAACGTTTGATCAATATGGTCATGAGTATGCCCAATAAGAAGGAAACCAACCTTTACCATTTTAAAAATTACCAATTCAAAGAGAATGTTTAGATACCCAAAAATAGCTTGATTTTTTTTTTCACGGCTTGTGTTGTCTAATTGCAGATACAAAACTTCAGGAAGAATACCATACCAATGAGAAACCACATCATGGATTATAGTTATGGTCATATTTGCATCATTATGAATATGTGGCCCATGTCAAGTAAATCCTTGGCAACGTCTTCCCATTAAAGACCATACAACCAACCAAGTGAAACTAAATAAAATTCTCCTCCTGTAAATTTGTTGGTGTGTAGACAAAATGTGGAAGAAGTGTTTTCTTTTGGTCCATACCATCAATTGTCAAACCCAAATATTTATTTGGATTATCATAACACTTCTTTCGATGTTTATACAATTTTTTCCTTTCACTTGTTTGCTGATTGTGATTCTCTTGAAGAGCTTTGATAAAAAAATATGCACATAAAATAAAAGAAACCTATTAATAAATATATTTTCATAGTTGATAATTATCCAATTTTTAAAAATAATTTTATGAACGCATACCTCTTTCTGCCCCTTTACATTTATCCTTTTTTTCTTTAAGAGAAGCTCATGTACTACAAACCGCCATCGTTGTCTTCTTAGGAATACAAATATTATTGAATTCGTTATTCCATATCCTTTTAAAATATGAATATGTAATAAAATTACCAACTCCTTCAACTTCTTCTGCATATTATTTGTATAAGTTGTAGATTTATCGTCTTGAGAAATTATCTAGAATATATATTGTGTCTTTATTTGGAATACACTCTTCATACTTTGAAAAGAAGTCTTTCATTCATGATATTGCAGTGTTTTATAACAACCCAACTTCTCATCTATAATGTACTTCTTAATAATATGTGTGATCCTTTTCTAGTCTTTCTTGGATTCTTGACAAACAAAAATTACCAATTGAATGCAACATTTTGAAAGCCTTTCTGCAGAGCAATATAGTCACAATATGATAATCTTAACCTGGTAGTGTAGATTGCATGCAACCCACTGAATATGATTTTTCCATGCTTTTATTAATTGATAAATATATTTTCCTTTTCTCCAAAGGAAACTTGAAATCCATATGTTTCAAGCAATCCTTTCGAGAACATTAACTTGAAATCAGATCACTGATAGAAATTTTCTTGTCATATATGTTGTATTAAGCCTTGTATAACTGGAATATATTGGATTGATATGAAAAAGTATAATCATACTCCTAGATACAATATTTTCTTGCAATGTATTCATCATTCCATTATCCTATGCATATGAATTTTCATCACCATTAGGAGGAATATTATCCTCACTATGATCATTCTGAACATAGTTAGGAAATTCATCATCATCATTGCTTGGAAAATATTCATTACCATCCTTACTTGAATAAAATTCTTCACTACCATCATCTACACTTTTTAAATCCTTACTTGAATTAAATTCTTCACCATCTTGATCCATGCTTTTGAAATATTCCCTTGGAGGATTCAATTCTTCATCACCATGAGTGCCTTTGAAACACTCACTTAGAGAAAATGCATTATTCATAAATGTTCCTACAAAATTATCATTTGAAATAAACTCATCATTCTCCCCTTCATAATCGGTGCTCTCATAATCCTTAGGATTATGACTGATTGGAAAATATGACTCTCTATTTATAGTCAAATTATCATCTGAAGGAAATTCATCCTCCCCTTCATCGGTGGTGTTCTCATAACC
This sequence comes from Pinus albicaulis, assembly GCA_034641835.2. Classification (NCBI taxonomy): domain Eukaryota; kingdom Viridiplantae; phylum Streptophyta; class Pinopsida; order Pinales; family Pinaceae; genus Pinus; species Pinus albicaulis. The sequence goes on from CM076574.1 coordinate 1,167,129,869, forward strand.
CTTAGGATTAGGACTAAGTGGAAACACTGGAGTATTTATTTAAAAGAAATTATTAATCCTCCCCTTCGTCGGTGGTGTTCTCATAATCCTTAAGATTAGGACTAAGTGGAAACACATGAGTATTTATTTAATGGAAATTATTCATCCTCCCCTTCGTCAGTGCTGCTCTCATAATCCTTAGGATTAGGACTAAGTGGAAGCTTTAAATCTCTATTCACTGGAAATTCTTCATCCTCCCCCTCCCCTTCCTCATTGGTGCACTCATAATCCTTAGTATTAGGACTAAGTATACACTTTGAATCTCTATTTATTGGAAATTATTCATCCCCCCTTCATCAGTGGCCATCTCATAATCCTTAGGATTAAGACGAAGTGGAAACTTCGACTCTGGAAAATTTTCATCCCCCCCTTTATTAGTGGTCCTCTCATAATCCTTTGGATTAGGACTAAGTGGAAATTTTGACTCTGGAAATTATTCATCATTCCCTTCATCACTGGTGCTCTCATAATCATTAGGATTAGGACTATGTGGAATAATTGAATCTCTATTTACAAAAATTTATTTTTGCTTCCCTTAATCAAAGTTGCTCTCATCATCCTTAGGATTATGACCAAGTGGAAAATTTGACTTTCTATTCATAGTGAGTGAATTATTATTATATTCATTAATATGAATAGAGTTGCTGCGTGACGAAGATGTTGATGTTGTAAAAATAAAAACTTCACTGTTAGAATAATCCATGGATTTCAAACAGAAGATGTTGAATGATACAAATTCAATCTCTCCTAATGAAAATATATAGCTTAAAGACTAAAAATTTCCCTCTAAAATTACCCCCCAAAAAAATTCGCCAAAAAAGTTCCCTCCAAAATTCCGCCCAAAAACGTTTTGCTGAAAATTTTCCATCCAAAAATTTTGTTTGAAATATTTCCCTCCAATTTTTTTGTCTAAAATGTATTTGAAAACATTTTTCTAAATTTTTGGTCTTGAAAAAATTCACCCTAATTTCTATTCAAAATATCCAAAAAAAATTCCTATAATGCATTCCTTTGAAACCCAATTTTACTAGTTAGGAGCATGCGATCTCAGATTCTAAGCCTAAATTATAGGTGAGCCTCGAGACCACTGCCCATAATGTCTTGTAACTTATTGGAATAAATAATGACATGAAAATAATGCTAGACATACGAATTTGAAGGAAGAACTTGACCTATACTGTCTATAACATGACATACATTTTGTCAAACATATTGAGAACATGTAATCTACAGGTCATGAATGCATAAATGAACATAGGGGTCTGAAAATTATCTAAGAATCATCAAGAAGGTCTAATTACCTCTGATAATAGTTGAAATAATATTTTTTAGCTCGTGCATTCATTAACCATTCATCAACAAATAAACATATCAAGAGCCATAGCTAGAACCTTTTATGGAACCATGCTTATAGCCATCATATAACCAAGACAATAACCATAATAGAACAACCATAAAATCCACATAAAAACAAGTACATGTACTCATGAAATGCAAAGGAAAATATATCTTATTAACATATGCAAAAGCCAACCAATTCAGGTACTTCGATGTACCACTTGACCATAGATTGGGCTGAACCAAATATTTCTTTCAGTCAATCACCCACGTGCCATATTCCAAGCATGAATGTGGGACTCAAGACAAAAACAACCAGGGCTTCTTGGAGATTAAACCACCTTCACCCTCATGCTCCTACAATATTTCCAAAACTAGTGAAGATATCACATAAGAAAACCGATACATAATCAACCAGAGCTTTCCAGAGATTAAACCACCTCCACCCTCAGGCTTCACCACAATCCCACCAAAAATAGTCTTAGGATTACTAGGCCCAAAAAAGAGATTGGATGCCTCAGAATTTATTCACCAATACCTTGAGGAATTTTCATGTCTCCACCCTCAGGCTTTACTACAATCCCACCAAAACTAGTCAAGGGATTCCTAGGCCCTACGGGAATTTTCCTGAGACCAGCTCACCTAGTTCCAAAACCATCCAGAAATCCAAATATTAACCAAATAAAAGAACCTCATCACACCATGGTTATCCAAAAATGGAAAGGCAACCATGAAACCATTGTCACACCTAGCAAAACCCATGCCAATGACATCAAGAGAACCAAATACACATATGCATGTACCATGCATTCAAAAAATAGCTAGGAAATAACATGTGAAACCTGTTACTTGCAAGTATTCTTGATGAAGCTAATTTATCCAACTTTTCCTTGTAGTCCCTTGATTCCCTTTGCCTCCTTGTCCTTAATTTTCTTTCATTTCTCCAATGTTAGAGTTTTCCAAGGATGCACTAAATGTTCAAGAGTATGAGAGAATAAAGAGAGATCCAAGCTAAAATTGACAAAAGGTTGTGAATTGATCCTCATAAGCCTTTTTATCATTGAGGCCTCTATTTTCTTCATTTTCCTTCATTTTTGTTTCATTTTTCCTTCAATTTCCCACTCAAGAAAACACGTAACCTTTCATCTCCTTTTATCCCACTTTCCTTTATATTCATAAATAAAATGCCAATTAATGTCTCTTTGCAGTTACAAAGCCTTTGCTAATGCCTTTTCCAATTTCCTTAGACATAATAAACTGAAATGAACACCCACTAGGATGTTTTTCAAAAAATTCGGCTTGGAATACGTGTCTCATGACCTTGGTCTTATTTTTTCCTTTATTAACTTTATTACATGAACTTTTAACCCAAGGTTGTTATAGTGAGGAACTTGGTTGGATGTGCCTTTTTTGCAACAACTCCTAGATTTGTTGTTTGATCTCTTCATTTTCCATAATGGAGTGGTGGTATTGTTGATCAGTGGTTTTCAGCACTAGGGGCTACCCTGATCTTGCATGGTAATTTTGACCTACAAAATTACTATATTCTAGGTCAAGAATATTTTTTATGGCTTATACTTGTCGAGTTGTTTATGTTGATATATGTCATGCCATGTAATTCTTCACGGTTTGAGAGATATTCATGTTTAAAGTCTGTAACCCTAGTTAGTGGGCTAAAACCTCATGGGGTTGTGGAATGGGTCATTGAAAAGTCAATAATTAATAATTTTTAAGCTCTTAAAATACATCCCATGTTCACTTGTTGAAGCCCCTCTCAACTTAAGCATTTATATAAATTTTGATCCGCATATCTTCCTTATGTAGGGATTTCGCTACCTGAAACAGGTCATCATGGAATTTGCGCTCTAACGTTTATTTATACGAAGGTTCAGAAGCTGAAATTTTTATGAGGCGAAGCCAAAGTCCTGAGGAAGCTCCTGTAAACATTTCAAATCAAGGTGCGCAATATTTTTGGAGATATGATCTGTGGAAGTCAGTGTTGCTGCAGGATCCTGAACTTCATCTCAAAGAAGTGACCTTGGGAAAATTGTCATAAATCTCTCTCTGAGTATCAGATTGGAATTCTGCAAAAAGTGGCAGATAGTGCACAAAATTTAGTTTTTGATGAATTAATTTTAGAGCTGAATGAAGAAACAATGACACGTGGCACGCCGTACAAGTTCTCTCTACTGAACTAGTCCATAATTAGGTCATTGTGATAGATTGGGTATAAATATCTCTTAAAGAATCCAAATTGGGTCAGATATATAAAATTGGAAAGAAGACTTAGAGGAATACTATAGAACCGAAAATCACATATTAGAGATTTGAAATAATAGAGATACACTAGATTCAATATCGAGCTCCTAGAAGGCAATAAAAAACTAGATCATGTGTTGTCAAGGGTTGCAAAGGACCAGAATTTCTAGGGAAGCAAAGCAAAGCAAGGTGAAAAAGAGGGTAGCATGACAAGAGCAACAATCAAGGTGTAGAATAGTATCAAGAAGTTCATCACATGAAGACTTCAAGTGGGTAGCACTGCATACAATCATTGTAAAGGTATCATTGTACTAAGTCATTGTAAATGCGTCATTGTAAAAATTGTACAAGTGTCTATCTGCCAAGAGTTGAAGAGGCAGTGTCAGGAGGTCTAGGATCATCATTAGGTGGTTGTGTCATAGTTGGGTTTATGGTCTAGTGTGTCTTCTTCTTCTACATCATTATATATCATTGTAAAGTGGACCATTTTCCCTGGTACAAGAGTCCATTCTTCTTTTATTATTATATAGGATAGTAGGCTGGTGCTAGGCTGGTGCATGAAGTCACCAATAGGTTCAAGCCTGTGAAAAATTCAAGGTGGTAGGGTGGTACTAGGGTGAGTTATAGTTCATTGGGTGTTGGGGCATCCGTTCAGTTGACTACTGAAGAATCTCAGGCATTGAAGTGTCCATCCAATGGGAGCTGGAGAAGAATGATTTTCTAGATTCTAGGAAGTTGGAGCTTTATTTTCAATTGGAGTTGAATATTAAAGAATTATTAGAAAATAATTCAGATGGTTTTTGTTTGGAGAGGGTTTCCACCTTAAAAATTGTGTGCATTTGTGTTCCTTTTGTTTACTGCTATCATTGTACAAACACTGATAATAATTGAAGATTAACTAATGCTCTAATTGAAAGGAATACTGATTCACCCCCCCTCCCAATATTTCCAACAATTGGAATTAGAGCTTGGTTCCTTCAATAGAAGTTTAATAGATGGAAGGAGGTCATGGAGCATACCAAGAATGATGTACCTCTGTTCAATGAAAATAATTATGCACTCTGGAAAGGAGGAATGGAGGTCTATCTCTTGGCGCAAGGTTAAGAAGTATGGGACACTGCTCAAAATGGATTTACATCAACCGCGGATGAAAAAGGTAAGAAGAATTTGGTAAATGATGCAAAAGCAAAGAATATTATTATCGATGGACTTATTAAATCTACTTATCATAAGGTGTTGGGTTGTAAAACTGCCAAAAATGTATGGGACAAGCTTGAGAATATATATGCAGGTGACTCAAATGTCAAAGAAGCAAAGCTTCAAATCTATAGAGTAAAATTTGAGCAACTCATAATGAAAGAAGATAACAACATTGCTGCATACTTCCAACATGTTGATGAAATAACCAACACTTTGGTAGGATTGGGAGAGCCTGTTGACGAGAAGACTATTATACGAAATATTCTTAGAACGTTACCAGGGAGATTCAACCCAAAGGTATCGGTCTTAGAATATAGTGCAAATTTGGACAAACTCAGCAAAGAGGAATTACATGGAGTTCTCATAGCATATGAAATGAGACTTGATGAAGAAGAGGGTACTTCGCATCTAGAAACTGCATTCGCTGCATCTAAGAAAACCAATATGGAGAAACAACCTTCAAAGGAACAAACCTGCACCTGCAAGTGTGAAGAAAAGAAAGATGATGAAAAAGGTATTTCAGATGGAGAATATGCTTACTTTACGAGAAAACTAAAAATTGGTAAGGGAAAATTCAAGGGTAAACTTACATTGCTATGTTTCGACTGTGGTGAGGTTGGGAATTTCGCAACAAAATGTCTGAACATAAGTGATGGCAACTCAAAAGAAAAAAAGGCTTTAAGAAATTCAACAAGCAAAGAAAAAAAAAAGGATTTAAAAGGAGCTTTCTCTCTAAAGAATATAGCTCATCATTCGATGAAGAAAATGATAGTGAAGAAGAAGCCAATGAGAGAGTATTGTTTATGGCCAAGCACATTAAACAAGAGGTATCAAACAATGAAGAAGAAGGGATGACCATAGAATAATTTTCTAAGGAGGCAATCAAGCTTATAAAAGAGCTCAAGGCTGAGAAGATTGTTTGGTCAATTTAGTGTGTCCTAAATTGCTAACATAAATTATCAACCAGGGATTCGTAAGCTGACGAAGTGTGGCGCACTATATGTGCAAGATAACCTATCTCTTACTTTTTGTCGTTTTTGGATTTTTATTGATCTTGATTGGTTTCCTAATGTGAGATGGAAATTCTAAAAGACAAGTATGGTTATGAATATTCAAGGCAATGATGTCCTTTATAATGATTTACCAAACTTCAAACCTAAAAAGGATTTTGAAACATACAATGACAAAATTAAAAGGAAATGAAAATGTGTCACTATTCTAATTAAACAAACAATGAACTATTGATCATGAAAACCATTATCCTTGTTGCTGTCTAAACACAAAAAAAACTGTACTCAAAGAAAAGATTGCAAGTAAAGTAAAACTAAAATCAAATTACATCAACTCATATTATGACCCCTCACCATTAGTCCAGCTATGACTTTCGGAGGTAACCATAAACAACTTGAGCAATCTGATATGTAATTTGCAGAAAAAGAAACTAATATCAAACTACACACTCATACTTCAATCCCTCACCATCAGTCCAGCTGTGGCTTTCGGAGGTAACTGAAAATGACATGAGCAATTTAATATATCTAACTTGCATAAAGTAAACTAATATCAAACTACACACTCATACTTCAATCCCTCACCATCAGTCCAGCTGTGGCTTTCGGAGGTAACTAAAAATGACATGAGCAATTTAATATATCTAACTTGCAGAAAGTAAACTAATATCAAACTACACATTCATACTTCAATCCCTCGCCATCAGTCCAGCTGTGGCTTTCGGAGGTAACTGAAAATGACATGAGCAATTTAATATATCTAAATATAACTACTGAAGCAAATGTGCAAGACTGAAATAAACAAAGCAATACCGGAATTAAACAAAAACTAAGAAAAAATAAATTAACAGCAGAATAATATTGATTCCATGTCATTAGTCAAAAGATATGCAAATGCCCGGGCTGCCATGAAAAATTATGCTAAAAGCTATGATTTCAAAAAGCAATCTAAGTAAGGAAATATGACAAAACAGAATTGAAAACAACTTATCTAGAAAACATGTAAAAGCCTCCTTGGATAGCAGGGGCCCTCTGCTACCAATTTGGTGAAGTCCTTCAGCTCCTTAAAGTTGTAATCAAAATAGCATCAAAGAACTGAATTTCTCTATTAAAAAAGAACTCACAAATCTACATCCCATTCCATCTTGAACTTTGTTACAAAAGACTTTTCTACTACTTTTCTCCTATTCTCCTACTTTTTCATTACTTCCTTATTACTTTCTCATTACCTATGATAGGAGAAAGCTTCTCCTATTTATACAAAATATGAGGAGTTATCTCATTAATGGGAGTCCATGAATCTCTCCCTCCATTTCTAGAGTTACAATCAAAATAGGAAATGATAAGACACATGTCTTTCTAGAGTTTCAACACAACTAAGAGATGAGACACATATCCTCTTAGAGTTTTAATACAACAAGGAAGTGAGACACATATCCTCTTGATCCCATAATCTTCTCCAACCAAATTGGAATTTGGCCTTAGAGTGCCACATAAGGGTCTTCTAGAAGTCTCCTTTTGACCTACACATGTCACAAAACTCATAACACATATATAGATATATGAAACTATGTTAATTTTCTAGTTTCTAATCATAAATTCACTAAAAATACATAAAATAAATAACTTTGGAAAACAAGGATCCTAACCCATATATTTATGAAAATGGTTACTTGATGTAGGGTTTTAGGTCAAATGGCTATGAAATAAGAGCTAAATGGTTATGACATAATGAAAATATGTATGAATATGGAGAACACTTTTGAGACTCAACATACCCCCCAACTGAAGTTGTTGCATGTCCTCATGCAACTATTGCAATGATTCATTTGTCCATGAGTTGATCTTTGACTCATATAGATTCGTTCCAAACTTTGCTTCTTGATATTTTCTTTTTGGCAAAGTATAATACATTTGATTGCAACATTTTTTGAATGGTTGGTTCTTGTGTGACAACCAATTTTTTTTGAGCAATGGTTCTTGTGTAACAATGCTTTATTTTTTTGTTGCATCAAAGTTCATGAAAACATTTAGAATCAATTACTTCATCAATGAATTGATCATTTGCAAGACATATAATCTTTTGGATCATGTTGCAACAATAGTTGGTTGGGAAGTATATGTGTATGGAAATGAAATGAAAATGTGTGATAGTGTATGACATGTGGATATGAAATGATGTCCTTTCCCCCCAACTAAAGATATGACAATGTGAAAAAGGGAGTGAGGAATTTTTCCAAAGTTACAATTTTAGCATTCTAATGAATTACATGACTAAAAATTAGAAAACAAAATACCTTCACTTACCTTAAATGTGGATGAGTTGTGTATGTGTGGTGGCTGCAAAATTCTGATCATATTCTTCTTCAAGTGGCTGAACAAGAGGAGTCATGGATAAAGAGATGAGATGACTTTTTATTGCTTCTACTAAAACTTGCTGAAATCTGCTCCAAAATGCTGAAAATAATAGTCTTCATGTCTTCGAAACTCATTGGCATAATTCCTACTATGTGAAAAGATGTTCTGATGTCGAACATAGTAGGAAATTGTTGACTTAGTGGCCATTAATGGATGCCACTAGTCAACACGAGAACTCTCACCATTGATGACAATGAGAATCAAGATGCCCAAACACATCTTGCCAGGTACGAATGATTTTGCTGATGTCGAGTCACCTAGAAGATCTGACGAACAAGAGACATTAATGTATTCCCATTGTTTGTCAGCATGAGAACTTTCCATTAAGGCATGCAAGCCTCAAGGTGTTTTTACAAAGAACTTAGACTCAAAGGACTATGGACTCAATAATTTGCATTGAAGCATGGCTTATTTGCGGAATGAAAATGACAAGAAATGGAAGATGGAAATGGAAGATGAAAATGGAAATGGGCAATAAGCATGTGAATGAGCCTCTTGCTTTTATTTGTGGTTATGAATGGACAAAAAGAAATGGAAAGTGGATGTGAATGTAAATAGAAAATATGAAGTGAAATGAGGTGAATGGTTTATTATGAGGTATGGATGTGATGGAGACAATAGTATCTGAAAGTTTTTCAAATGTTTGGATCTGATTTTACATCAGCATATTTCCTCCTCTTTGTTGCTGATCATCCTCTTATGAAACAAATTGGTCTCTTAGAGAGACACCATTCTCTTGCAGTCATTTGTCCTTCCTCCTGGAACCTGCAAAAAACTAATACTTCTTCTGCAATGGAATGTAAGATTATCAAAGGAGAGAGGTGATCAATCTCTCTAGTTATGATATTTATACACAAAACTAAGAATTTGTATTAATGAAACAAGTTCTCAAAGGAAAAATCAAAAGAATTTATACCTGTTTTGGAATTAGTGCCTCAAGTTGAATGTAGCTTCTTTTCAGTAATTTATTTCATTATTTACCATTTCAAACTCTAATGATGAATTTCTCATTGTGTAGATCTTGTTGAGACCTTTCCAATGATACTTAAATCATCAAAATCTGATTTTGTATGAGAAAGTTAGGCTGATTTGAACAATGAGATTTTTCAACTGCGGAATTGGAGAACAGCTACGGAATTGGACTTTAGCTGCAGAATGTCGATAGTTTCTGTAGCTAAAAATCTTGAATAAAAAGTTAACCATTCATCTTTCATAATCAGTCCAAAATTAATCAATACCTTCAGAAAAATGAGCAAATAACTTATTCATTTCATTGATTCAAAATTATTGATTTTTTTTTTTTTTTTTATTTTTAAATCCAAAATGTTTGGTGCGAGAATATTCTGCAATTGGGTTAGTCTGAGGATCTTAACAGAGTCGATGTTATTTCTTTGTAGACCACTTCCTGAGGCAACGTCATAATCTAAATAGATCGAGATTCTTGGGTGCAAGGCGAACAAAACTCTTTTAGAGTTAGTGCAAAATTGTTTGAAGGCCTGCTAAGGCAGACCGAATGTCTTGAGCCTTGTAATCTTGGAATTCGTGGACTCATTTGAAGTCGGGTCATCCATACAAAGTCGAGCAAGACTCAATATGGTAGTTGTGGCTCTGCTATATTGCAAATAGTAGGCATATATGAAGCCATTTAAGACAGAAAATTTCTCAAGGGTCAAATTGAAGGGAATATGTGGTTTTTCCCTTGTTCCTATAATTAATAGCAGAGTTCCAAACGTACCAAAACATTCTACGAAATCCAATCATTCGAGTCTGGCTTAGTTGGGGCCTGAACGAGTTAGTGCCATCCGAAGGTAGCATAATCCTCTTTGCTTTTGCTTGCAAATGAAGCCTGTAAACCGGTATGGGTTTCCTAAGTGCTATATGATGTTAGTTCAATGAAATTTTGAAGCACCAAACCCGCTTGACAGAGGACGAGTCGCCTGTTTCTGTGCAAAGATACTCGAAGTAGCGCAAGACCATCCAAATATTAACAAGAGAATTATTTTAAGGATTGAGACCCATAATAGAACAACGTATCAGAAGCTTTTCTCATGGAATTAATCAGTAATTACATATTACGGCTCTTGATTTCATTTATCTGATTGCCACGTATGAGTGGATTGAATGCCACGATAGAATTTGATTTCATTTCAAATTCGTCTTCTTCAGATTATGGGTGAAATCAAGCAAAGTGCCGTTCAAACTCTCCACTGTGCAAACAGAAAACCGTTTTTCCTCACGTGGCAAGCAAAAATGGCCTTCAAAGAACCGAAAAATTCTCCCAGACCGCCATGAATTTCTTAAAACGGTTTCTGGGTTATTTAATTGACCACGTTGGCGAAAAAACCCATGTCGTGAATTTTCAAAATTCATCCTCAATCGTTCAGAAAATGCGTTTCAAATTGACGTGTCAAATAAAATTGCGTTTTTCTAGGAATAAAATACGACTTCTGGTTTGCTGATTGCTATATGTAAAGAGTGTTATTATCTTGAGCATTATTCAGTTCAGTCAAGGCACGTTTTTTCCTCTTTGAAAATTTTGTCAATTTCAATGCCTTGTTCTCTTACATGTGGCCATCTTATGAATCTGAAGGAGCGTTTGGTGATGGTAGGCAGCATTGGCAAGGCTGACAGGCCTGGTATAATAAAAGGAATTGGCATTTGGGAACTTGATAGGTTTGAATGGCGAGAGATTGCATGAAGGCCTCACAAATTCTTTCAAGGATTTAGGGAATTTGATGATGTTTCCAGCAGTGGTACTGATGAGCTTATTCAGAGCTATGGTGCTTCTGCATTGCTTATTTTTGACACAAATCAGAGATCATGGAAATGGTCTCAGAAATGCCTTGTCACAAAGAGGTTTCCTCTTCGGCTCTTCACAGGATTTTGCTTTGAACCCAGGCTCGAAGTTAGCGTCTAATTCGTCTTTGTAGTGGGACTACGAATTGTTTGTTTTGGAAGTTTATTTTATTTTATTTTATTTTAATTTGTTTTTGTTAATAAAACTATATGTTATATTTTTAAAAATTAAAAATACACATATATTTTACTAAACAAAATGATTTATTTATTTGTTTTGTTAATAAAATTACACATGTAAAATTTTGAAAAATTAAAAATATACATATGTAATTTACTAAACAAAACAATTTATTGAATTTTTTTTTTTTTTTTTAAATGATTTGTTATTAAAATTATATATATATTTTCAAAAATTTTAAAAATATACATATATATCTTAGTAACAAAACAATTTAATTTTTTTTTTTTTTTAATTGATTTGTTTAATAAAATTATGTATGTTATATTTTCAAAAATTTAAAAATACACATATATATTCATTAAACAAAACAATTTATTGAAATCAAAGTTTTTCATGAAAACAAATTTTTTTTTTTTTTTTTAATTGTTGAATCAATTGAAATGATGAAGTTTTATTGTCTCTTTTTTTTTTTTCTTTTTCACATAACAATTCTTTTTCTGATCCTCCAGATCACACAAAGTGCAAGAGGAGAGCATACTCAAGAATTATTAATTTTTTTTTTACATAACAATCATTTTTCTGATCCTCCAGATCACACAAAGTGCAGGAGGAGAGCATACTCAAGAATTATTAATTTTTTTAGATGTAAGAAATAAGGCTACCTAGTTACACTTCCCCAGCAACGGCGCCAAAATGTTTGGTCAATTTAGTGTGTCCTAAATTGCTAACATAAATTATCAACCAGGAATTCGTAAGCTGACGAAGTGTGGCGCACTATATGTGCAAGATAACCTATCTCTTACTTTTTGTCGTTTTTGGATTTTTATTGATCTTGGTTGGTTTCCTAATGTGAGATAGAAATTCTAAAAGACAAGTATGGTTATGAATATTCAAGGCAATGATGTCCTTTACAATGATTTACCAAACTTCAAACTTCAAAAGAATTTTGAAACATAAAATGACAAAATTAAAAGGAAATGAAAATGTGTCACTATTTTAATTAAACAAACAATGAACTATTGATCATGAAACTCATTATCCTTGCTGCTGTCTAAACAGAAAAGAAACTGTACTTAAAGAAAAGATTGCAAGTAAAGTAAAACTAAAATTAAATTACATCAACTCATATTCTGACCCCTCACCATTAGTCTAGCTATGGCTTTCAGAGGTAATCATAAACAACTTGAGCAATCTGATATCTAATTTGCAGAAAAAGAAACTAATATCAAACTACACACTCATACTTCAATCTCTCACCATTAGTCCAGCTATGGCTTTCGGAGGTAACTGCTGAAAATGACATGAGGAATTTAATATATCTAACTTGCAGAAAAGTAAACTAATATCAAACTACACACTCATACTTCAATCCCTCGCCATTAGTCCAGCTATGGCTTTCGGAGGTAACCGAAAATGACATGAGCAATTTAATATATCTAACTTGCAGAAAAGTAAACTAATATCAAACTACACACTCATACTTCAATCCCTCGCCATTAGTCCAGCTATGGCTTTCGGAGGTAACTGAAAATGACATTAGCAGCTTAATATCTAAATCTAACTACTAAAGCAAATGTGCAAGACTGAAATAAACAAATAGTGCTGGAATTAAAAGCTAAGAAAAATAAATCAGCAGAAGGACAATATTGATTTCATGTCATTAGTCATAAAAAGATGTGCAAATGCCCGGGCTGCCATGAAAAATTATGCTAAAAGCTATGATTTCAGAAAGAAATCTAAGTAAGGAAATATGACAAAACAAAATTGAAAGCAACTTATCTAGAAAACATGCAAAAGCCTCCTTGGATAGCAGGGGCCCTCTGCTACCAATTTGGTGAAGTCCTTCAGCTCCTTAAAGTTGTAATCAAAACAACATCAAAGAACTGAATTTCTCTATTAAAAAAGAACTCACAAATCTACATCCCATTCCATCTTGAACTTTGTTACAAAAGACTTCTCTACTACTTTTTCATTACTTCCTCATTACTTTTTCATTACCTATGATAGGAGAAAACTTCTCCTATTTATACAAAATATGAGGAGTCATCTCATTAATGGGAGTCCATGAATCTCTCCCTCCATCTCTAGAGTTACAATCAAAATAGGAAATGATAAGACATGTCTTTCTAGAGTTTCAACACAACTAAGAGATGAGACACATATCCTCTTAGAGTTTCAATACAACAAGGAAGTGAGACACATATCCTCTTGATCCCATAATTTTCTCCAACCAAATTCGAATTTGGCCTTAGAGTGCCACATAAGGGTCTTCTAGAAGTCTCCTTTTGACCTACACATGTCACAAAACTCATAACACATATAGATATATGAAACTATGTTAATTTTCTAGTTTCTAATCATAAATTCACTTAAAATACATAAAATAAATAACTTTGGAAAACAAGGATCCTAACCCATATATTTATGAAAATGGTTACTTGATGTAGGGTTTTAAGTCAAATGTCTATGAAATAAGAGCTAAATGGTTATGACATAATAGAAATATGTATGAATATGGAAGACACTTTTGAGACTCAACAAAGATCAGTTCCAATACTCTTGAAGAACAAGTTCAAGGTCTCAAAATTGAAGTTTAAGAACACAAATGTATTGAAGAGTCACTTCAAAAGAAGTTGGAAGAAAGCAACCAAGAAAGGGAAGCATTAGAAGCCGAAGCAGTCTCATTGCGTAAGGAAGTATGAAATTAATGATATTTTATGAATTAGATATACTTTTAATGGAATTTCTTCCACCCATTTGGTAAAGTAATCTGTAGCCGTGAGAATATATATACGTTGTTTATAAGAGTTAGGAACAATCTCACCAATTATATCTAACCCCCATTGCTCAAATGGTTATTCAATATTGATCGACTGTAATGGGAATGCTGGCTTTTTTTGTCTTCCAGTTGTACTTTGGCATACTTTACATTTTCTTTTATATTCATGGGCATCTTTGAAAAGTGTAGGCCAATATTAACTTGCATGTAGGATCTTATGTGCTGTTGTATTTCTTCCAAAATGTTCTCCAGCTGGTCCATCATGGAGTTCCTGCAAGACCTTCTCTGCTTCATATTTTTATAAACATCTTAGAAGTACAGAATCGAAATTTCTTCTAAATAACACATCGTTACCTAACTCATATTTTTTAGCTTTTAATATAAGAGCTTGTTTTGTCTTGTAACTAAGATGATTTGGAGCATATCTATTCTTCAAATAAAATATAAGATAAACATATTGTGACTCTGAATTATTGAGGCTTACCTCATATATTTGCACATGATTACCTGAATCTTCTTCTGCTGGAAAATGTGATGCTCCTGTAAGCATTCTGCAAAAATGTTGACCTCTAATGGTTTTAGAAGGTTTAATTTCTACATCATATTCTTGTAACGCAGTCACCCAGTTAGCTCTTTTTTCTCCTAATTCTTTCTGCATCAAAAGTTGTCTCACTGCAGAAAATAGAGCTATGATTTTCGTATGAGACTTTAGGAGAAAAGGTCTAAAATGTTTTATGGCCTTAAAAACAACAAATTCTTGCTTTTCAACATATGTGTAGTTCAGTTATGCACCTTGTAAATTTGAACTAAAGAATGATATTGGCGCTTCTATTTGTTGGTCATTCAACTGTGTTAAAACGACTGCATATGATGTATTCGATGAAAAAGTGTATGATGTAAATGGATTAAGAAAAATTGGGATGGTCAGGAATGGAGCAATGACAATTGATTGTTTAATCAATTCAAATGTTTCTCTTTCATTATGTACCCATTTAAAGACAAAATTTTCTTGATCATGTTCTGCAACGGTAAAAATATTTGACAAAAATCAGGGACAAATCTCTTAACAAAATTAATTTGCCCAAGGAAAGATTGCATGGTTTTCTTGTTATGAGGGAAAACAATTCGTTTAATTTCATAAATTCTTTCAAGATCAATATAGATACCATTTTTTGACACAATAAATCCTAAAAGTTTTCCTTCATCTAAAGCAAAAAATGATTTATTTGGATTTAATGAAATGCCATACCTTTTGCATCACTCAAAGACTTGCTTTAGGTCATTCACATGATGAGTTACCTATTTAGATAAGCCAATAATGTCATCTAAATAAATAACTAATGTTTTATTTATAAGTCCCCTAAAAGATATGTCCATGGCTCTTTGGAAAGTGGCACCTGCATTAATTAATCCAAAAGGCATTTTCTTATAAGCATAAGTTCCACACTTAGCTCTGAACGTAGTTTTCAATCTGTCATCTGGATGAATGAGAATATGATTGTAACCTAAAAATCCATCTAGAAATGACATGAGCTCAGAACCAAATACTTTTTGCAATACTTGTTCCATGGTTGGTAATGGAAAATTGTCCTTCTGACAAGCTTTGTTTAAATTTCTAAAATCATTGCAAATTATAATATCACCATTCTTCTTCCTGATAGGTACCAAATTTGATACCCATTTAGAATGTCTGACTAGAAAGATGATTTTTTCCTTGAGGAGTTTATTCAATTTAGTTTTAATTTGATTTTCAAAGTTTGGATTAATCTTTCTCAATTTCTGCTGTATGGGCTTTTCCTCTGAGATCATAGGAATCATGTGTTGAATTACAAAAGTATCATATGTTTTAAGATCAGTATAATCCCAAGCTAAGACACTTTTGTACATCCTAAACAATCTAATGAATGATAATCTTTCTTCGAAAGACAGACCAAGACCTAGATTTATATTTTGAGGTTTTTCTTCACATCCTAGATTAACTAACTCAAATATTAAGGTAGAACTTTGTGTTTTTGAGTTAGTTACTCTTTTAAACCTGTCCTTTAGATCGTATAAGTCTTCTAACTTGACAACAGATTTGGGAAAATGATTTTCTTCTTGTTCTTTCTTAATCTGAGTGCCATGTTCGTTTTCATCCAAAATTTGATTATCGTAAGATCTTTCAGATGTTAAAAAATCTATGATATCTGAGTCATTATTGAATACTCTCCAATTAGTGACATTATTAGGAATATATGGTATAAAAATAAATTCAGTAGAAAATATATCGGGACTAAATTCTCGGGATGGGATTAATTTTGAGGCTACATTAGCGAGTAAATCTGCACTAGCATTCTGTATTCTAGGTATAGAAGAAATGTTGATGACTAAGAAATGAGCAGTTAATTCTTGGACTAATGATTGATAATGTTTTAAGTGTCTAGAATTACAATGGATAGTATCTCTCACTTGCCTAACTATGATTTATGAATCTCCTAAAACCTTCAGATGTATGATATTCAGATCAATAGATTTTAATAAACCTTGAACTAATGCTTCATACTTAGCTACATTGTTGGTACTATCAAATTCTAATCGGCAAGCTAACATAGTCTTTTCGCCTTCTGGGTTTATTAAAATGAAATCTGCACTTGCACCATCTTCAGATTTAGAACCATCAAAATAAAGGGTCCAAAACAAAGAATTATCTATTTTTCTATCTAAAAAATTAATACATCTAGAATTATCTAGCTGGGAAAATTCTCAATCTGAGATACAACCGCATTATCAAAGAAAGGTGATGGTTGAGCATTAAAGTTTCCTAATAATGATTCTGCAGAGTAGTTTCCAATAATGTTGTTATTGAAGGCTACTGGCTCATTAAGTTCTTCAAGATCAGTCACTATATGCTTCATAAACTTTTCACGATCAACTTGAATTTGGTTTGGCTTTCCATTATGTGGTAACCACATATGTGACCATTCTGTGGAAAAATAATAATGAAGTTTTTTAGAACAGTCACGACTTAAAACTAAACCATAAAATTCAGGAATATTTGCCACCAAAATATCAATTATTTGAGAAACTTTGGGATTTGATGACAATCTGATGGGAACATAATTTATTTCTCCTACCACTTCTACTCTAGTTATGTCAAGTTGTACTATATGGAGATTTTGAAATTATATTAGAAGAAGCCCCTGAGTTTATTAAACAGTTATGAACATTTTTGTTATAGATCTCATAGGTTAAGAGAAATGGAGGAGTATGAGAGATGGATCGATCACTATCATAATTAAGTCTGAAGCATCTATTTTCATTGAAGGAGAAGTTGGCTTACCCATTTCATTCACAGCTTGAACTATGACTGGTGCAGTTAAGTTTGAAGCATGAACAACTTTTAAGTCTCTAAGTAAGATTTTTTGTTGTTGCTTCAATTTAGTAAGCTCATGAATTGAAATATTTTCCCTAGTTTTCTTCATGTCTTCAACTATATTATACTCAATGGTATCTAAGACAATCATTGTTTTAGATGTAGGTGGAGGGTCTGAGGTAACAAGACTTGTTTTTGTAGCTTTTGAATTATACTTTTTTATTATTGATTTGTCTTTAGCAGGAGTGGAAATTTTTTGCTGTTGACTAGGCTGTGTTGCTTCAGTAATATTTTTGCTGTGTGTGCTAACAGACAAAGCTTCAAGTTGTTCTTCATTTGGTAGGATGAAATCCCACATTCTATTTAGTTAAACTTCTTCTTCTTTGTCATCTTCTTCTTCCTCTGTTTGTTCTTCCTCATCTTCTTGATCCGATTCAACGTTAGATATAATATTTGGAGGTTGAGAATTAGAGGATTTTCCTCTCTTAAAATTCTTGAAACATTTTTTTTGAATTTGAAGTTTCGACGACTTGTTTCTTGATATCTGCCATCTCGTTGGTCATGGTTTTAAAGACTTTTTGAAGACCTTCTACGTCAAATGGATCCTTTGGCATCTTCTTCTTAGAATCATCTTTGAAATATATCTTCTTTGATTTTAGATGTTCCTGAGAATTCTTTTTCTCAAGTGCAGTTATGCGTTTCTCTACAGATAGAGATTCTTTCATATTTTTTGCAAGTGTTGCTAGCTTTTCTCTATCAACGAAAATAGTTGTATTAGATGGAAGGGATGAAATATACCACTCAATTTGAACTTCTGCACCAGGAACTACTGTAATAGGAATTTTATTGAGTAGTTTATTAAATCTTGAATTAAAATATTTTATCTTTGTTGAGCCTCAAAATTGTGCTTTCCTTCACCTCATTTTACCTCATTTTCCCTTGTCCATTTCTATCTTAAACCCAATTGATCAATAAATATAGTTAAAATTACTTCTAGAATGGTTTACATGACTGACTTGTTGAATTTTGTGATTTTTTGCCATTGTTAAGCATTTTGACCAGAACTAGCTGCAGAATGCAGACATTCCGTAGCTACCTTCATGTTTGAGTATGTTCCAGGTGGCCTCTTGAGGAAAACCGCATATGGGCATGATCCACGTCGTGTCTACATGGTTCGTTGCTCATCATGGAGGAGGAAATGGATTCTGGGTACGGTTATGCACGTGGGAACACATTTGTGAAGGAAGACTTCTACTAGGACTATCTCAGTCCAGATGTCTTTTCTTCTTCACGCAGCCACTTCAAAGAGTTCTAACGTGATTTGGATAAGGAAATACATTGTTCCTAAATTGTTGTAATTATTGTTACGTGCATTTGCTTTATAAACTCTTGTGAGACCGAGAGCTATGTTAGAGATTTTATGTTAGATTTGCTGCTAGATTTTGTTTAAACTCTGTGTTACGTCCTTGAAGACACAGAGTGTTATGTTCAAACTATTGCATCGTTAATGGAGCAGACAAAGTTATTTTGAAGGCGTGATTTAATTTGGAGTTGAATGCTGTCAAGTGGTAGAGGGCCCCTGCCTCTTGCACGGATTTCTTTTGCGTAAATTAGATAAGTTTTCCTAGCTGCCTTTACGTTTTGCATTTGAATTGGTAGTTGTTTTGTTTTAGCTACTGTAGTCGTATTCATTCTAGCTCTTCCACAAGAAGACATTCTTCCAACATATTAAAATGATGAATGTTGAATGACTATGGTATTGTAGGATAGGAGTTGAATTTGTAGTTGTTTTAACTAGTTACTGTAGTTATATTCATTCCAGCTCTTCCACAAGAAGACATTCTTCCAATAGATTATAATGATGAATGATGAATAGCTATGGTACTGTAGGATTTAGTTATAGTTTTTACTATTCACTATCACAGTTACACTTGTTCTCATCACTCTTCCACAAGAAGAAACTCTTCCAAGACATCCTTAAGAAGTTCAAGACATGACCGTGATAATGAATGATTTAGTTGTGTGTGTGTACTAAGTATCATCTCTGATCTTGCTCTTAAACGCTTGCCCAAGACATCATAATGACGAGTAGGGAATGGATGTGATAACTTAGTTTTTCATTTGCTTTCAGTTCATTTTTTTTCAATTGCATAAAAGTACACAGTCAGAATTGTTCTACCTCTTCCAAAAGAAGGAACTCTTCCAAAATATCACTAATGATGAACAAACAGATTGTGTGACTTCATAGATTAATGCATGTTAGTTAGAATGCTCCGGAGTTTCATTTGCATTTAATTCATGTTTAGTTACTTTGTTTCAAGTTTGATGATGACTTATAGTTCAACATTGTTCTAGTTTAGTAGCATCTTAGGTTTATTCTTAGATTAACTCATTGCATTTGTATCTCATATTCACATTATCATCCTTTGCACAATAGATTACTTTAGTTGTTAGGATTCACAAGACAGCCTTCATTATTCACAAACATCTTTCTGTTCTGAAAACTACAAGTGATCCATAACCATAGGAACAGAAGATAACATCACTATAAGATCTGAAATCTCTCTGTAATTTCCTCATCATTTCATAAAACAGAGCTCTTCCTCAAAAGAACTACTTTGAACAAGAAACCAATAACTTTTTGAGTATAATTTCTGTGACATTCAATTAAATTGCAGAATAGAACTAGGAATTAATCATAGAATAAAAGAGCTTAGGACAGAGTATTGCATCATTAGTGTTTAACTGTTTAGTTAGAAGATTTGCATATTTAGTGATCATTTCTCAAGTTTAGTTTGTGTCATTTGCCTAAAAAGTCATTATCAAGCTTTTACTTTTATTTAGTCATAGTTTAGATTCTGCTTCAGTATTTCCAATTGCATTTGCCATTCCACACATTAGATTTAACTCTGTTTTGACCACCAACTTCTTTCCATTAGTTTTCTAGGCAGTTTCATTGTGAACATAAAACACCAAAAGACCAAAAACATCATAAATCAACATAAAAGACCAAAAACATCACAAAACACCACATACAACGCATTAGGAAACAAGCACCTAGGTACATATGGTACACTTCACTTCAGCAGTTTACAAATCCTGGTTGACAATTAAATGAGCTCAGTTTAGGAGACTAGATTGAGACCCAACAATCTTCTCACCTGATTTAGCTTTAAGATTTGAAAGATCATTGATGAGCGCAACAGTAGTTCTGTCATCTCCAAAATAAGCTAGAAATTGTTCTTCAAACATATTCCAATTAGTTATAGAGAAAGCAAGTAATTAAAAATACCAGGATCCTACAGATCCTTTTAAAGTATATGGAAATAATTGTAAAACGCAATCCTCTTCAACTACTGCATTCAGATTGACATCTAACATAAAATTATGAATATGTTCTTCTGCACGAAGACCATCATCAGGATTAAATTTGGGTAGCCATCTTTCGGGATTTTTAGGTAGAGCATGAAGAGGGGAGAGCATGTTTATAGCCTCTGGGTTGCTCCATGGGTTTACATTCAGTGGAGGGGGTTGACCTGCCATTGGATTTTGGATGGGTTGGTTGGGTGGACTTTGAATTGATGATGAGGCAGGTTGAGCACTAGGACTAGTAGTTTGAGTACTAGAACTAGTGAAAGTGATACCGACTATTGGAATGAAATTTTTGGAAGTGAGTGGAGATAATGGGGGTGAATGGGATAAGATCTCACTGGTGATTGACTCTGATTTAACTTCTTTCGAGTACTATCAATATGAAATTCAAAAGGGAGAATCCCTTTTTTTTGACTTTCTGATCGGATTAATATTCTTTGAGGTTGTAAAGAAGATGAATACTAAGATCCGATAATTGAGAAGATTCAGGCTTTTTAGCAGAATTAGATACTTTCTCTAACTTTTCTATCAAAGAATGAAATTCTGGAGAATATTGGTGAAACTAGGGAAATGGTATGCTTTGAGTATCGCTAGGAGACTTAGGGGAAAGATGATCAACTTCAGATTTTACAGATGAGGATCTAGATAATTTTCTGGAAGTTGATGCGGATCTAGAGGGAGAGAGACTTTTTTATTGACCTTTATATTGACAGACCTTCGTGCCATTCACTAGGCCCTCCTTCTAGCACCAAAAAGTTGAAGGCCTTGGAATTACGTTGCCAACACATGGGGAAAAATCACCAAGTCCGGACCTTAAAGCAGCTCCTTTTCCGTTTGGTCTAGTGGCTCCGACTGGGGATAATGGGACCAGTTTCCCAATAAGGATGATTTTGAGGGTGTTGTGAATATATCATGCAAATGGATAATGATTTTAATCTATATTCATCTATCTAACTATTTAATCTAATATATAGCCAGGGTGTTTTCCTTTATGCGATCTAAAATGATATCTTTCAATTATCAGTAATATAGATCATTTAATAGCTGAAAGAGATGAAAATTATGTAAAATGATTCTTCTAGCAAAGTAGTTTGCATAGAATAATTGTGAAAGAAATATCACATTTATCAATGTGATTACATATTCAATAAAAAACCATAGCTAAATATTAGAACATAAGTGCATGTAATATTTATATATGATGAAATTTCAAATATATAATGCAATAAAAATATGACTGTCAATCTATGAAGTAAGACTTAATATAAGTGAATAGAAGTACCATATGTACGAAGTTCTACTCATGTAAACTAACCGAAATGAATCTGCTCCTTCTCACTTTCAAGAAATTTAAAGAGTACAGTAGTGCAACATCAGTTAAACAACTTTAATTTTCAAAAGATAACAGATGTGTTTCACTAATTCATCAAAGCACTCACAAACTTACAATAGTGCATTATTTGCAAATGTTTTTGACAAATTTCTAGAGCCTTCTCTAAATGCATGATAAGGGTTTAAATACTAAACTAACTACAAACTAAAATAGATTATTACAAAAATATAGAGGAGGTTTCAAACAACCTTCCTCATAAGGCTAACTTAAACTACAATCTAGGAAACTAAACTAAAAATTCTGATTTATGAGTCCTGCCCTTTCTTTTGAATGTGGTCACGAAGTTGAAAAATATCTAACATTGCTTTGAGCTGAGCTGGCTACGATATCCTTGATCTGATCTGTCCCTTGAAAATAGTGTTTGAGAGTACTGACTGGGATTTCTTCGTTGAATCTGTAAGAGACTGCATAGTCTGATGCTGATGATAAGGTTTGATCAGAAAATTCCAGTAATTTTCTTGATCAAACTTATTTAACTTTTTAATAATTTCCTCCTTTGTATCTTCTCTCTGCTTCCACTGTGTTTCCACTTGTCTTGTTTCTGAGAACACATCAGACGTGTTCTCCTTGAGAAGTTCTGCTCTAGACAGTTGTTCACACATAGATTCAATAATCTCACTTGATATATTGGATGTCTTCGTTGCTGCTTTCTCTGCCTGTTTGATTTGCGCTTCCCATTCTCTGAATAGAATTTCATTGTGAAGATTATCTACTTGAGGAAGATAAGCTTCCTTCCCTGAATCTGATACTTGCCATTGGATGTGTTCTTCAATTTTCTTCTCAAGTATTTCACATTCAAGTCTCTGGATTTCTATCTGCTGGATCAGTATTTTATTTGAATCACAATAAGAGTCAATTATAGAAGCTTGATGACAAAGCACTTCTTGTTATTTCTTTAACTTAGTGTTTAAATCCAGTGCTTCTTTGATAAATTTCTCTAATTGCGGTTGGCTTTGTAACTTGGTCATTGCTACTTCCAGCTGTGCTTGTTTTTCATTAATCTCTGTCTGATGCTACAATTTGAGGCTTTCAATATCTTTATGAAATTGGGCTGTGTTTACTTTGATTTCTCACTGGAATTCGATTTCTCTTCATTCAATAGCTTCTCTAGTTCTTGTACTCTGGCTTCCTTTTGTTTTAGCAACAACCTAACCTCAGTAGCTTTATCAACAGTAGCAGTAGCATATGCCTTTGCATAATGTGATAATTTGGTTAGATGTTCAGTAGGATCATCTAAGGAATCTTTCCATAATACATCAATTGATTCATCTATAGGATTTTAAGTTGTTTCATCAGTTCTCCTCCTTTTGTTTCTTTTAACTACAGCCTTATAACTAGGATTGTAGAAAATATACAACAAAGGAATATCTTCAATTTGTAGAACTATCTGATCTGTAGGGTAGGCCGGTATGATTTCTTTATCATGCATTGATGGAACTCTTTGTAGTGGATTAACAACTTCCATTATTTTCTAGGAGTGTTCAGGTGTCTGGAAACTCGTTGCCTGATCAACATTGGGATTCTCTTTAGGAGTTTTTATTGGTTCAGAAAAATCCTTCCATTCATCTATACTATCTTTTGTTTGTGGTGAACTGGACTGATCTAGTATATTATGACTATGTTGAACTGCTTGAGAATCTGATTCTGTTGCATTATTTCTCTTTTCCTCTAGAATCTCTATCTTTTGGATTACTTGGTAAATTATCTTTTCTGGGCTTTCCTTTTTAGATTCGGATTCATTTTCAGAGTGATTCGAATTATGAGATTGCTACTGTGACTGACCTGATTCATCTTCAAACATATCTTTTACTTCATCATCCAAGCTGATACTTGGAGTGTGGTTTTTGTCATCTTCAATAGTTAAAAAATTGAGAGGGGCTTTCTCTAGTCTCCTGTTTCTATACATTTGGAAAGCTTCAAAATAATCTCGACTTAGTTGGCTGGATGCATACTTGATAATGTCTGAAAAATTTTCCATGCCCTGGAAGAGATCATCAAATCCATCTTTCTCCTTTACAAAAGGCTTTAACTTAAGCTTTGTGATGTAATTTTTAATTACATCATTTGGATCATATAACCTTTTTGGCATTACTGCTAGTTTCAATAAATGAAGGTTGGAAACTTCCTTGTAAGTATGGCCGATGTCAAATAGTGCAAAAGTTCCACACTCTATAGGGTAATTAGGCCAAATGGCCTTTTTAGCATCTTTCAGCTGTTTCGTGACACCATTAACAAGTCGATAGGCTATTTCTCTTGCAAGTAACTTATCGGGAACGTAATAGGGTAAAACATGGGGAGAAGAATAACTCTCGAATACTCTAATATATGTAAAATTATCCTCTGCAAACCATCTAGCTACAGAAATAATGTTTGCATTTGCTTCTTCAGAAACCCTAGGGGATTTTTTATTGAAAATCATCTGGTGCATAGGAAATATGAATTCTTAACAAATTTTATAGAAGTGTAGGTGGAAGTTTGAATCCCAAAGTTCTTTGTGGTGAATGTGAATTGGGGTAGGGTCTTGGGTAGTCCATTTCCATCCCATGGTAGGAAAAATAGAAGTAAAAAAGATAGTGTCCATGACATAGGCATACATATAAAAGGGAGGTATTTCTCTGGATGAAATACTCCTTTTATTCCTATATTTGGTAATGTGTTTAGCTAGATTATCAGATAAGATGTTTGCCCAATTCAAGATTGATGAATTGACGATTGCGTCAATCAGGGGAACCCATTCTATTGAGAATCTAGTGCTATCAGATCTGGAAAATAATCTACATAACATACTGGAAACATAACAGTAAGGATTAGGAATTTGGGTTATTGGGTACGTACCAAGATTATCTCACTTCAACTTCCCCTGTTCCTCCTTCCATTCTTTGATGACTTTGATAAGATCTGGATGTTCTCCTCTAAAGCTTTACAAAAAGTCTTTGTCATATTTCTACTACGGGGGTGGTAGATGATATATTGCTGTTAAATCTTCTGCCCTAAAAAAGCCCATAGTTTCTCCCTTCAAATTCTTGAACATTCTATCTTCAATGTCTAAGTGATCAATTACCCATTTAACCATGTCTGTGTAAGGGAGAATCTTTGGTCTTGCAACTATCCTATGGACATATGAGCATGCAAGGTCAAAAAGAGTTGCGTTAGAGGTAGATGTCATGCCTGTTGAAGAAACTTTGGTTATCACCTTTGGTCATTCGCTTTCCAAAAGCTTATACATTGCCTCCCATGTCGAACTGTCGCAATATTTGTTACAGACGGTATCTGAAAATAAGGGAGACATCTCTGTATCTTTAGTAGACGACGTCTGAGAAATCTCTTTGCCCTTTTTTCTCATTTTACTCTTCCTCAATCCATTAACTGGTTTCCTGAAAACATAGCGAATTTTACAAGTATAGAGAATCAAAGAGACAAATCTATCTTTTATTTCAAACACACGCAAGCAGTTATAAATCTATCAAGATATAACATCAATCATGAATCATAATCTCTGAATTAATTTCTCATACACCTTCACATGTAAAATATATCAATCACTTTAAAGTCATTAAGATCTCGAATTTTATTTTGATATGACACAAGTTACTTCACATGCTTGATCAATTAAATGTCATCGGCATGCGTATTGCAAGTCATAATTTATAACCATTCATAACACTTACCCTTAAAGACTGCGAAATGCGATCTGTGCAAATCGCAGATCGCAACTTTTATAGGATAACAATTTGGCGTATGTTATA
Organism: Pinus albicaulis; assembly: GCA_034641835.2. Taxonomy (NCBI): domain Eukaryota; kingdom Viridiplantae; phylum Streptophyta; class Pinopsida; order Pinales; family Pinaceae; genus Pinus; species Pinus albicaulis. The sequence continues at coordinate 1,167,155,755 of CM076574.1, forward strand.
AGTTGTGCGAAATGCGAATTGTGCTTTTTGCAAAACTTAAGTGATTGTGATTGCCGAAGGTTTTATATTCACTTCTTTATTTTCTCGTCGGGTCCGCAAAGTCACAAATTATATCGATTTGATTTTAATGTTTTTTTATTGATTAAGTGAGGTGTGATGCGATAAAGTAAATATAATAGTGATTGAAGTTTTTGCAAAGTTCAAACATATCTTCCAAAAAGTTGAGCGCATATCGCGGCTCGCACATTTTAAAGTTTATGAGTCTTTGAAATTCATAAGATATGCGATTTGCGATGCGCTCAAGAAAAATAAAGCGGAAAAATTTAAAAGAAAATATTTATTTCCTAAGTTTTTTTTTTTAGAAAATTAAAAGAATTTCCTATTTATTTCTAAAGGGCCCCTATTTATAAAAATAAATGGGGGGTTGTTGTATAGCACAACACAACCCTACCTCATTTTCCCTGACCTAGCTCCCTTGACCTAATTTCTTCATCCAACGATAACCCAAAAACAATCAAATCAAAACAATCCCCTACACTCAATATCTAGCCTAAAAACCCTAATTGCTCCAATCCTCCTGGCTCTGACCTTTTTGGAGAGAGCCCTCTTCGACTAGATAGGACTAGCTATGAAGTCAAAATCTTGGTCTGTGGTTTACTTTGTTGGGATTCCTTCTTCAGCCTTGGGAATCTGGCGGAGTGCTAACAACCTCCAAGGCATCCTGATGACCTCATGCATGGCCTCTACAATTTTCTAATTATACAATTGATATTTATCTTCCCTTTAACTCCAATCTCAACTGGGCCTTCCTTAGAATTGACAGGAAACAATTATCTATAGCGAATGATCAGTTATTTGATTGATCACTGCATGTGAATTAAATCGGATTTAATTCACTGGACCTATCACTAGCTCATCTCTTACTTAGAACTAGCTAAACTGATTTTAACTAAAATAATTTAGTTAACTAAGTACAACTCAAAATAAACTGTAACTGGCCCCCCTAAAATTTAGAGTGAAATCTACATGCCTCCTGTTTGACCCCAACTCGAATTGACTGAGCTAACTAAGTATTCCAAACTCAGTTAATTCGTAGAAGGTTTCATGTGATGTGAAATTACAATTTACTTCTAATTTAATTAAGGTTATATTAAATCAGAAGCCTCATGGGTGCCATTTTCAATATTTCTTGTTGCCATTTTCAACACTCCCTCTCAACAAGAAAGGAATCCAACTCTATCTCGATTTTGTACCTTTAGAATGTTCTACATGAAACAATTATCTATTTTTGTTTGCTACTGCAACTTTTGAAACTAAAAAAGCATCCAAGCTAAATCAATATGATGCATTTGTCACCATAGCCTCTGACTGCTACTAGCTATTGCACTGTGTACTGAAAACTTTGTGCTATTGTTGACTCTGCATCTATGCCATCTGCACTACTGCCAACTCTAATCTATGCTCTAGTATCTAACATCTGTCACTCTGACATCTGACTACATCAATCACCACTGATCCATCCTGCTATTGTGTACTATGGGCCCTGGTAGTCGTGTACTGATCCATGAGACAAGTCATCTCAATGGAACCTGCTCAAATTTCTTCTCTTGGGATTATATCTTCACGTCGCCCCACCTCTCACCTGGAGTTATGGTTGCATGTTCTCTCTATTCCCACCTGGCTCAAAAATTCCCCCTACTAGAGGTCTCTACTTGAGTGGATGCCTCCACTCAGACTCCTCTTTTCTTCTCCAATTGTGGTTTCTCCACAAATTTATGAGGTTCCATCATGTTGAGAGGTAATTGATGCTCCCTCTCAACCACCAAGTCTCTAACCTTCACTTTTCTCCTCAAATATTTGCATGCATCTTCGACCTCGAGAACATATAGGTTCTTGTCTCACACACTGATCTGTTTCACCTGCCCCATGCCGATGTGTCTAATGAAAACATTTCCTTCTATAAATATCACAGCATAGCCATAGCCTTCCAATACCACTATGAAAACAAGATTATTCTTTAGTCCCGAAAAAAACAAAACATCTATCAGTCTGAGAGGGGAGCCAAACTCCCTCTAAAAGGTAACTGTACCTATGTTGGTTGTGCTATACCTCCCATCATCTCCAAACTCTATGTTTTTTTGGAGGTCCTTCTCCTCCAAATCACCGAAGAGATATCTATTCCCCGTCATATGGAATGAGGCACCACTGTTGAGATACCACATGCATCCCATTACAATGTTGGCCATGCATGCAATGAGAGTAAAATCAAGCTTGAAATGTGAAGCTAGAGCTTCACCTGCTGCTGCAATTGTATTCTCCTTCTTTCTTTCCTTTTGTGGACATTTTGTGGCATAGTACTCGTACTCGTGACAGTGAAAACACTTGATCTTGGACAAGTATCTATTGCCATCTTTTCCTTGGGAATTATTTCCTTTGGATTTCTTTCCTTTTCTGACTAATGCAAAATATTCTTCTTTGTCTTTGGAAGAGGTCTTGTCTTTGGTGCTCTGCCTTATCTCTTCTTGTACCAAGTTGGACCGAAATGACTCCCACTCTGGTAACTTCTCCCTCCCATTTACTAAATCCCGGTAGATGTTCCAGCTTGTGGGAAGGCTTAGAAGTGCTAGGCTCACCAAATCATTATGGGCTACTGTCACACCAATACTTCCAATCTCATCTCGACATTGAGTGACCTTCGTCAAGTAATTTGGTGTCGTCTTGCCCTCCTCCATCTTGGTCTTTCTGAGCTTGTCCTTTAGTGCCAACTTCCTATGGTCACTGCTATTTTGAAACAGATTTGTTAAGACCTTCCACATTTCATATGGAGATTCAAGACAATATGATCCCGAACTCCTTCTAACAAAATCCTTCTCGCCTTTTCTACATTCTTCTTCCTTGCATCAATATTTTGAGCAGTTTTTGCTACGGGATTGGGAATATTACTGCCTATGAATTCCCAATCCATAGAAAGACATCTTGATCTACTGTTGGTCCTGAAGAATAAATATGAAAATTCGATGTACTTGTTAAAAAAAACTTTGGTTCCTCTCTTATATAGTGATTCTTGCTTTGATACCATGTATAAATATCTAAACGGATTCAACTGATCTTGTAATTTTCTAAAACAAAATATCAAATCAATTCTAAAAATTTGCGAAAACCAAATACGATCACACAATCACAGAAAAAATTAAGAGAAAGAATCAATAAATCACACAACACAATATGTATCTGGGGAAATCCTCACCTAAAAAACCTGCTATCTATATATTTCATATAGTGAATATCATGAAATAATACAATGCTTTTTATATTCATGAGAAACCTCTGCACTCTGTTGATTGTATCACTCTGATCTAAGCAAGCTTGGTCCAATATTTAACCACTTATTCGCCTCTGCCTGAACAACCTTTCTTACATATTCCTTGGCTAATTGAGCCCCTATTAATTAGGAAATTCACATCAATAGATTGCGCAATACATCCAAGGCATCTTGATGACCTCATGCATGACTTGTACAAATTTCTAATTATACAACTGATAGTTCTATTCCCTTTAACTCCAATCTCAAATGGGCCTTCGTTACAACTAACATGAAATGATTATTTATAGAGAATTATCAGTTATATGATTGAACAATGGATGTGAATTAAATCATAATTAATTCACTGGACCTATCACTAGCTCATCTCTCAGTTAGAACTAGTTAAACTGATTTTAACTCAAATAATTGAGTTAACTAATTACAACTCAAAATAAACTGTAACTAGGCCCCCCTAAAACTTAGAGTGAACTCTACATGCCTTTAGTTTTACCCCAAACTCGAATTGACTGAGATAACTAAGTCTTTCTAACTCAGTTAACTCATACAAGTTGTCATGTGATGTGGAATTACAATTTACTTCTAATTTAATTAAGGGAAAATTAAATCAGAAGCCTCATGGGTGTCATTTTCAACACATAGGTTGGATAGGCGAACTAGGTTCTTCTTCTTCTTCCCCAATAGGTTCTTCAAAAATTTTAGGATGCTCACCTATAGGGTTTTCTAACTCCCCTGTAGTCAGAGAGGGAAGCTCATAGTCAGTGAAGAAGAGTGAAGGTTGATTGTGTGAGGATGTGGGGGTTTTTGGTAGAAATTTTCCTTGGTTTTCCCTACTCCTATGAGGCATGAAAGAATTTTTTTTTGGTTTTTATAACTTTTTCAAAACTATATGCAAAACAAAAAGCAAAAACGAGCAGCTTAAGAAAAAACACACATCTACTTAGACAGCTCCCCGGCAATGATGCCAAAAAGTGGTGAGACTTTGTAATTCACCAAAAGTGTTGCAAATCACATGGGCTACTCAACTATAATTATAAACTCAAGATTCATACAAACTTAGAGGTGACAATGCTATATGCACAATAGATGGATTCTACTCATCCCACCCTCAACTAGGTCTTCCGATGAGTAGTGCATCTAGGCCATTCCTTCTACTGGATTAAAGTGAAACAAGCTAATGTAATGCAGAGAAATACTTCTAATTGAGAAAAAGAGAGTGTTTATCAATTGCTACTTGCAACTGGTATTGAAATCAAACCATGAATAAATAACAGCTAACCTAGCTGCAGAAAATAAAACTACACTACAGTGCAATCATCTATCTATCTATCCAGTCACTTGGTAACAAAGGGACTACTTTATCTCACACACTACCAAATCATTAATCAAACCTATATCTGATGTTCCAACTAAATCACACTTACATGTAATTTTTGTCCAATTTATGCTAATTCTATGATTAAATAAACACTAATGCCTACTCTGTTTTCGTAGCAAGGGAATAATGGTTTGGAGTGGCCTAGGGGTATCTTGTGGTCATGAATCCATAGTTGGGGGTCAGATACATCCTATCCCGGGTTAAAAGGGTAGCATGGATCAAAAATTGAGTGGAAATGGGGACATATAACTATGCTAAAAGAGGCTGCTGCAGGAGCCCTGTATTGCTATAGAAATATCTGAAATGCTATAGGAAGGTGGACGGGAAGGTTCAAAGGGTAAAGAGGATGAGAGAAAGGTTTCCGAAGGTGGAAGGAAGTGGAAGTAGGTGAGTGAGGGTGAGAAACACCTTCATCCAAGCTTAGAGCTCTTTAAGGGCATGTTTTACACTAGGAGAGTTGTTCACGGTGGTCATGTAGATGATCTCATAAAATATGGTTTTGGTGGAAGAATTGAAGGTTGGAGGGAACAATGATGGAGTCCAAGATGTAGGTGATGAAGGGGTCCTTTCTTGAAGCTTCAAACAATCCTACAACCATTGCATGCGTCCATTCATTGATTATTGACAAAATAAACAAATTAGGAGTGGAAAAGATGAGTTGAATTTAAAGATTATCTAATTTATACCAAAATTATGATCTAACCAACAAACTAACTTCTAAGTAAAGAAAACATGTGAAATTCAAGATAATTAATCATAAACATGTTTCTAAGAAATCATAAAAAAAAAAATTGGCTTGTGGTTGGAGGTCCTTCTACTCATGCTCCCAGGAGAGAGATGGGGTAGAGGCTACAATCACAGTTTAATAGATTTTTCTGCTACTAGAATGCAAGAACTAAAAAAAGTACTGAAAATTAAAGAGAGAATCCAAGTACACAAGAGGGACTTAGATAATGGATTGGGCCCTAACCTAAGAGCATCATCTATATGAAACTAACTCAGTAATGGATCAAACAACAACTTCTCATTATCATTGCATCAAATTCTATTACATCATATGACAGTCAAAAAATAATAATCCCGAGCTCAAGAGATACCTAGTTGAATTCTTTTTCGAATCCTAATGATATTTTTCTACATGTTTATTTATACAAAAGGGTAGCTACCAAAAAATCCCTAGAAAATAGGAGTATGGTCTCCTTGATCTCGAGAAGGGTGGAGCTTGACTCCTCATAACTACCACTTTCTTGGATTCCTTTGCCTTCAATTTGATGAGAGAGATCTTGGTGTGATATTGGGTTGATTGAGGGAGTCAAGGAGGTGGAAAACCCTCCTACAATATCTCCTTTTTGTCTACTCTGAGCCCTTATGTGGAAATTTTCTAAAAAATGGATCCATATCCTGCAATTAAATCATATTAGGCTACATAACATGAAAAACATCTTTCACCCTTATCACTAAGCATAAATAACAAAAATGTAAATAAATGTGAGAGAGAGATGGTTAATAAGTTGAAAGATGACATTGTGAACCATTAATATGTACCTATTGATGAGCCTCATTAGCATTGTCACCCACAACCTTGATAATGGTGTAAGTCCTGTATCAGAGTGGTCATATCTTCTGATGGGCTTTAGCAAGGTGTTCCTTCTATAAATGAAACCAAAAATTTTTGCCCACCTGAAACTTATGTGGCACCCAATGTTCATCATGATGTTGCTTGTACTTGGCATTGGACTTCTCCAATATGTCATGAACCTGCTAGTGGATGTGCTAGATGTGTTCAATAAAATTGGTTGCTTTATCAGTCCCAGACTATACATGGGTGGATTATGTCTGTGTAATTGCATGAGGCATGGCAACATCAACCAGAAAAAATGGTTGAAATCCCATACCCACTTGAAAGGGACTGCGACGAGTCATGCTATGGAGAGTTGTGTTATAGTTGTGTTGCACATAGGGAAGGGTATCATCCTAGGTTCGTGGATGCTTTGAGTTGTAGATGCAAAGTATGTGCACTATCATCCTATTGACGACCTCTCGCTGGCCATCAATTTGGGGATGGAATGAAATCGACTTGGCACTACAAGGAAAAGACCCTCTAGCAGATGTTTTTGAGGAACCCCACAGAAAAATACCCATACATCCGTTTCTAGCGGAGGTTACTAGAGGAGGCTGGTGAGCGGAGGGTTTTGCAGATGTTTTCCGCTCGGTGTGTTTATCATTAAACATCGCCCCGGTGCTATGGAATCGCGAAAGCACCGATGCGCATAAAAACATTGGCACACCGGACACTGTGCACTCCGTACACACATGCTCGGTGCGTCGTATTATTCTATAGCACCGGTGCATCACAACTCTTCCACGTCGGTGCATTATAAAACACCACGCCAAAACCGAACCACCCGGTGAGGTAGAAAGAAACTGCACCGGTGCATCATAAAACAACGTGCCAAAATACAAACCGATCGGCGCATTCATAAGAAACAGAACTGGTGCGCCTATAAACCACGCGCACCGGTAAAGGGTTAAATAAAAAAAACTATGGAAAAAAACCCGGATTTTTCATTTTTCCAGTGCTTGTGAGCTCTCAATTACCAGCGCGATCTACTATAGAATGCACCGGCGCACACAAAACATTGGCACACCGGATAGCATGTGCGACGTACACACCTGCCTGAGGCATCCTATAATGGTAACACACTGGTGCTTCACTACTCTTCCGTGCCAGTGCATCATAAAACACCGCGCCAAAATAGAAATGTGTCGGTGCGTTCTTATCCAAGAGCATCGGTGCGCCTATAAAAATCATGCACCGGAATAGCTTTAAATAAAAAAATTAAGGCCAAAAAACTGGTGCTTTACGACTATTTTACACCGGTGCTTTACAAATATTCTGCCTCGGTGCATCATTAAAACATCGTGCCAAAACTGAAACATCCCGGTGCGTTGTTAGGGAATTGCCCCGGCGCATCATAAACAATGTGCCAAATCTGACACAGCCCGGTGCGGTTGTAAGCAAGTGTACCAGTGTTCCTATAAAACCTCACGCACCGGAACAGGGTTAAATAATAAAAAAATTTACGGCCAAAAAATGGCATTTTTCACTTACCTCAGTGCTCCGGAGCTCTCAAGCATCGGTGCCATTTCCCTTTCTCTAAGCCGCCTTGACATCGGTGCTCTCATTGCACCCATTGCATGCACTGCGGCTATGCATTGACCACCAATCTCCATCTTACATTTTGAAAAATGGTGGGAAAATTTTCTTTTGCAAATTTTACCGCTAATATGCCTCCTCGACAGTGAAATGTACAGGTATTTTTCTAGTTTTTCCATAATTAAGCCTTTTAGCGGATTAGAATTTGAAATAACCTTAAAAATAACCATTATATATATATATATGTCGCGCGATGCGCTTGAGCCATTCGGCTCGCACCGGATAGCGGTGCTTCCTATAAAATTTACAGGCCGCACTGCCACCGGTGCTAACAGTATCCACACCGTTTCTGGGGTGGAAACGAAAGGTGCCTTGCATAATTTTAAATTAAAAAAAAAAGGTGGTGCACTCATTTAGCCAGGCGCACCATTGACCATTGGAATCACAGTGTGGTGCACTGACGGAATTATCCACCCTGGTGTATATCAATGCATCGCCTTCTGCATTCCGAGAGGGTCAATGGTGCGGTCGGATAAAAGACTGCACTGTCGACTATGTAATTGTCATGAAGTCAGTGTGCTAACATAACTATACGCTCTGGGGCATATATTTCACTCAACGCACCACTATTTTGACCTTAGATATAGTCAACGGTGCTTGAAAAAAAGACAGCTACACCGAGGCCGGTGTGTTGTATTTCATTAGGGGCACCGCCACCGGTGTGCTACAAACTTAAGCCACACCAGAATTGGTGCAGGACTGTTTTTGTGGTGCACTGACTAGTTTGTTTTTTTTTTTTCAAAAAAAAAAATATATGTATATTTCTAAATACATGTCTATTTTAATTAAAAAAAAATATTTAATATGTCAATGATTCAGAGAGAAGAGGAGGAACAACAGCAACAAGAGGCAGAACAATATGACATGATTCACCAATGGGAGGTCCGAGAGAGGGAGAGAGATGCATACCCTCGCCCTATTACAGCAAATACCCAGGGGATCCTTAGGCAAGTAGGCCTCCTCAAGTTCTATGAGGAGGCTACTTCCCTAAAGGCCCATAGTGTGTTTTTGAGATATCTTATCCACAAGTGGAATGCCCACCAACAGGCTTTCTAGGTTGGTCCTGACCAGTGGTACACACCCACTGAGGAGGATATTTATTATATTAAAGGACTATCGAGGAGAGGGGTGGATTTTCCCTCATTCCCAGATGTGCCAGCTGGTTGTGTAGCAAGGAGTTAGTTAGTTTACTCCCAGAGATACATTGGAGCACATGTATTGTCTCCTTCAGAGTTTCAGGTACCTAGAGGTCAGTTACGTATAGGTGCATTTGGTAGACAGGATGTGCAGTGCCTCTCACTTATCATTTCGACCATTTCGCACAACACTAGTGACGGGAAACACATTAGTTGCTCACTTTTATATTATGTTGATTCTTTACTACAACAACCATGACTTGTCAGGTGGTATGCCATTTATTTGCGGTAGTTTTGTATATCCTTAGATAAATATCGTGCTCATGCATAAGGGAGGGTCAAATTCCCTTTTGCTTTAGAGTTGTTTTGTTTATTTTTTGAGAGGTTTCCAGAGATGAGATCTAGTTTTGTTTGATGGCCTCGTAGGCCGATGTTCGAGGCCCGGATGCACATGTGAGGGAAGATGATGCCCAAGACGGGAGCCACTATGTTTCCAGCCAGGATATCACATGATGCACTGGACTTACTAGCCAATGTTGACGGGCTGCATCCCTTCATTATGGTCCCATGTCCTTATGTTGGATTAGATTGGCGAGGGTGTCCCAACATGCTCTTCACAGATAATGAGCTGGCATATGATAGAGGTAATATTAATGTTTTATTTATATTTATTCTAACATGTTCTTTAATTTTTTTTTTATTAAATTGTGTAATGGAATTGTCTAATTATTGTTGTGTACTTGTATATATTTTGCAGACATTGGCTCTTTTGATGGTGAGGAGATGCCGGATCCACCACATGATCCAGGTGTGGATCCTAATGATGATCAGGACATGGCCGATGCTAAGGATGATCATGATCAGGATGAGGCCAGTGCAGTAGAGAGACATGCTCCTGATGGTGCAACGGTATCGTTTTTTGCTAGGCACGACCGACCTAAGACTAGATATAGGATGGAGTTGGGAAACCAACTTAGTGCATTGATTTTTGAGGTGGGCATCAGGCCCGCTCATTACAGAGACATACAGGCCGATGATAGGCTATTACAGATGTGGAGAGGCATACCGCGTGACATGTACAACCTGATGCGGCATGTCGTAGGAGCTACGACGATTGTTACGCGACTGAGGAGGACTGTCCGTAGCCATAGACATAGTCGAGCCGCAGCACGTGATGGATAGTCCACAAGCAACGATTCATCATCTCATGATCGTTCACCTCGCGCCGCGCCTGATGAGCATGAGGCTCCACTAGCAGCATCTAGCAGTCATCATGGAGATGAGGCAGGACCATCGGACACGTCCAGTCAATAGCCTGCAACATCCATCAGTACTAGTCACTATCATCAACAAGTTGGACCATCGACCATCGAGGCTACACTATTGACTGAGCAGGCCTCCACTACTACTGCTTATATTGATGTTGTAGTACCACTATTTGATGCATCCATCAATACTAGTGATCGTGATCGTGAGCAAGCTCGACCATCGACCTTTGAGGCTGCACCCTTTACTGAGCAGGCCTCCACTTGTACTGCTATTGTTGTTGTTATACTACCACCAGCTGATCCATGACATTTATATTACAGTTGTATATTTTTAACATTATTCAGTTATATATATATGGTCCATGTATTTTATATTCATGTTGTAGTTGTACTTAATTTACATGTTGGTGATCGTCATGATGTGGTGCATATTGTTAGGTCATGTTAGATATGTTCATTTATTGTTTAGCTTGCAGATAGATGTGTATATGTGATAGCATGAGTTATTTGACATGAGATGTATATTTGATGTTTGTGTTGTGATGATGTTAATATATAATGTTAATTTGATGTTTGAATGTGTTTTTTAGTCGAATATGATGTTTGTACGATGGTTATCATGCTCGTGATGATGTTTATTAATTAATTTAATATTAAATGACCATGATATTTATTAAATATTATGTCGTGATTGTAATTGAAATTTTAATTTTAATTGTATGTAAAATTGTAAAATTGTATTTGTATTGTACTAATTGTAATTTTAACTGTAATTGTATGTAAAATATTTAATGTAAAATTGTAATTGTAATTGTACTATTTAATTTATTGTGAAATGATTGTAAATGTATATAAGAAAAATTGTAAAATTGTAATTGTATGTAAAATTGTAAATGTAATTTTAATTGAATTGTATGTAAAATATTTGTAAAATTGTAATTGTAATTGTAAATGTAATTCTATGTAAAATTGTAAACGTAATTGTATGTAATATTAAACTTGTAATTGTAATTCTAATTGTAATTCATGTAATTCATGTATGTGAAATTAATATAAAATTGTAACTGTAATTGTATGTAAAATATTTGTAAAATTTTAATTCTATTAATGTGAAAATTTTAATTGTATTAATGTGAGTTATTTGTAAATTTTAAAATAACTGTAAAATAACAAATTTAGAATAATACGAATTTTTGTAACATAATAAAGTTTAGAAAATAATGAAAATAAATTCATGTACTTTAGAATTATCATTATTTTATCATGATCTTACATACAAAAAAAAAGAACTTTATACAGTCCGATGCGCTTATCATCATAACACGCACCGGTGTGTCGTATTACAAAGACGCACTAGTGCTTCATAACTCTTTCGCGCTGATCACGAATAAACGCAAATAAAAAAAAATGCAACTATATTTTCTTTAAGTGAAAAAAAAGCGGCAATTTGAAAAATGGGCGGCAAAATATTTTCAAAAATCTAATTTCATAAAATAATTCTTTAAATACTAAACACTTTTCATTATTTCACTATTTTTGCTAACATTTTCAGCTAGATATTTGCATGAGACAAACCTGGAGGAAGAGAGCATGAGGGAACTGTGGAGCAGAGAAATACATTCGAATAGAAGTATTCAGACAATTAGAAACCAAAACTCTCGTGATTCAAACCCTGTATCATAGAATTTCAAACCATATCGTGATTAAATTTGATTATTTTTTTTACTTTTTTCTGCAGTTTTATCCATTTTTACCCTAAACCCTTCATTTTTTTTGTTTTTTCCCTTTCTTCTCCTTGTTTCGATGATTTTAGAAATAGGGTTTTTCATTTTATATTGACATCCAACCCACGAGACGATTTGCATAGTCGGATCCCAATTCATTCGGCCATTGCGTGAATTTCTGGGAAAAATGGACTTTTTCTTTATCAGTGCGCCCTACTTACCCTACCGCATAATATAGTGCACCGCACAAGTACTATGTAATAAAAAATTGAAAACAAATTTTCTAAATCCGTGCGCCATATCTGAAATAGGGCACCAGTGCTCCATTTAACGAGGATAGCACTGTACGGTGTATTAAACTATTTTTTTGGTGTGTTTATAATACCCCACGCATCGTATGGTCTATTACACTATTTTTGTGGTGCGTTTATAATACCCAATGCACCGTATGGTCTATTATACTATTTTGCGGTTCGTTTTTAATATCCCCATGCACCGGATATGGTGCATACCTCATGAAAGGCGCACCGGTGTCTTGAGATTTATTTTCTACTTGAAAAGTTGAGGATTTATTTATAAATATATTAATGAATTATATGGTACATGTTTCAGATTGATAAAGAAATGACTGAAAAGAGATCAATTAACAAAAATACTGATAACACATTAAGAAAAGAAAAAAAGGCATGTTCTTTATAAAAAATATTATTTTTGAACTATATGTAAGTTTAACTAATATGTATTGTTTATTGTGTATCATGCAGAGCCACAAAATGACGAAGCTCGATATGATTATTTATGATCTAGGACCAGAAGAGCGTAAAATTTTAATTGAAGAATTGCAAAAGGATGAATAAGGTGAATGAAAAAATAATATCGATCCAATATGAGTTTCTTTTTTTAATTATCATTAATAATATACTTAAAATTATTAGATAACATGTGTCAAACAGTCTACTAATTCACATCTATTTAATGTTCTACAGGGACCAACAACTCAGAAAAGGAATGTTGTTCTAAGAAAAGAAAAAAATAGAACATGCAAATGAAAATGAATTGCTCCTTAGCTCATCTGGAGTGGTGCTAGAGGTTAACGAAAAGGGGAAAAACTTTTACAAAAGTTTGAGGGATCTAGTGGAACAAATGTATAGACGTTCTTTCCACTTACAATACAAAAATCAATCCAATGATTCCAAGAACCAAATTTTATCAAAACTACACGAAGAGTTTCCAGAGAATTGATCAATGAGACATGTCAGACTTTTAATAGCAAAAACGTACAACAACAAAAAATGAGTGAAAAGTAATATTCCTTTAAATGTTTGTCTATAATTATTTATAAATATCACTTTTGTGATATTTACTTTTCATATATCAATATAAAAGTTAAATATTTTATTGTCATATTACATTTTCAGGAAGATTATGAAAATCTCAAAAGATGAACGAGCTGATATCAGAAATATGCTAGTAGGAATGTCCAAAAAAGTGTACAAGGAGATGGTTAAAGAAATGGACAAAATTGCATCGCAGGAGGAACCATCTCAACAACAACGTGCTTCAAATGTAATATGTAATCATTGACTTTTCGATCATTAGGTACAATAAATAAACAATTTAACATTAAATATTAATTTTCAAGATTTTTCTTGCTGAAAAGAAAAGAAAATGGAACCCATTCAGCACATAAAACAGGACGACAAAGAAGAAAAGGGTTGATATCTAAGTTTGTGAGTAATTGTTACTTCCTTATAACAACTTAACTAGATTTCTTTTTTGTATTTTTTAAGTTGTTTTACAAAAATCATCATTGAATGTCTTCAAACAAGTGTTAACATACAAAGAAGAACCATCAGACAAATTGATTGAAATTGGGTTAAATATGGGTTGTGAGTATATGTTGGCATATCAGAAATTAATTGTGGAATTTGTAAGCATCTATCGATCTTGTTTTACTTAGCTTCGTCTATAATTAATAGAACAAAAACATATTTTATATTAAATATATGATTTGTTATGGGGTATAAAACTTGCAGGAAACAAAGTATGGAACTGCGCCAATAGATGAAATTTTGAAAGATGGCATGGTACATGGTTTTGAAAGAATGTGTATAGTTTATGAGTCAATTGTTGCTATGGTACATCATTTTTCTTTTCGATTTACATTGACGTATATTATTTAATATTGGAATTTTCATTATTCTCACCAATGTATATACACTCATTTCAATTTATTTTTATGTTTGTAGATGGAAAGTGAAGAAGAAGAAAACAATCAATGCCGTGAACACAACATTCCTGAAAATAACCCAAGTCATGGAAGTAGCTCTAGCAGTGACAGCAGTTCAAGCGAAGAATGATGATCACTATGTAATTTGGATATCAAAGCAAGGCGTTTTATTTTTTGAAATATGTCTGTGAAATCAGACATTTTGTTTAATGTAATGGACATAGTGTCCCAATTGAAAGACAAAGGGATACGAATAATTGTCCCATTTTGTATGATAAAGATTGTCTTATATATATATATATATATATATATATATATATATATATATATAATCATAAAATATGTTTTAATTTATTCTATTGCGTTCTCCATTGTCGTTCTCAAATGCACTAATAAAAATTTAATTCATATGAATATTGTTATAAGATTATATATATGTGTCGACTTTTGATGAATAATGAATTTTTAAAAACCACAATAATTCTGATATGATATAACAAATTAATCCAAACAACACATTCAAATGCATTAATAAAAATGTAATTAATATGAATATTGTTATAAGATGTGTCGACTTTTGATGAATAATGAATTTAAAACAATCACAATAATTGTACTATCACAGGTCGATGTTTCTAAAAAAAAAAAAATGAAAACAGGTGCGTGTCAGTAACTGTCGACTGGTGCGTTTATATGTCTATACGCATCGGTGCCGTTGTACAATCTATGGGCACTGCACAAATACCGATGCTAGTTATAAATATCGGTGTGTTTGTGTGATACTACGTACTGGGGTGTTTATGTATCTATAAGCACCAATGCATTTTTACGATAAATGGGCACCACACGAATACCGATACCAATTATAAATCTTAGTGCCTTTCTATGATACGACGCACCGGTGCATCATAAAGGTATACGTACTAGTGAATTGATACAACCTATGGGCACCGCACAAATCCCAAGACCAATTAGAACATCCCCGTGCGTTGTATGACCAACACTACACCCGGTGCAGTTTTACACCTAAACG
Organism: Pinus albicaulis; assembly: GCA_034641835.2. Taxonomy (NCBI): domain Eukaryota; kingdom Viridiplantae; phylum Streptophyta; class Pinopsida; order Pinales; family Pinaceae; genus Pinus; species Pinus albicaulis. The sequence goes on from CM076574.1 coordinate 1,167,171,063, forward strand.
TCTTGGTGCGTTCGTTCGAGTGAGACAACCCCGGGGTGTCATCTTCATGTACGCACCGATGCGTTAAATCCAGAGTAGCACACCGATGAAAAAACTTCTGTAATAACCTCCGGCCACCCATTTTTTTTTAGTTGTTGAATTTTCGTTAAAAGCTCCGCCAAAACCTCCGTAACCATAAACGAATGTTGTAGCAAATGTTTTTGTGACAATTTTGGCCAATTTTATAAAAAACCTCCTTTATAACCTCCGCTAGAGGGTCTTTTCCTTGTAGTGTGGTGAGCTTGGTTTCCAATATTTCTAGAGGCTTGACTAGAATTTGCTTAGGAACCTACTATCTTGATCTAATATAATGGTTTAAGGGATCCCAAAATTTACCCACACTCATTCCAAGAAGATTTTGGCAGTGTCCTCTGTTGTGATACTCTTATTGCAGGCTGCTAGTATATCCATCTTAGAAAAATTTTCCACAACCACAAATACATAGTCATTACCATGCTTGGTAGAAGGGATTCCAAATATATAGTTCATGGAGATGGATTCCCAGGGTTCGTTGGGAGTAGGAAGAGGAGTGTACATTCCTTTATTTTTTATGGTTGGCTTGGCGTTGGAACATGAAGCATAGGATCTAATATATTTTTCAACATCTTGTCAGATTTTTGGCTAATAAAATAATTTTGTATTACGACCACAATTTTCTACACACCAAAGGGTTTTGAGACTCGACTGTAGTTTGCCTCCCAAGTCAGCTTGGCATTCTCGTTTGAAAGAACATAAAGGTGGCCTAGGTAGCATAATACTATGACCTGCAGGTGTAAATATGGAACTTGCTTTCCATCCACTAGCATCTGGTAGGTGGTGGTGAAATCTAGGTCATTTTTGTATAGTTTCAACCACCAAAGGTATCATGGACATAAGAGTTGAGATCAGTACTCAATGCTGCAATAGGGGGTTGATTGAGGAAATATGCAACATGATTGATGTTGCCCATTTTTTATTTAATGTTCAAGTGGATTTTTTTTCAAATATTTAGACCACTTATGATGGTGATTGTTCTACAACTTCCCTTATGTCTGTATAAAATGAAGAGGTAGATGATCTATGTGGATGATTGTCTCCTTCCCTAGAATGTAATGGTTCCATTAATAGCAAGCCTGCAGGATAGAATACATATCTTTATCATAGGTGGGCTAATTCCAAATTGTATCGAAAAGTGCCTCACTATGATAGGCCACTGAATGCATGTATTGGGTGAGGACTGCACCAATAGCATAGTCGGAGACATCTGTCTCAATTTAAAATTGTTGTTGCGGGTCAGGAAATGTGAGTAAAGGTGTAAAACAGAGGTGGTGATTTATCTCAATGAACTCCTTCTATTGGGACTCAAACCAAGAAAACTTTGTTTTCACTCTACCCTTGGTAATCTGACTCAAAGGCCAAGTGATATGGGAAATTCCCAACAAGAATCTTCGATAAAAATTGGAAAGGCCCAAAAAGCTGTGAAGCTCTGCTAGAGTGGTCAGGGCTGGCCAATCCCGAATGACATGGATCTTATCTGGATCCACATGAATTACTTTCTCATCTATTATGTAACCCAAATATTGAACCAGGATCATACCAAAGATGTGGTTATCCAAGTTGGCACACAGTTCGTGTTGTCGCAGGGTTTGAAGGACCTGCTAAATGTGTTGCAAGTGATCTTCCCAATCCTTGTTGAAGATGAGGATCTCATCCAGATAAAAAATCACAAATGAGTTGGTGAAGGGCCACAATATGTCATCCATCAACCTAATAGAAGTAGAAGGGAAATTTGTCAACTCAAAAAGCCTAACCAATCATTCAAAAGAACCTTCCTTGGATTTGAAGGCGGTCTTCCATGCATCTGCAAGCTCTATTGGAACCTAGCGATAGCTAGACTTAAAATCAATCTTGCTAAAATAATTGACCCCCTTGAGTTGGTCCAGAAGGTCATCAATATGTCGGATTGGATACCTATTCCTGATATTGATTTTTTTTAGGGCCCAATAATCAATGCAAAGCCTCCAGGTCTCATCCTTCTTCTGTAAAAATAAAATCAGACTCCCACGAGTTGAGTAACTTGGTCAGATGTTCCCTTTTTGTAGCAACTCCTAGATCTATTGCTTGATCTCTTCATTTCCAGAATGGAGTGGTGGTATATTGGCCCATTTGGTAGAGGTGCTCCAAGAGTCAGATTGATCTAATGCTTGACCTAACAGTGCAAGGGTACCCCTATGGGTGAGGAGAAGATGTTCCGATATTCTTCCATGACCTTATCCACCTGCTTCTAATGCATGGAGGAACCCTTCTCGGGGGCCATGGATGTCGCCACGATATTCCCCTTACTTTGAGAGCGAATAATAAAGAAAATGAATTTCCCAGTCTAGGAGATGATCTTACTGCATTACTTAGTAGATATCAAAGAGATGATTGTAGGCAGGGCTACCTCTAGTATCATGTATAAATTATTGGCCAAACTATTAATAAAATTGTGAGGCCTAGAATCATATACAACATCATGCTTCCACAAGTATGGTCAACCTAATACATCACAAAGTTCAAGAGGAGCAATGCCACACAATACCTCATTTTTAAGGGTTTGATGTTGTAGGGAAGGCGACACTACTGGATGACGCAAAGATCTCGTCCTTGGTGGATCCACCAAATGGTGTATGGCTATGAGTGTGGTGTGGTTGGTAGGCCCAAATGCTTAATGATTTTCACTGAGATGATGTTCTTTTGGCTACCGCTGTCGAAAATGAACTACAACGATGACCCCTTCACCCACATCTGTGAGTGGAAGAGATGCTCCCCTTCCTTTGGATATTTTGGCTCAATATTTTGGACCTTGGTAGTGGAAATGGTGGTGTTGGGCTTTGCATCGATAATATGCTTCCCTTTGTCATTACCCTTGTAATGGTCTAACTCTTAGTCCAAACATGCATTTGACTCTGAAGCCTTCAACTCGACCACTAGTGACTGCTTGGAATAAAACTCACTTGTCCTTCTTCTTCTTCGTGGTGTTGTTCTTTGCTTGTGGATTTTATGGGTTGTCCTGGGTCACCCCACCTTGGATTTGTGATTTTTTCTATGATTTGGTAGTGCCTTTTCCTTGCTTTGGATTCACATATCCAAAGTCTAGCTTATTATGTTAAATTTTTTGCTCAATTTTGGTAGCATATCTGTATGTTGCATCAAGTGAGGAGATGTCAAGGAACTCCATCTCTTCATAAATGTATTTTTTTAGACAACCGCGGTACTTGAGAACCATATGTCACTCAGAGTCTTTGATACCTAGCTTTTTGCATAGAGTATGCAAAATATTTTTGAAATTATGCACATGTTGGTCCCTTTGTTGTCGTAGTGTTGTCCATTATATGTATTTTTCCTCATAGATCCCCACAAGGTAATATTTTTCCTTAACAATGTCTTGGAAAGAGTTCTAAGTGGGTGCAACAGTGAACATAGAGGGTTACTTGGTATTTTTCTCATATTAAGTTTCCCACCAATCCTTGACATGGGGAGAAGGCAGTGAAAAGGTATTATTCTTCCTATCAGAGAAACTATGGACAAAAAAATAACCATCCAACATATTCAACCATTTATCTACAACATTTGCATCAATTTTACATTCGAATATAGGGATGTCGAAGTTCACTTTTACCTTGAAGGGGGTGGTGCCTATAAAGTGATTACTAGATGAAGATGTGTCGTCGGTGGGCATTCGCCGAAGGATACGGGAAAATTTGTCCATCATCTCATTCCTTTTCCACTCAAGTGTAATATTCCTACTTAGCCTAAGCTAAGAGGAATATTCATTTTTGTTTTACTTTCTGTTGCATGAATAAATGAATAAAGGAGGACATGTAAAAATCCTGAAAAGATTGAATAAATAAATGTCTATGTGAACAAAGATAAATCAGGGCCATGTAAATAAATCACTGCAGGTGTGAAATGGGTTTAAGCTGTGAGACTGGGTCAACCATGACCAAATATATAGAGTTGTCTAGATTCAATGTATCTCATAAAGGGACAACACATTTCTAGAAGGAGGCCCCTCATGTGAAAGGAGCTAACTCATCAAGGTGGTTTAGGGTTTGCAAAGGCTTTCATCTTATAAAAGGAAGGAGAATGCAGCAAAAGAAGGTTGTTGATTGATTATATTTCTGAGTATCTTGTCTTTTTAGACAAATACTATTCTATGTTGTTTAGTGGAGGATTGTGCTGCTTAGCACTTGGAGTTCCTATGTAGGGATTTCACCTCTTCCTTTGAGGATTCTTGGAGGAGTATTTGCTAATTTGATCCACTATCATGCTTGAGGCCAAGCACTACTTCCAATTGCAACGCAGATCTAGTGAGGGCTTGTCTGCTTTTGTAAGTTGCAGTAAGTGGGATTTTAGATCTGCAGAGATCTAGCTTGTTTTGGGAGCCTCTTCTCATGGAGTGTGTCTTTTAAACTCCTAAAATAGTGCCTCTCCTATTTGCACTTCAGATCTATAACTTGGCAGTTAGCCATCTATGTAATTTGAGCTACAAAACTGTTTCCATTGAGGAACTGCGTTATTTTGATATGAGATTCTTCATGGTGTTTTGATCACAATTTTGATGAGAGATCTTTGGTGCTGGGCTTTGCCTTCCACTTTGGTGATCCATGGATTAGCTTGCTGATCCATGTTCTATTTAGATCTGATCTATTGTAATGTAATGCTATATTCATAAATTACTGCATCATTTTACAGATCTACAACTTGAAACTCAGATCTACTCTTGTTTATGCATAATTTGGTCAAAACCCCAAGGGGATCTTGCAAATAATACTATCTAGTTTCCAGATCTGAAATAGATCTGATGTTTTGCCCACAGATCTGTCCTAGATCTGATTTGTAATATGAAATTTCTATAGCTCCTTTAAATAACGTTGTTGAGCCATTTCTGCAGATATATATTTGTTGTAGCTATCTTTTCTGAGGATTTCTTGCTCTATTGCCTCATGTATTCTATTTTATACTTAAAAAGTTTCATTATAATTCTGATTTGTTGCTGTACATTCATAAGTTAATCATATTTGATTCCCTCCTACTCATACTATCCAGGACTTCGTTATTTCTGAAGAAGTTTGTTGTGCATAGCTACAACCCCTCTTGTAGGGTGTTTTTCAGTTAGACTAGGTGGTGGGAGATCTGTTTACCACACCTAGTTTGATTTGTTTTTTCTCCCCTTTTGGATCTAGGCTCCAAATCTGATGATCTAAGGGATCCAAGGTTGTAAACTAATTTTTTTACATCAATCTCCCAGGAGTGCGTTATTTCAGATTCAAGGATAATTTGAGTTTCCAAGACTTTTGTCACATCAAGGACAGAAGAAGACCAAGGTAGCAGTATAGAGATGGTGGGTTCTTTCATAATTAGGATATACACCACTCTATAGGCAGATTATTTTTGCCAAAGTTTGATGGATCATCCTCCAGTTCTACTAAGGCATGGGTAGAAAAACTGGATATTTACTTCCAGTTGAATAAAGTCCCTGAGACTGAAGCCATCAAGATTGCAGCGCTGCACTTTGAAGGTGAAGCACACAATTGGTGGTTCCATGGGTTGTCTACATTGGGACATAACAATCTGACTACCTATGCTAAGTTTACTAGAAGACTGGTGGAGAGGTTTGACAAAAAGGATCCTGAAGCACTCTTCATAAGCCTTGCAAAACTGAATCAATTAGGGGATGCAGAGACTTATATCTCTGAGTTTCTAATATTATCAGTCATGGTCCCTGATCTATCTGTAGCAAGGAGAGTCTACATGTTCATCGATGGACTGGAGGAACCTTTGCATGGGTTGGTTAAATCTACCAAGCCCATCACTTTTCATGATGCCATTGAGAGGGCTAAAGACCTCCAATATGCCTTGCCAAAAGAAAAGGCAACTTTCCAAAGCAAGGCCCCTCACTTTTCTAAGGGGAAGGATGGAAAATCTGCTCCTCCCAAGGAGAGCTCTATGAAGAAGCCTCTTGATATTGATCTCAGGAGGGAATTGAGGAAAAATAAATTGTGTTTCACCTACCAAGAGTCATGGGCACCGGGACATAGATGTGCTGCAGGAAAAGCACACTACATAGAAGTCTTCTCAGATCTTTAGGAGGAAGATGAAGATGATGAACCTAGGATGGGTCACAACGCTGATGATGATGAGGAAGATCAATCACCATCCAGATATGGGAAGGGAGCCTTTGCTCCAACAAGTGGCACTCTTGCCTCTTTGAGAGAAGTACCTAAGTACTTGACCCTAAGAGTACAAGGTTCAGTCATGAATCAGAGAGTATCTGTCCTGATTGACAGTGGGGCAACCCACAACTTTATTGATGCTCATCTTGTGCAAAAGAGAGGAATCCCTACTGATAATTTTGAAAGATTTTCTATTTTGGTCCCAGGAGATAGGACCATACAATGCATGCAATATGTTCCATCACTCTCTGTCACTATGGGATCCTACACTCTGGTGGATCACTTATTTGTAGTTGACATACCAGACACCAACATCATTTTGGGTGTCCAATGGTTGATTACCTTGGGGAAGGTTACCACTGATTGGAAAGCTTTGCAAATGGAGTGGGTGGACTTGAAGAGTGGGAAACCACAAATGATTCAAGGCATGCACACTTATCCTTCACCTAGTACTTCCACACAAACAATAGAGATGGATTTGTGCAGTGGAAGCAGGGATCTCATAGTTCCTTCTCACATGTTCATGATGATGCTATAAGGGACATTCTTATCTAATGGCAAGCCACCTGGAATGCCATCAGATTCAGATCTTGTGGGGAAGGCTCCACAAAGTGCTGCTCCAAATCTAGATCAAGGAAGGATTGGAGTAATGAGAGACCAAGTCATAGCGTTAGAGGGATTGGGACAACCTAAGTATGAGGGAGATCTTCTTCCTGCATCACTATCTCTCTCTCTCTTTTCTGAATCTGCGCTATGGGGGGAGAAAAATGGGAGGATTAGCCTTCCCAAAAACAATTTTGGCATGTGTAATGTCGAAAAGGAGACTAGCAACATGACAATCACTTCCATGGATGTATCAAAATCACTGTCATTGTTGAGCAGTGTGGATCTTTATTGGAAATCTCAACTGCTTGTAGAGTATTCCAAAGATCTCCACACAAGTATGATACTAGATGGCATGCAACAAGAATAGGGCTACTTAGTCCAAGGGGGAGTCATCTATTATCATGGTAAGGTCTTCTTGGCTAGAGCTTCCAAGCTCAAGGAGAAGATCCTACAAGGAGCCTATGAATAATTCTTCCTCAGCCATATGCATTCAATGAAGATCTATACTCTGATCATGAAGAGTTTTGATTGGGAAGGCATAAGAGAGGACTTACATCAGCACTTTCAAGAGTGCCATAGCTATGGAGGATTGGGGCAGCCAATGGAATCTTTACAAGAGTCACCCCAGCCAGCTCTTCCTTTGCTTGAGAGGAGGGGAATGCTCATGCACCACTCCATATGTATGAAGGACTATGATGGTAAAGGATTTGATCAGGCCAAGCAAGTTTTATTTTCTGATCTATTACATTCCTTTGCCATGTTTTTGTAGGATATGACTCCTAAAGGGAGTGAGAGATCATGTGGATATCATGGCTTGATGGGGGCCAATAGAAATTCTGAGCTTGGCCACTCCCTTGTTGTGCAAAGGGAGGTTCATTTTCATGGTGGGTGATTCCCAAAGGCACCAAAATTATGTAACATCTTCAGCCATGTTAAGGTGACTCATGCAGCAAATGTGTGGTGGGAATGCCACTTTCCACACCTGGATCTAATGAAGACAAGATGTGCACTGCGCTGGCATCACATGTGGGATTTTGACCCACCTCCTCAAGTTCAGATTTCAATTTGCATATATGTAGTCTTGCTTCCATACTTGGATGATATAGTTGTATTTTTTTTTGGATTGTATAGACAGAAGATGGGTAGCTTGTATGTACCGCATGGGTTGGAAATTCTACCTGTACTTTATGATACATGTTTTAGATGTAGCATTGTTTCAACCATGTTTATTTCTGTTGATTTTTTCACTCCTGAAGGGATGGACTATGCATATATTATGTTGGCTTTGGAGGAACAATTCATGATGTATTGGCTTGTTGAGCATTTGGCTTATGATAAGGACTTAATCCTTGATGATGCCATCAGTGGAGGAGGAGAAGTACTACAACTCTTACCCTATCAGTTGCTTGAGGACAAGCAACATTTTGGAGGGGAGGACTGTAATATTCCTACTTAGCCTAAGCTAAGAGGAATACTAATTTTTTTTTACTTTCTGTTGCATGAATAAATGAATAAAGGAGGACATGTAAAACTCCTGAAAATACTGAATAAATCAATGCCCATTTCAACAAAGATAAATCAGGGTCATGTAAATAAATCACTGCAGGTGTGAAAGGAGTTTAAGTTGTGAGACTGGGTCAACCTTGACCAAATCTACAACGCTGTCTAGATTCAATGCATCTCATAAAGGGACAACACAGTTCTAGAAGGAGGCCCCTCATGTGAATGGAGCTAACTCATCAAGGTGTATTAGGGTTTGCAAAGGCTTTCATCTTGTAAAAGGAAGGAGAAGGCAACAAAAGAAGGTTGTTGATTGATTATATTTCTGAGTATCTTGTCTGTTTAGACAAATACTATTCTCTGTTGTTTAGTGGAGGATTGTGCTGCTTAGCACTTGGAGTTCCTATGCAAGGATTTCACCTCTTCCTTTGAGGATTATTAGAGGAGTATTTGCTGATTTGATCCACTATCAGGCTTGAGGCCAAGCTCTACTTCCAATTTCAACGCAGATCTAGTGAGGGCTTGTCTACTTTTGTAAGCTACAGCAAGTGGGATTCTAGATCTGCAGAGATCTAGCTTGTTTTGGGAGCCTCTTCTCATGGAGTGTGTCTTTTAACCTCCTGGAAGAGTGCCTCTCCTATTTGCACTTCAGATTTGTAACTTGGCAGTTGGCCATCTATGTCATTTGAGCTACAACGCTATTTCCATTGAGGAATTGCATTATTTTGATATGAGATTCTTCATGGTGTTTTGATCATAGTTTTGATGAGAGATCTTTGGTGTTGGGCTTTGCCTTCCAATTTGGTGATCCATGGATTAGCTTGCTGATCCATGTTCTATTTAGATAGATCTATTGTAATGTAATGTTATATTCAGAAATTACTACAGCATTTTACAGATCTGCAACTTGAAACTCAGATCTACTCTTGTTTATGCATGATTTGGTCAAAACCCCAAGGGGATCTTACAAATAATACTCTCTAGTTTCTAGATATGAAATAGAACTGATGTTATGTCCATAGATCTGTCCTAGATCTAAGTTGTAATATGCAGTTGCTACAGCTCCTTTAAATAACGTTGTTGAGCCATTTCTGCAGATATACATGTGTTGTAGCTCTCTTTTCTGAGGATTTCTTGCTCTATTGCCTCATGTATTCTATTGTATACTCAAATAGTTTCATTATAATTACGATTTGATATTTTACATTCATAAGTTAATCATATTTGATTCCCCCCTGCTCATACTGTCCAAGACTGCGTTATGTCTGAAGCAGTTTGTTGTGCATAGCTGCAGCCCCTCTTGTAGGGTGTTTTTCAGCTAGACCAGGTGGTGGGAGATCTGTTTACCACACCTAGTTTGATTTTTTTTTGCTCCCCTTTTGGATATAGGCTCTAGATCTACTGATATAAGGGATCCAAGGGTTTTAAACTCATATCTGTACATCAATCTCCCAGGAGTGCGTTATTTCAGCAGGCTTGCTGTGCTATTCTTGATTTGGAATATTACAGTGGTATTAGAGCTCCTTTCTTGGCACAACCTATGCTTTCCTTGGAGCATCACAACCATGTTGCATTCAGAAGAAGATGAACCTCTTACTGAGAGGGAGAAGAGGTATCAGAACAGAAGTCACAAGAAGTATGATTATACTATTGAAGATCAAGACAAGGGTAAAGCCCCTGAGACTGCAAGTGACAAAGAAGGGGAAGATTTTGCAAGAACTATTTTTTGTGGCCATGCAAGATCTTTCCAGAGAGATCAAGGAGATGAGGGTGGAAAGAATGAGGGAATCTCTTGGGATATTTCATCTGGGAGAAATCTCTAACATGTCTCATCATGGGACTGGTCAACCAGTGAATCTACCACAAGCCCCACAAGCTTCACAAGGCTCCACTATGCCTACTTTTTTGGCCGTGGAGAATGAAGGACCACAAGAACAAGCTTCCCTTGAAGATTACTTTGTGGAGTATGATTTTCAGAGTCAGAGATTCAAGGATAGCTTGAGTTTCCAAGACTTTTGTCACATTAAGGATAGAAGAAGACCAAGGCAGAAATATAGAGATGGTGGGTTCTTTCATAATCAGGATAAAAACCACTCTATGGGCAGATTATTTTTGCCCAAGTTTGATGGATCATCCTCCAGTTCTGTCAAGGCATGGGTATAAAAACTGGATATTTACTTCCAGTTGAATAAAGTCCCTGAGACTAAAGCCATCAAGATTGCAGCGCTGCACTTTGAAGGTGAAGCACACAATTGGTGGTTCCATGGGTTGTCTACATTGGGACATAACAATCTGACTACCTATGCTGAGTTTACTAGAAGACTGGTGGAGAGGTTTGACAGAAAGGATCTTGAAGCACCCTTCATAAGCCTTACAAAGCTTAAGCAATTAGGGGATGCAGAGACTTATATCTCTGAGTTTATGAGATTATCAGTCATGGTCCCTGATCTATCTGTAGCAAGGAGAGTCTACATGTTCATCGATGGACTGGAGGAACATCTACATGGTTTGGTTAAATCTACCAAGTCCATCACTTTGCATGATGCCATTGAGAGGGCTAGAGATCTCCAAGATGCCTTGCCAAAAGCAAAGGCAATGTTCCAAAGCAAGGCCCATCACTTTTCTAAGGGGAAGGATGGAAAAGCTGCTCCTCCCAAGGAGAGCTCTATGAATAAGCTTCTTGATATTGATCTCAGGAGGGAATTGGGGAAAAAGAAACTGTGTTTCACCTGCCAAGATTCATGGGCACCGGGATATAGATGTGCTGTAGGAAAAGCACACTACATAGAAGTCTTCTCAGATCTTGAGGAGGAATATGAAGATGATGAACCTAGGAGGGGTCACAGCGCTGATGATGATGAGGAAGATCAAACACCATCCAGAGATGGGAAGGGAGCCTTTGCTCCAACAAGTGGGACTCTTGCCTCTTTGAGAGGAGTGCCTAAGTACTTGACCCTAAGAGTACAAGGTTCAGTCATGAATCAGAGAGTATCTGTCCTGATTGACAGTGGGGCAACCCACAACTTTATTGATGCTCATCTTGTGCAAAAGAGAGGAATCCCTACTGATACTTTTGAGGGATTTTCTATTTTGGTCCCAGGAGATAGGACCATGCAATGCATGCAATATGTTCCATCACTCTCTATCACTATGGGATCCTACACTCTGGTGGATCACTTATTTGTAGTTGACATACTAGACACCAACATCATTTTGGGTGTCTAATGGTTGATTACCTTGGGGAGGTTATCACTGATTGGAAAGCTTTGAAAATGGAGTGGGTGGACTTGAAGAGTGGGAAACCACAAATGATTCAAGGCATGCACACTTATCCTTCACCTAGTACTTCCACACAAACAACAGAGATGGATTTGTGCAGTGGAAGCAGGGATCTCATAGTTCCTTCTCTTGACATGTTCATGAGGATGCTACAAGGGACATTCTTATCTAATGGAAAGCCACCTAGAATGCCATCAAATTCAGATCTTGGGGGGAAGGCTCCACAAAGTACTGCTCCAAATCTAGATCAAGGAAGGATTGGAGCAATGAGAGACCAAGTCACAGTGTTAGAGGGCTTGGGACAGCCCAAGTATGAGGGAGATCTTCTTCCTGCATCACTATCTCTCTCTCTCTTTTCTGAATCTGCGCTATGGGGGGAGAAGAATGGAAGGATCAGCCTTCCCACAAACAATTTTGGCATGTGTAATGTCAAAAAGGAGATTAGAAACATGACAAGCACTTCCATGGATGTATCAGCAGTGCTTTCATTGTTGAGCAATGTGGATCTTTATTGGAAATATCAACTACTTGTAGAGTATTACAAATATCTCCACACAAGTATGATACTAGATGGAATGGAGCAAGAAGAGGGCTACTTAGTCCAAGGGGGAGTCATATATTATCATGGTAAGGTCTTCTTGGCTAGAGCTTCCAAGCTCAAGGAGAAGATCCTATAAGGAGCCTATGAATAATTCTTCCTCAGCCATATGCATTCAATGAAGATATATACTCTGATCATGAAGAGTTTTGATTGGGAAGGCATGAGAGAGGACTTACATCAGCACTTTCAAGAGTGCCATAACTATGGAGGATTGGGGCAGCCAATGGAATCTTTACAAGAGTCATCCCAGCCAGCTCTTCCTTTGCTTGAGAGGAGGGGAATGCTCATGCACCACTCCATATGTATGAAGGACTATGATGGTAAAGGATTTGATCAGTCCAAGAAAGTTGTATTTTCTGATCTATTACATTCCTTTGCCATGTTTTTGCAGGATATGACTCCTAAAGGGAGTGAGATATCATGTGGATATCATGGCTTGGGGCCAATATAAATTCTGAGCTTGGCCACTCACTTGTTGTGCAAAGGGAGGTTCCTTTTCATGATGGGTGCTTCCCAAAGGCACCAAACTTATGTAACATCTTCAACCATGTTAAGGTGACTCATGCAGAAAATGTGTGGTGGGAATGCCACTTGCCACACCTAGATCTAATGAAGACAAGATGTGCACTGCGCTGGCATCACATGTGGGATTTTGACCCACCTCCTCAAGTTCAGATTTCATTTTGCATATATGTAGTATTGTTTCCATACTTGGATGATATATTTGTATTGTTTTTGGGATTATAGGGACAGAAGATGGGAAGCTTGTATGTACCCACGGGGGTGTCACTCACAAACCAATATTATATCACGTGCGTTCATATTGGGGTAAAAAAAATCAAAAAATCAAAAAACATTATATTACCTTTATAACTAGAGGGGAGGGTTTTTTTTATTTATTATATAAAATATTTATATTTTGAGGTATTTTTTTTAAATTTTTATGGCCAAGCGGAGTTAGGAAAGTCGTGGAAAGGCGAGAAGGCAAAGACCGCGAGGGGGAAAATGCGATTTTTGGTTTGAAAATGCGATTTTTGGTTCGACTGGTGCATTTGGAGCAGAGCAAGGTTTTGGTTCGACTGGTGCATTTGGAGCACAACTCACCTTCCCCTTTAGTCTGAGGTGTTGTCCACCTTTTACTCGGCATCTACACTTTCATCTCTATACGCTTGGAGATCTATAAGCTTCTTGGAGATTGTGTAATAGATGCATTTCATTATCATACAAAGGATGGGGTGCCAGTTAGCTGCCGTGGATGGAGCCGGATGCACGCATTGATAGATTCATTCATTCAGGGAAGCGTGCCTCACCAGCTTTTGAAGTCAATAGCCTTACCACAGTTGATAGCCTACTGCTTTTGTCTATTTGGTCTATGAAGGTGCATTTGGAGCAGAGCAAGGTGGGAAGACAGAGCGCGGAGGAGCACGAGAGAATAGGAAAAATCTGATTTTGAGCTTTGGTTGGAGTTTTGGTTCGATTGGCTTGGACTGGAGGAGCGGGGTTAGGGAAGTAAACACGATTCTGAGTTTTCAGCTGTGATTGCTTCAACTGGTATGTGAGATATTTGTAGACTTTTTGAACTTTGCTCCTATACCATAGAATGCAGCTTGATTTCATGGGATTGATTAGCCTTTTGATCCATAGAAACAGACTTATTTATGACCTTGATCTCCAGTGGATAGGTCTGCAGCTTATAATCAGAGATTAGAGCTGATGGAGAAGCAAAAATACTTGCCAGAGAGTGCGGTCTTGAGAGGGTTCTTCCCTTATTCATTCAGTCTCTTGAAATAGAGCTAAAATTCTCTTTCAGTACCTTTTCTATCCTTGATAGGATCTGTAGCCTAATCTCTGTAATTAGGGCTTTGTAAAACTGCCCAGAATTTCTACTTCTTGCTTCCACAATTTCGGTCTAGGGAACTCGATCTTTCTTGAGGTACAGTAATGCCAAACTGATTTTCTTTCTGCCCATTGTCCAAAGCCTTACCTTTGATATCATGTTGAGAAATCTAAGGCAAAACAGATATAGAATTTATTACTTGATTTCTTGGCAATTCTTGACACTTTCTTGTGAGTTAACTTGGAGCATTAGTATTGTTATTTAGTTCTGTTTTATCATCAAGACACTTAGTTACTAGGTTGAATCGGGTATAAAGAGTATTTGACACTTCTTCTAGGGCATACAAATGCACAGAACCATACCATAGATGATTTTGTCTCTTTCAAGGGATTCTAGATAGGCATTTGACACCTTCTAATGCCCAAAACAATTTGTAACAGAAACAGGATATGCATACCAGAGATTTGGAGATATTTGTAGACTTTTTGAACTTTGCTCCTATACCATAGAATGTAGCTTGCTTTGATGGGATTGATTATCCTTTCGCTCCATAGAAACAGACTTATTTATGACCTTGATCTCTAGTGGATAGGTCTGTAGCTTATAATCAGAGATTAGAGCTGATGGAGAAGCAAAAATACTTGCCAGAGAGTGCGGTCTTGAGAGGGTTATTCCCTTACTCATTCAGTCTCTTGAAACATAGCTAAAATGCTCTTTTAGTACCTTTTCTATCCTTGATAGGACCTGCATCCTAATCTCTGTAATTAGGGCTTTGTAAAACAACCCAGAATTTCTACTTCTTGCTTCCACAATTTCAGTCTAGGGAACTCGATCTTTCTTGAGGTATAGTAATGCCAAACTGTTCTTCTTTTAGCCCATTTTCCAAAGCCTTACCTCTGATATCATGTTGAGAAATCTAAGGCAAAACAAATATAGAATTTATTACTTGATTTCTTGGCAATTCTTGACACTTTCTTGTGAGTTAACTTGGAGCATTAGTATTGTTATTTAGTTCTGTTTTATCATCAAGAAAAATTCCAATAGAATATCACAATGCAAACACAAGAACACCAGATGTAGGTTGCAAGCCAAGGCCAAATCTCTCCTCGAGAGGAAAACCCACAAAATATCTTCTTATAGAATCTGTCCAATGAAGACTTCCAAGACCTTGACCTTGACCCAACACCAGAGCTTCCAAATGATGAGCTAGCGAGAAACTCACGCCATATCTCTGCACAATGATGACTAAGGAAACCCTGGTTCTTCCAAGGAACTCAAACATGAGAGCAGGCAGAGACTGAGTTCAACTTCCTTTTCTTCTTTGAGATCTTCCACAGAGATTTGCTCCTCTTCCTCCACATTATCGCTGGATTAGACTTCACTTTACTTTAGATTCAGAGCTAACTTGAGTTCGATGTGTGTCCCAAGAGAACTGAGGTTCTTCCTGTATATAGGCTTCCAAGAGAGAAAATTAGTTCTCTCTAGGCAAACTTGAAGAGAGATGACTGACTCATCATTTGGAGACTTCTAGATATTACATTAATAATATTTATTTCCTTGTTACATGGGTCTTCCAAGGATTAGACCATCATGAACTTGAAAACAAGACCCCTAGAGCACTCAATGGGTGCTTTGACCTAGGACCAAAACATAATGGGCACGAAACCCATAATAATTTTCCTTTTTACAAATAAATTTTCTTTTCTTTTCTTTTGTCAAGTACATCAATAATTACATCAAGTCATGACTCAACTAAAATTATGAAGACTAAAACTAGTTACATTTCAACAAACAATAGATTGGACATATGTTTCGCGGACAGTACTCTAAGCCACTATAAGATTTAGCCATCACATGCACACTGGATTGTTGCAAAGCATGTGTTGAGATAACTGCATGGGACCATCAATTTTGGACTGAGATATATTGTCGAAGATGTAAGACTACATGGGTACTCTAATGTTGATTGGGTTTGTAACTCTATTGAAAGCATGATAACCCTGCCACCATTAGAAACACAAATAACAAAGCCAAAAAACTGCCACAGTGACTTGTTTTTTACCAAAAACAAGATAAATGTAATGGCATTGATACACAACGAAGTTGCAAATTTCCAATACACTGTCGCCATTGCTCTTCATGATACCCAACCAAATATCTCCAAAGTCACCTCATGATGGCTTCAATGCATCATAGTCTCCAATAATATCTCCAAGACCAACTTCAAGATGTATATCAATTTTTCTCCAAGAAACTTCAAAAAGCTGCTCCAATGTCCATGTTTATTCTTCACAAGGCTTCAACAATTAGATCAATGAATTTCCCATAATATCTTCAAGGTATCTTCAAATATTTTCTTTGGAGATGATTGTTCCAAGTGATTTATAATGGTGCTAATCCAACAAGTACTACGATATTACTGTGGGTCATTGTTCTTTGAGTTCTACACCCACAAGAAACTCACACCTGTCTACTGCCGTAATGGAGGAAGCCTTAATCAAAGACAAATAGTCTAAACCATTTTCAAATGTGACTGTCTTATTGAGCCTGCAATTCCGAGATGTAGTGAGCCTTCTGGTGGGCTGTCTTGTCCAGGTTTAGTCTTCACAAGGCTTCAACACTTAGATCAAGGAATGTCCCATAATATCTTCAAGGTATCTTCAAATATTTTTTTTGGAGATGACTGTTCCAAGTGATTTATAATGCTGCTACTCCGGCAAGTACTTCAACCATTGCTTTTGTTTATTCCAAGACTACTTCATGAGGGATTTTGAAGGTGCCCTTAGAAAAAAGGTTTGCTATAGGACTGAGCCTTTAAAGGCTAAGTATACACTTGTCAAAGTATAGTCTGAGTTTCTTTTGGTGACTGTCAACTTCTATACTTCAATCCAAGATTCACTACTTCAGCCCTGTCAGAGAGTATAAGTGTTAAGCCTTCTTGCCAACCCAAATCATGTTTCTTCCACAGTCCAAGGTGAGTGACTGTACACAATTCTTCACTGTAGTAGCAAAAAACTTCTATAATGACAAGCTACAGGACTAGGTCCAAATTGCGATATTACTGTGGGTGATTGTTCTTTGAGTTCTACACCCACAAGAAACTCACATCTGTCTACTGTCATAATGGAGGAAGCCTTAATCAAAGAAAAATAGTCTCAACCTTTTTCAAATGTGACTGTCTTATTGAGCCTACAATTCTGAGCTGTTGTGAGCCTTTAGTTGCACTGTCAACTTGTAGCTTGAAGAGAGAGCCTTAGACTAGGCCTCTTTTCCTTTAAACAGTCATGCACAGTTCTGTTGACAAGTTAGTTATGAAATCATTGTTCTGTCCGAGCCTTTCTAGCAAGTATGAGCTTAAACCTTAACACTGAAAATGCCTAAATAACCTTCCTTCCTTGGCCTCCTTTGAACTCTTCTCTGTGTTTATGCCTGCACAGGAATGTTCCACTAGTCCAGGACTTGGTCCGAGCTTAAGTGATGATTGCTCTTAATGTTTGCAATTAGCAAGGTCTGTCTCTGCAGTCAACTATTCGAGGTTTGCTTAGGATTGTTCAACACTACTTCCTCTGTTATGATGTTTTTAACCATTAAAATAGATTCAACCCATCTAATACACACGGGGGCGTCATTGACAAACCAATACTGTGGGAGTGATCTATCAAACAAATGATACATTCATTCATGTAAACCAACTACATTCCTAATACATGAAAAGTAGGTAGGCCAATTTAGGAATGTGTGCATAAAGGGTGGCATGTTATCCAAAAATAAGTTAGAACCATATGCCTTCTGCCATAACGATGAATTCATATCCAAGAAGTGTGCCATGGCACATGTGAACACACCGGCAATAGTCAAGACACTCATCATGCTAAACAAAACCCTTAGCAAACATGTAACTCCTCCAAATCTACATACATTGGATGATGTGACATGTCTCCAAATATGTGAAAATGAATGGATCCATGTGAGAGAAACATCCAAAGGTGAAATTTACACTAGGATACCTCAAAAAATAATGCTTAGTGTTTAAGGTAAACATCCTAGCAATCCTCCAAATATGAAATGAAGATCCTAAAAGGTGGTGGTCCATTAACACATATTCATGAAAGCAATAGTGTATTAGCTCCAAAACAGACTTCTTCCAAACATGATTTGCTTGGACAAGGCCTCGTGTTATGTGAGGGGTAACACTCTCCATAAAATCTCTGTATGTGTAGGTTGTAGGTTGGCCTTTTCATCACGCTATCAAAAAGTTACATCTGATATGTCGTTGTGTTACTGGGCTGCCTGATTGATTTTCCTAATGGGAAACCAGACTAGTAGAATAAATTTATAGTCTTCAGATTGCTGAGATTTTGCGTTACAAGAGCATCTGACATGACAAAGACTGCTGAGGATAGGCACATAGGCCTTTTCTTACCGATTTCCCTTCCATGATATGCATTGACACAAAAATTGAGTTTTTAAGACCCAAGACTATAGAGTTGACTATAAAAGCCATGATTTTATGGTTCAACGCCCTTGGATGGTGTTCCCATACTGCTCTATCCCTAAGCACGTTAGAGGGCTTGTTAAAATTGAGTATGATCTTTAAATTAAAATTATAGCAATGTTCTGCAATGTATTTTTCTGTTACTCTATTGGGTAAACCTACATTAACATAGCGGTCAAAAGGGGTATTTCTAAGCGGGCATTGCATCAAAAAATTTGAGAATCACATGGCTATGTTCAAAATCTATTTATAATTTGAATGCCTCATTACATTGTTTCTCAAACATAGGAATCCTTTGCAGGTCTGCAATCTATGTATCAGGTTCCATATTCTAGATGATCTGAAGGAATGAGAAATGATTAGTGCATTGATTGACGGGATTTTTACGTGCATAAGATGTATGCTGCTATTATTTGATTTTATTAGTAGTCTCTTTCAAACTGGGCCTTGTTTTAAACGTGGTGTTCGTTCACTGGTGATATTTGCTGAAATATTAAGCAGTGGCTTTGGAAATCACTGTTATCTCTGCCCTATCTAAATGATATGAGTGTCAAAGGGGCGAATATGTTTGCAAGCAGGTCCCAAGTCCATGTTTACGTCCTAAAACCTTCTAATTATCAAGGATTATCAAGGAATGTAAAAGCTGATTCAACTTAACAATTTACATCAGGTCACTGCATGCATAAATGAGCACTTAATCTTTGTATTTTGCCTTTCTATTTCTTTTATTCTCAATCAGTAAAATACGAAGAATTTCTTTATATATCAAAGAAAAATCAGAATTGGGAAACTAAGAGCCAAGACCTAGATGAGCAGAGTCTCGAAGAATTCAAAACTTTAGAATCCATTTCATACCAACGAACAGTAAAAGCTATGACGGTTTGGTTTTGACACGGTTTTGACCTCTTTAGGACACAAAAAATGATGTAAATAAGTCCAAAATTGAGGCAGATTTAGAGCTTAAGCTTGCTTATAAGTTTGTCAATGTTTGACTCAATAAATCAACTCTCAAATCTGTTTTAGTACTCTATTTTATTTCTGGTTTTAGTTCCATTTGAGGAATTCATCGATAGTACATTTTGAATCAAAGTGTTTCATCGCAATAGTAAGAGTTATTCATGTTTTTTGGAGAAACCAATATGTTTGTGGAATTTTACTTACTTTTTCATTTATTTATGTGCAAAAACAGATGGACTTGTCTTATAAAATTACTATCGATGAAGAGGAACCTGTCATTGGCATTGTCAGGTGTCGAGAAGGTTGTACATTTGCTGAAATCCGTGATGAAATTGTGGATGATGGAATCGTTGCATACCCTTTTGATTTTATCCATGATGGAGTAGCTGTAAATCCAAAGCAAGAGAAGAAATGGAAAGTTTATACAACACTTTTAGGCATCAAGAGGAAACTAGACACATTTGATGTGGAAACAAGGTGTTCAAATACTCCAATGACCAATAACCTCATATAAACGCTCACGTTACAATAATCTTTGTGCTTAATTAATCTCTGCGCACTAGGGAATATTCCGACACCGTGTAAATAACATTCAACCTTCGAACTTATAGGTATACGCTATGCTTTGGAAACAAGATTTTATGAATAATAAACTTATACCCCGACGGAGTAATATATCGATGATATATTTATATAACAATGGCCTTTGCAATATTACGTGGGTCCACCACCTAACCCAACGGACCAAACAACAACGGCATCGTACCTGACTAAATATCATGCATCTCCGTCAAACTAGGACCATCCGATGATCATCCCCCAGATCAATGGCCTGTATAGATTCCGCTGCCCGTTCCTCGACAGTCTTTTAACGCGCGGGATGGTGGTTTCTCGGCCCGTCACATCCGCCACGTGTCGAGTGATCAATGGAATCGTTGCACACTCTACGGATACCACTTTTGTGCCAAAGGTGGTGCGGAATGGGGGAAACCCACCTTTGCAAATCCACCTCCGGTTCTGCTACAGTGCTCAACCCAAGGTTCAACCATGGTTGTGCTATCCCATTGGCTCATTAACTCAGTTTTCGGCTTGGTTCGGAATTCCGGTTATCAACGAACAAGAGTAGTTCTTTTTAAAATAAGGCGGGACTGCAATTACCATAAGAAAGGTTAAACGACCACGGGTTTTCTTTTCGCAGAGACCACACCTGCAGTAGAATAGAATTCACAGGTTTCTCCGTCAAGGTACAGAATTTAAGACAAAGAACGAAATCTCCAATACACAATCACCCACAGTTAAACGGAAATTCGCAACATTAACAAACTGAGACAAAATAAAATAAACAGGACTGAATTCATTCAACTGGGAGCAATTGTTCATACGCAGGTTATTACAGAAATATTCTATTCCTCTCCTCCTCCCCCTTTTTTCAATTACATTCGGGAATACATTTATACACATGCACCCAAGGCTCATTTTAGGTGTCAAAACATTCCATGAAAATATTTGTGCAGTCAACATCTCCAATGATCTAAGGAAGTGTACCACATAAGCATCAAGACAAGGTCTAGAAATTCCCACGAGAAAGCTATCTGGAGTGTGAATATCCATCATGGCACAACCAAGGGTTATTAACATACCATACACCCCACATTAGATGAAGAGCCCCCAAGCATGATTTATACACTTTTTCCTTGCACCTAGAAAATGATAGGCTAGAGTTTTAGATCTTCAAGCCACCTTCTCCTTTTATTTTTATGCATTCTTTCTAAAAGAAAAAAACACTTTTTATGGGAAATCCACACTTAATTGCCTTTTAAGGAGGGCCTTATCATACTCGAATGGTCACAATACACACCAATATGCGGTGTTGTATTCATGTACTTGTAGTATTCTTGTACTACTAGGTACAAAGTATTCTTATCTTAATAAAATATACCATGGGGCTCTCATTAAAACACTTAAATTAAAAACAACAGAGAACAATGTTTTTTTTTCATTAAAGAAAAGGGAGGGTCTCATAACTCATCCTCACCTTGCCTTTTCTTCTCTATATAACTCTTCGAAATTGTAACTTTTGTTGTTCCACCTAATAAGACACTAGTTTGAGTACATGAGGTTGTAGTTGGATTTTTGAACAAGAAGCTTTCAAAGGGAAGAGGGTCTAGACTTGTGATTGAACACCTTATTTGATGCAAACATATTCATAAAGATTGATCAATTGATTTTTCATCATCATATAGATCAATTTATATGTTATTTTATACACATGCACATAATCAATCTTCCTAAAAAATGGTTGATCTTTGTATGCCTTAGACCATTAAATGCCACAAATCATAGTAAGATGTGCTTGAGTGTGGATTGAGTAATCACATTGTGGGAATACTAATATGCATCTCTTATATATATCACAAGAAGAAATGTGAATTGTAGAATTCATGTGAGGTCATAAGAGAGGCATCATGTCATTATGTTAAGGATATAAATATAAAGGGGTGTAAAAAATGTTAATGAAAAAACAGATACCTACAATATATAGTGAAAGCAGGAGTTTTTTAAATTGGGAAAATTCAATGGGTTAGTATTGGTAGGGGGTTAAATAAAGTGATTTTTAGAGGTATTTTCCAATATGTAGTCAAATTAAGGGTATTGTTTAGTATGCCACGAACGCACGTGCTATGCCATAGGTTAATTGAGTGACACCCCCGTGTATGTACCACATGGGTTGGAACTTCTACCTGTACTTCATGATACATGTTTTAGATGTAGCATTGCTTCAACCATGTTTATTTCTGTTGAGTTTTTCACTCCTGAAGGGATGGACTATGCACATATTATGTTCGCTTTGGAGGAAAAATTCATGATGTATTGGCTTGTTGAGCACTTGGATTATGATAAGGACTTGATCCTTGATGATGCCATCAGTGGAGGAGGAGAAGTACTACATCTCTTACCCTATTAGTTGCTTGAGGACAAGCAACATTTTGGAGGGGAGGACTGTAATATTGCTACTTAGCCTAAGCTAAGAGGAATATTAATTTTTGTTTTGCTTTCTGTTGCATGAATAAATGAATAAAGGAGGACATGTAAAACTCTTGAAAAGACTGAATAAATCAATGCCCATGTGAACAAAGATAAATCAGGGCCATGTAAATAAATCACTACAGGTGTGAAAGGGGTTTAAGTTGTGAGACTGGGTCAACCTTGACCAAATCTACATTGTTGTCTAGATTCAATGTATCTCATAAAGGGACAACACAGTTCTAGAAGGAGGCCCCTCATGTGAAAGAAGCTAACTCATCAAGGTGGTTTAGGGTTTGCAAAGGCTTTCATCTTATAAAAGGAAGGAGAAGGCAACAAAAGAAGGTTGTTGATTGATTATATTTCTGAGTATCTTGTCTATTTAGACAAATATTATTCTCTGTTGTTGAGTAGAGGATTGTGTTGCTTAGCACTTGGAGTTCCTATGTATGGATTTCACCTCTTCCTTTGAGGATTCTCGGAGGATTATTTGCTGATTTGATCCACTATTAAGCTTGAGGCCAAGCTCTACTTCCAATTGCAGTGTAGATCCAGTGAGGGTTTGTCTGCTTTTGCAAGTTGCAGCAAGCGGGATTCTAGATCTGCAGATATCTAGCTTGTTTTGGGAGCCTCTTCTCATGGAGTGTGTATTTTAACCTCCTGGAAGAGTGCCTCTCTTTTTTTCACTTCAGATATGTAACTTGGCAGTTGGCCATCTATGTCATTTGAGCTACAGCGTTGTTTCCATTGAGGAACTGTGTTATTTTGATATGAGATTCTTCATGGTGTTTTGATCACAGTTTTGATGAGAGATCTCTGGTGCTGGGCTTTGCCTTCCACTTTGATGATCCATGGATTAGCTTGCTGATCCATGTTCTATTTAGATCTGATCTATTGTAATGTAATGTTATATTCTATAATTACTGTAGCATTTTACAGATCTACAACTTGAAACTCAGATCTACTCTTGTTTATGCATGATTTGGTTAAAACCCCAAGAGGATCTTGCAAATAAGACTATCTAGTTTCCAGATCTGAAATAGATCTGATTTTTTGTCCACAAATCTGTCCTAGATCTAATTTGTAATATGAAACTGCTACAACTCCTTTAAATAATGATGTTGAGCCATTTCTACAGATATATACGTGTTTTAGCTCTCTTTTCTGGGGATTTCTTGCTCTATTGCCTCATGTATTCTATTGTATACTAAAAGAGTTTCATTATAATTTTGATTTGCTGTTGTAAATTCATAAGTTAATCATATTTGATGCCCTCCTGCTCATACTGTCCAAGACTGCGTTATTTCTGAAGCAGTTTGTTGTGCATAGCTGTAGCCCCTCTTGTAGGGTGTTTTTCAGCTAGACTAGGTGGTGGGAGATCTGTTTACCACACCTAGTTTGATTTGTTTTTGCTCCCCTTTTGGATCTAGGCTCCAGATTTTCTGATCTAAGGGATCCAAGGGTTGTAAACTCATTTATGTACATCAATCTCCTAGGAGTGTGTTATTTCAGTAGGCTTGCTGTGCTACTCCTGATTTGGAATATTACATCGAGGAATTATTCGAGTAGTAGTTTGATAGGACCTCCTGCTACGCCATCTTTCTTTTCTTCCTCCGTGGGAGGTCGATAGTGTTGGTGGGGATGCTCTTGCAAGGGTTTAACTAGTTCAATTCCAAAATCATGCACAAAAAAATAGAGAAAGATTTTCTTTGATACTATTGATTCAGATTTATGCAGGAATGAAATGAAATAAATATGTAAAAAAAACATAGAGCTACAGCTAAAATGAAAATTTAATTCATTAATAACAAAGTACTCAAAATTTTTACATGAAAAATGGAAATAAACTAGTTCGAGTGATGGTATCTTATCTTTGAGAAGAGATGTGGTGGCTACATGAATTTTGAAATGTGTTACAATGAGTCTCTAAGGAATTTTTACCATTAAGAACCAATGGGATACCATAAACATCCAAAAACATAGCCCTAGGAGATAAATCACCAAAATCTTGTGGGCTCTGTTGGGGTTAGTTGGAATGCCAAATTCCCAGGGTCGTAACTTTGGCATACAATATCTATTTGACTATCATAATACCTCATTTCAAGGATCTCCATGAGGAGATTGGAAAAAATAAAGAAATTGGGTTTTCACTTCTCCTATCTCTCCACTTTCCCAAAAAATGTCTTTTACGCCCTCAAAACGAATCCAAAAGTTTAAGACCAGAAAAACTACCAAAAATACTAAAGTTGTGCTATAATTAAGGAAAATGAAAGAAACAATGGTGTGGGTCCAAGTGGAATAGGCAAGTGGCCACCAATATCCACCTAGATCAGTCCTCCCCCCTTAGGAAGTAATGGTCCCCATTGCGTTGAGTGCCTCCATGAGATGGGGAAACTTCTGTTGAACTTGGTCCTTGGTGAGCCACTTTCCTTGGTGCAAGAGTTAGTCAACATTGAGAACCTGATACAGCTGGATCTGTTGTTTTATGAGTTCTCTTGATTAATGTGTCCATAATATGATCAATCGTGGCTTGTTCCATGCAATTTGGTTTGAGCTAAGTTGGTGTTAGTCATTCTGCAATGTTTGATGTGTCCAATAATGGTGGAAAGTATCGTTGAAGGTAGTCTACATTGAACACTGAGTGCATGCCAAGGAATGATGGAATGTTGAGGTCGAAAGCGTTGTCATCCACATCTTTGGTAATGGTTTAAGGCCTATATAAAAGTGGTTGGATATTATAATGGGATGCAACAAGGTGTTCTTTATGCAAATGCAACCAAAATTTGTCACCAACGTGAAACTTGTGTGGCACCCGATGTTGATCATGTAAATTCTTGTACTTGGAATTGGACTTCTCTAAGATGTCAGAACTTGTTATGTGCTAGATACATTCAATAAAATTGGTTGATTTATGAACCTTAGACTGTACATGTGTGGATTTTGTCTGTGTAGTCGCATGAGGCATGACAACATCAATCAGGCACAATGGTTGAAATCCTAGAACCACTTGAAAGGGACTACGACGAGTCATGATATAGAGAGATTTGTTATAGTTGTGCTGTAGATATGGGAGGATATCATCCCAGGTTCTTGAATGCTTGGAGTTGTACATGAGAAGTATGTGCACTATCATCCTGTTGACGACCTCTATCTGGCCATCAATTCGAGGATGGAATGCAATCGACTTGGTGAGCTTGGTGTCCAATAGTTTCAAGAAGCTTGAACATAATGTGCTCATGAAACTGCTATCCCAATTTGATATAATGGTTTGTGGGATCCAAAAATATACCCACACTTGTTCAAAGAAGCTCTTTGAAGTGTCCTTTGTTGTGATAGACTTCTTGCAGGCCACCAATATCACCATCTTAAAAAACATTTCCACGATCACAAATACACGGTCATTACCATGGTTGGTAGAAGAAATGTTGGACATATAGTACATGAATATGGATTCCTAGGGATGGATGGGAGTAGACATATAAGTGTATAGGCCTTGCTTCTCGACGGTTGGCTTGGAAATGGCACATGCAGTACAAGATCTGATATATTTTCCAACATCTTGTCAGAGTTTCGACCAATAAAAATACTTCTCTAGTACGACCATTGTTTTCTCCATACCAAAGTGTCATGCAACCCAACTATAGTGAACCTCCCAAATAATCTTGGTACACTCACTTGAAGGAACACAATGTTGGCCCATGTAGCATAAATATGTGTCCTAGAGGTGTAAATATGGAACTTTCTTGCCATCCACTAGCATCTAGTATGTGGTGGCGAAATATGGATCATTTTTGTATAATTGTGGCCACCCAGAGTTCTCATGACCACAAGAGTTGAGAATAGTAGTTAGTGTTGCAACCGAGGTCCAATTGAGGAAATCTGCAACATTATTGGGACTACCCTTTTTTATTTAATGTTCATTGGGTTGAATTGTTGCATATATGTAGAGCAATTCTGACAGTGATCGTTCTACAAATTCCCTTGTGTATGTATAAACTTAAGAGGTCGGTGATATATGTCGATGATCATCTCATTCCCCATAATGTAATCTTAACATTGCCCACAAACCTTCATGATAAAATACATCTCTTTATCATAGGTGGGGTACTTCCGAATTGTATCGAAATGTGTCTCACTAAGATAAGACACTGAATGCTCATGTTGGGTGAGGATTGCACCAATAGAATAGTCGGAGCCGTTTGTCTTAATTTAAAATGGTTGTTGCAAGTCTAGAAATTTGAGTACATGTGCAAAGCAGAGGTGGTGCTTCAACTCAACCAAAACCTTTTGTTGGGACTTGGACGAGAAGAAATTCTTTCCCTCAGCCCTTGGTAATCTGACTCAAACAAGTGAAATGGAATAATCCCAACATGAACCTTCAATAAAAACTGGTAAGGCCCCAAAAGTTGTGAAGCTTTGTTAGAGTGGTCAGGGCTATCCAATCCAGAATGGCTTGGATCTTAACCAGATCCATATGCAGGCCTTGATCATTTATGATGTGACCGATATATTGGACCTGACTCATGCCAAAGGTGAATTTATCCAATTTGGCACACATATTGTGTTGTTGTAGGGTTTGAAGGACCTGTCGAATGTGTCGTAAGTTATCTTCCCAACTCTTGTTAAAGATGAGGATGTCATCTAGATTAAAAACCATGAATGACTTGGTGAAGGTCCGCAAGATTTCATCCATTAGCCTCATAAAATTAGTAGGGGAATTTGTCAATATGAAAGGCATGACCAACCATTAAAAAATGCCTTCCTTGGATTTGAATGTGGTCTTCTATAAATCTGTGTGCTCTCTTTAAACCTGGTGATAAATAGACTTCAAATTGATCATACTAAATACTTGGCCCCCTTGAACTGGTCTAGAAGGTCATCAACTTGTGGGATTGGATACTTGTTCCTGACAATGATTTTTTTTAGTGCCTGATAACCAATGCAGAGCTTCCAGGTCCCATCCTTCTTCTGTACAAGCACATTCGGGCTCCCACAAGGTGAGGAACTTGGTCAGATGTGCCCATTTTGCAACAACTCTTGGATCTACCACTTGATCTATTGATTTTCTAGAATGGAGTGGTGGTATATCGACTCATTGAGTAGAGGTGATCTAGGAGTCAAATCAATTGAATTCTTGACCTGGTAGTGCAAGGGTACCCCTATGGGTTAGGAGAATATGTCCATGTATTATTCCACGACCTTATCCACCTACTTTTTCTGCGTGGAGGAACCCTTCCCGATGGCCATGGATGTGGCCACGATCTTCTCCTTAATTTGAGAGTGAATGAAAAATAAAAAAAATTTCCCAAATATGGGAGATGATCATACTACATTTCTTAGAATAGATAAAAGAGATGGTTGTAGGAAGGACTACTTCTGATATCCTGTATAACTTATTTCCCAAAGTAATAATAAAAGTGTGAACCCTAGAATCATACACAACTTGATGCTTCCACAAGTATGGTTGGCCTAATAATACATCAAAAACTTCAAGAGGAGAAACACCACACAATACCTCATCCATGAAAATTTTTATGTTGTAGGGAAGGGGACACTATTGGCTAACGCGAAGATCTCGTCCTTGGTGGAGCCACCTGATGGTGTATGGTTGTAGATGTGGTGTGGCCGGAAGGCCCATATGCTTAATGAATTATGCTGAGATGAGGTTCTTTTGGCTCTCGCTGTCGACAATGAACTAAAACGCCAACTCCTTCACCCACATCTGTGAGTGGAAGAGATGCTACCCTTCCTTTGGGTATCAAGCTCAATATTTTGGACCCTTGTGGTGGAAACAATGTTGTTGGGATCTGCCTCAATAATCTGCTTCCCTTTTTCATTATCCTTGTCAAGGTCTAACTCTGAGTAGAAACATGCATATGAATTTGAATCCTTTAGCTCAGATACTAGTAATGCCTTGGCACGACACTCAATTGTGTTGTGGGTGGGGATCTTGTGGAACTCACACCACTTCCATGTGTCCTTCTTCATCTTCGTGGTGTTTTTATTCACTTACAACTTTGATGGGTTGTCTTGGATCACACCGCCTTGTCATTTTCCTTTTTTTGTGATTTGGGTCTCCTTTTGCATTCTTTGGATTCGTAGATCCAAAGTCTTGCTTCTTATGTTTATTTTATTTTTTCAATATTGGTAGTTATACATATGCTACACCAAGTGAGGAGATTTCCAGGAACTCCATTTCTTCCTTAATTTACTTGTGTAGACAACCGCAGTACATGAGCACCAGAAACCACTCAGAGTATTTGATACCCAACTTTGTGAGTAGAGTATGAAAAATATTTATGAACTCATGCACATATTGGTCCCTTTATTGTTGTAGTGTGGTCCATTGTATGTATTTTTCCTTACATATCCCCACAACAAAATATTTTTCCTTGAAAAAATCTCAAAAAGAGTTCCAATTCGGTGTGGCTATGAACGTAGAGGCTTCCTCTACCTTTTTCTCATAGTAATTTTCCCACCAGTACTTTACATGGGGAGAAATCTTAAGCAGTGCAGAAGTAATCTCCTCCTTATCGAAGAAACTATGGACTGAAAAATAACCCTCCAACGGATTCAACCATTTATCTACAACATCTTCATCTATTTGACCTTCAAATATAGGGATTTTGAAGTTCACTTGTACCTTGAAGGGGGAAGCACCTCTGAAGTGACTATTGGATGAAGATGTGTCATCAGTGGGCATTGGCCAAAGGGTTTGGGAAAAGTTGTCCATCATCTCTTTCCTTTTTCACTCAAGGGATTCTTCAAGCAACAGTTTGATAGGATCTCCTGCTCCCTCATATTTCTTTTCTTCTTCCATGGGCGATCGTCGCTGTTACCGTGGACGATTTTGAAAGGGTTCAGCCAGTTCAAGTCCCAACTCCTTATACCCCGACCTCATTAGAGACATGCATAAAAAAAGAGAAAGAGTAGACCTCTATGATACCACTGATCCATATATATGCAGGAATGAAATGAAATACAAATGTAAATAGAAAACATAGAGCTACAATGAAAACAAAACTTTAATTCATTAATAACAAAGTACTAAAAATTACTACATGCAGAATGAAAATAAACTAATTCAGGCGAAAATAACTTATTTCTGAGAATATATCATTAGAGAATTTTTGAGGTCTAAAATGGGCCTCCTAAGAAAAATGTACAACCAAAATAAACTTTATAAGAACCAATAGGATTCAAGATGATGATGTCAACCATGGGGGATGATTCGTCATTTTTGGGGTAAAAAAGTAAGAAGCTTAAAAAATAATAAAATAATAAAACTACTTTTTCAGCTTGTATTTTCAACTTACCTCCCTAGGGCTTCACTCAAATTTTGAGCGAGAGTACTTGTTGGATGAAAATTTTAATTCCTCATCCAAGAAGTACCCATGTTACATATTTTCGATGGACCCTACTACACGAAAAATGAGAAATACATGAAAAATCGTGATTGCAATCACTATTTTTCATGTATTTCTCATTTTTCGTGTAGTAGGGTCCAACGAAAGTATGCAACATGGGCACTCCTTGGATGAGGAATCAAATTTTTCATACAACGAGTGTTCCTGCTCGAAATTTGAGTAAAACTATAGGGAGATAAGTTGAAAATACGAGTTGAAAAAAGTATTTTTTTCCTCTATTTCCCTCTAAAATTTGATGATGTAATCTAATGTTATTTTATTATTTCCACTATTATTTTATAATTTCCTTAGGAGGCCCATTTTAGATCTAAAAATTCCCCTAATGGTGGCGGGTACATGCCCTCTGAATTGTGTTACAATGAGGCTCAAAGGCCTTTTTATCATTAAGAAACGATGGGAACCCCTAAACATCCAAAATCATAACCCTAGGATACTGAAACACCAAATGCTTGTGTCGCCTCGTTGGGTTTAGTTGGAATATCAACTTCACAGGGTCGTAACTTTGGCATACAATCTACATTTTACTATCATAATACCTTGTTTCAAAGATATCCAAGAGAAGGCTAAAAAAAGACAAAGAAATTGGTCTTGTGATTTTATATTCTCTCTATTTTCCCAAAAAATGTATTTTAGGTCCTCAAAATGGCTCCAGAAGTTTAGGGCTTGAAAAAATGCCAAAAATAGTAATTTGTGCTACAATTAAGGAAAGTGAAAGAAATAACGGTGGGGGTCGTGGGTGGCCACTAATATCTACCTGCATCACTTTTTAAGCACTGAACCATATAAATTCTCCTTAAATCAAGACATGCAAGACAACTACAACACAATATGACTCATCATTGTGTTTATAGTACTTTAAATTCGTCAACCAAGGAGGTCTCCCAGATGTGAAGTCCCAATTTTAACTCACACCTTTTGGAGTAGGAGCCCCATCCAAAGTATCGCATCGACCACCATATCTTAAATGTTTCCTCGGTTGCAATGAATAACATAAGAGAGTATGCACATAACCTTTGAAATCAACAATAAAGTTGACATTATGAAACACCAGTTTCAATGTGTAAAAGGATACTTTCACAAGGAGAGAGAGAGGAGTGAGTCTCTTGAAGGAAGTATTAGTACTAACCTAAGAGAGACACATGAGAGCATGAAAAGTTTCATTAGTTATCTTGCAAAGTTGCTCACATAGACACAATGATCATTAAAGCAAATAGAATACACATTCAACAAGATAAGTACCAAATCCACTGAAATAGTTTAATTTCCTTAGTACATGTGAACAAAAAACATATAAAGAATAGACTTACTACATTCATGATACATGCATGGAACTGTGTTAGCTCATCGAGATTTTTATTATTAGGTGAAAGATCCAAGTACACAATTACAACAACAAGCCACTAGCGCCAATAGTGGAACATTAAATCACTTCTTGCATCTCCAAAGAATGATCTTCTCTCCTATGCTAAGCTAGAGAAGCTAAGGCTATCTCTCCAAAGGCTAAGCCTCCAAAAGCCATTTTCTTGAGTTATGTGATTTCTTTTATAGCAAGAGGAATTACTTTTCATACCCCCCATGACTCTTGAGTTACCCTCTTGACTCTTGGACTTCTAATGTGACCTTTGGACTTATATTTGACTTTTTGAATTCTCCTAAAGACTCTTTTGTCCATATATGATTATGTGACTTTCAATATTCCACATATGACTCTTGGACTTCCACACATTACATTTTGTCCTTTCCTTTTGATAATTACATCATTACATCCACAAATGATGTGGAAAGACACATGGAAACACATGACATTGTGATGGCACTGGTACAAATCACAACTTGATAATGATGATATGGACTTCATGATGAAGTAGAAATGCCATGATGTTTCTCTTGTTGCTCTGTCTTCAATCTTCATGAGAGTGTTTTTCAATACTTCATCTTTGTGAAATATTTTATTTGTTCTTCATCTTCACCCTCCAAGGGGTTGAATGGTATGGAGTCTTCATGTGGTTCTAATCTTTGGTCTTCTGTTGTAAACTAGTATTTGTTCATCTTCTCTCTTGATGACCTCTCCATGGTTTCAACTTCACAAGTGTATTCTAGCAGTCTCCTTCTCCTCCTCTCTGGGAATCATCTTGTCATGTCAAGTACCTACAAGTGAATCCCACTCATGACAAGACAACATTAGTGAAGAAATATACT
This sequence comes from Pinus albicaulis, assembly GCA_034641835.2. Lineage (NCBI taxonomy): Eukaryota > Viridiplantae > Streptophyta > Pinopsida > Pinales > Pinaceae > Pinus > Pinus albicaulis. Next base: position 1,167,203,224 of record CM076574.1, read on the forward strand.
AGTGTAACTTGCTTCATGAAAATGTTGATTGAGCTGGAACTGGGTGATGGACTGAGAGGTAAAATTATGGATTGCGTAGTGCGAAGTTCCATGGGTCAAGAGTGATGGACTGAAGCTTGATATTGCTAAATACAAAATTTTGGAGGCCTGGGAAATATGAATGTTCAATTGAGGAGCCTTGTTAGGCAATCTTGAGCCTTGAAACTGCATAATGCGCATTTATGAAGGGAGGCTAGTCATTGGATTATGCAGTTGTGCAGTTCAAGGACTTAGTGAGGACACTTGATAACTGAGACTATGCAATAAGAAACAAGAGATTGGTTGTGGGGCATGATTGCGTAGTTTTTGAGTGAAGGGAGGAAATCATTGAGCACTACGACTATGCAATGTGTAGTCCTTGGAGGAAAAATTGTGTATTCCACAGTCCCAGGAGGCAAGGGATCAAGTTAAGGTTTGTTACTGTGCAATGTGTATTTCAAGGAGACTAAGTGAGGTCAATTTTATTAGGCAAAGGATTATTCCAGAATTTGATTAAGTGTGGGATCAACGAATCATATATGAAACCAAGGTAAGACTTGAACATGATCACACACTTAAATATAATTGACGAAACATGATATAACACCTAGCACTTAGATACAACATGATCCCCTTAATGTGACGATGAATCAATACTCTCCTAAAGTGCAACACTTAGGGTGCACTTTGCGACTACAATGATGACACTCGTACGAAAATTCTCAAGACTTGGGGAATAAGTCTAATGCATGTATTTATGATGAATATGACACAGTAGTGATGGAGAATGCATTAGAAATTCCCTTTAAGTGTGTAGAATTGACTCCCTTAGACTAGGTGCGACAATAGTGACGACAATAGTACAATTGTGCATGAAAATTTTGGAATGGATCTAATACATGTATATATGATAAATAAGACCCATTGACACCAAATTTTCCCATTGAAATGAACCATAAATTCACTTTTTGTGATGTGTGACACTTCCCATGCCAAAATATGACATTTTGGAAAGTGAGAGAAAAGTGCAAACGACAATTGCAAAGCTTAAAGAGAGTGAAAGCGACACATGCCAGAGTGAATATAACATGAAATGAACACTTTTTAAAGTGAAAGAAATTAATACCATCATCATCCGATTGTACTTTCTAACAGAAGGTGACATGCCATGTAGTTCCTCATGGTTGAGGAGTTCTGCCATTCCTTGAGCTTGTTTATTTCAACTAGAACAAAATCAGGTTCCTTTTGCTTTTGAATAACTTCTACCTCATAGTCCTGAACTTGAATTTTAAAGATTTCTTCTCTCCTTTTTGCTTCCTATTAGGATGGAAACTTCTTCTTTGAGTATCTGGTTTTTCTTCTCTATTTTTCTAAGATCACTTAAGGAACTGATCAATTCTCTCTCCATATCCAGTTTTACTTCTTCTTCTTCATTTTCGTTAGGTTATTTGTTTTGAGTATATAATCCCATGGCGAGTGAACTGTATGAATAATTATCATCATCTTTATATTGATTTTCTTTCTTTTTTAAGTAAAGGTTTTGAAGCTTCTCCCAAAGATGTTTGGATAATGAGAATTAATTTACAACGGATTTCACAGAATTTGGAAAAGAACTTAGAATTTCATTCATTGCTTTTGTATTGTACCCTCTTGATTCATTTGTAGATGTGTTTCCAGAAATAACATAATCCCATACATAATATCCAAGCTATTTCAAATAGAATTCCATTCTTTATTCCCATATTTCATATTTTGATCCATAAAAAAAGGAGATGGACCAACCTATTTCTCTTCAACAATTGTAACAGATTATGAAACTAGTGTAATACAAGAGACTTCCTTTGATAATTTTTTGGCGTGCTTCCTTGACTTTACCATCTATTTTCTTGTAAGATCTTCTCTCTAGTTGTTAGGTTACAATTGAAGGAACCCACTTTGATACCAATTGTCAGAATTAACTGAGAGGGAGGGTGAATTAGTTAATTATTTAATAATCACTTTTAAATTCAATTGATTAATATTTAATCAATCATTAACAACGAAATAACATTATTTTCTATACCAACATCACAACGATAAATCAAAATAACATATCACATCAATACACAAATATTTTACATGGAAAACCAAATGGGGGAAAACCACAAAATTTTTTTTCTTATGATATGATTCATTACATCACTTTTGTGCTACAACACAAGGAAGCCCCAAACTCCCCAAGATATTAGGAGACTCATTTTACCAACAACAACTGGAAGGAGGCTCCGTCCCACTAAAATGTTACAACCCACAAATATTTATCAATTGCAACTGAATGAGATTCGATTTACCAACTACAAATGTATGGGGGCTTCAATACCCCTTACAAACTATAAACTATGCACAAGCACCACCCTACTACCTTGAATTTATTATGTTTGATCAATCTTTCTCGAGTATTCAATAAATCATTCATAACCTATATATCAATGTAATGTTATGATGACCCACAAATCCTCAATACTTTGGATGTAGCAATACAAAAATGGACTTGATACTGTTGCCACCAAAGAATTAAATACTATAACCACGTTGTCTTTCCCTTTCTATTGAATGAAATCAACCTATTTGAAGTGAGACATTCCACAAATTTATCATAAAGAAAATAGATAACTCAAACCCTAGCTTGCAACTCTACAATAAGAACCATGTTTCAACAAATTTTGTAAACACATATCAAATCTGGTTAGTACATTGAACAAAACATCAACTCATGGACCCTGCTCATCAAATGGATCAAACCATAATAGTAGCATAAAATCTCACTAACAATCCATGCATAAGTAACTATGCCAAATAAATCATGTTAGTAGCATACATACGTTATATTATACATGGCATAAAATATCTCAAACCCATGCCCTATCTACTTACTAAATGACATCAAAAACTTACAACAACGAACCTCAACATCAACAATACACCTCTCTATCAACTCTTGTAGCAACATATAACATTTACTAAAACATACAACTTAATCCTCAACATTATACTCTTACTTATTTAGCACTCATCTATACAAGTTATCCCTAACACAAAACATACAAGAAAAATACAATATAATATGAATCATCATTGCTTAAGGAAATATACCTAAAATACATATGATAATACTAAGCTCATGACCAACAATGCTTACACACTTTTTAGTAGTAGGATATCAATGCACTCTCTCTCTCCTAGCACACCAAATTAGCCTCAAAACATATTTATTATCATCATAATAGTACATATACTAAGTTTCATTGACTCAACCATACAACATTATTAACATAATTGTCAATATGTAACACTAGCACAATATCATAGGAACTCTGTCACAACAACTTTTCTCTAACACATGCTCACTACCATACAATGCATTAAAACCCCTCTCGCTCAACCATAATACAACATAATACATCAACAATTCCAACCATGTTATATATAGACTCTCAACATATGAATTGATATATCAAAAACTAGACCTCACCCATCAATTAAATTGGAAGCAACATATTTTCAAGGAAACTATGGTATATAATACGAACGTCCAATATTTAGGCCTTTGTAACAAAATAAAAATATCTTGCTCAAATCAGCAACTACAAAAATACGAAAACAAACCAAACCTCTGGGAGCTACTTCAAAAATGTCCTTGCAATGCAATTAATTAATACAATAGCTAACTCTTAACGCTCACACACATATTACTCCATTCACGACATGCCTCTTATCATTATAGAGGAGGATCAAACACACAGTTCATAGATTTCTCTCTTACTCCTCTCTAGATGTCATAACATTGATGAACAAGTTGCATAGTATCATTATGCTAGATCTCACACACCAATCACACTCTTAAAACCCATAGACTATATGTCATGGGTATTTCATTTAGCTTCATATTTCCAACCTCTAGTCGATCAAACACATAGCCCACAAATCACATATCATCCGTTTCATTATGATACAAAAATAAACCTGAGCCTCTAATCACACATAATGTGACCAACTGCACCACTGCTACTATTACTCAGATCAAACCCTATGTGTACTTCAGATCATTTCACCAACAAATACATTACCTAGGTCACACAATAAAACCCACAATCTTTATATTAGGTCCTTGCACATTAGATAAAACGAGAAGAGATCTTATTGCAAAAAATAATTGATCTCACTAGGGTGCTACACGTAGGGTCATTGAATTCAAAGGGCGCATATAACCACAACAACACATTGACTTGTATATTTTCAAGACAATGGTTGTAAAATGATCACTCTTAAGCCAATATCTTTGCATCATACATCTGTTTAGTGCTAGGTCGTTCGCATCAACGTTAATATATGACATAGAACATAAAGAAAAAAATAGAAACCATTACTCATTCATGCTATATATCAATCGATCATCAGATCAAAAGTTTCTTCCTCATACTAGAGCCATGCAATCACAAATTCTTGCTACAAACTCATCACACCACCTGTATCAAAACAAGAAACAAAAACTACTACATTGATTGATTTGTAGGTTTTAACCCTGAACAGAAATATCTACACACGATTCTTATAATAGAAAATAAACAACATACAACGCGTGGGGATAATCGTGGAAAGAATATAACACATACCCAACATTCTCCCACTTGTTGTTTTCTTTCCACAGGGGGCCATAGGAGAGCTTAGTCATTGGTCCAATTCTTCAACACCCATTGTTTCTCTACACCAAGAGAACTTATGAGTGCTCACAGACTTCGTCAATGCATCTGCAACATTCTTCAAAGTGTCCACCTTTACCAGCAACACCCTTTTAGCCTCAACCATATCTCTAACAAAGTGATATTGAACATCAATGTGCTTTGTCTTTGAATGATAAGCGGGGTTCTTAGCCAAGAAAATTGCACTTTGGCTATCACAGTCTATCCTTATAGCTTGCTGTACCAACCCCATACTTGAACACAATCTTTGCAACCAAACTGCTTCCTTGCTTGCATGAGTGGCTACTATGTATTATGCCTCTGTAGTTGAAAGAGCCACTACAGACTGTCTTTTACTCATCCAACTGACTGCGCCTCCAAATAGGCTAAACACATACCCACTTGTAGATCTTCTTTGGTCCAGATCTCCAGCCCAGTCTGCATCAACAAAACCATGAATGTACAACATTCTTTCCAATCCTGGTCTTCCCTGGTAGCACGAGCCATAATCACTAGTGCCACGTAAATATCTGAAAACCCGCTTCACTGTTGTCCAATGCTCCTTCCCTGGGTTTGACATAAACCTGCTCAATACTCCCACTGCATGTGCAATGTCTGGTCTAGTACAGACCATTGCATACATCAAGCTACCCACTGCACTTGCATATGGAACACGGGACATATACTTCTCTTCTTCTTGTGTCTTGGGACACTGTTCAGCAGACAGCTTTACACCTACAGGAATAGGAACCTTCACTGGTTTACTATCCTGCATATTGAACCTCTGCAATATAGTCTCAACATACTTCCTCTGGTTTAACCAAAGCTTCCTCTTTTCCCGATCTCTCTTAATTTCCATGCCCAAAATATAATTTGTAGCACCCAGATCCTTCATGTCGAATTTGGAGAACAGTTGGGTCTTCAAATCTTGGATAATTTCTTTGTCATTTCCAATCAACAACATATCATCTACATACAAGACCAAATAAATAACACGGTCACCAATTAATTTAAAATAAACACAATGATCCTCCTTGCTTCTGGTGAAGCCAAGTCCCCGTATATAGGTATCAAATTTCTGATACCACATCCTTGGTGACTGTTTTAACCCGTACAGAGACTTCTTCAACCTGCATACCAGTTCTTTCTTACCCTTGACCATAAAGCCTTCAGGTTGCTTCATGTAGATCTCTTCTTCTAGATCCTTGTGAAGAAATGCTGTCTTCACATCCATCTGTTCTATCTCAAAATCAAATGCAGCAGCAACAGATAAAAGTAATCTAATAGAAGTAACTTTGGCAACCGGAGAAAAAATATCACCAAAATCAATTCCCGGCACCTGGGAATAACCTTTCGCTACCAACCGAGCTTTGTATTTCTCCACCTTGCCTTCTACATTCATCTTCTTCTTAAACACCCATTTGCTTCCAATGGGCTTCCTTCCAGCCGGCAACTCCACCAGATCCCATGCATCGTTTTTGTGCAAGGATGCCATTTCATCAACCATGGCCTCCTTCCAGAGTTTTCCATCCTCTGAATCTACTGCCTCCCTGACAGTTCTGGGTTCATCATCAGTTATAGTTAAGGAAAAACCTAAACAGAAAGCAGATGGACTATACCTTTCTGGTTGCCTTCTTTCCCGAACTGATCTTCTCAAAGCTGGAGTTTGTGGCTCTTCATCGTCTGAGTCTTCTTCTGTTGTAGAGTCTGATTCATCCTCCTTTAGCTCAAACTCTATCTTCTCAGGTTCCTTTGGTAGGACTTCATGTTTAACAACATCTTTCACTTCTCTAAACACCACATCTCGGCTGTACACAACCTTCCTTGTTTCTGGGTTCCAAAGCTTTTAACCCTTTAAACCATCCTTATACCCAATAAAGATGCACCTTTCAGATTTATTATCCAACTTGGTCCTTTTCTCCTTTGGAACGTGTACATATGCATCACATCCAAATACCCTTAGATGTGAAATAGAGGGTTTCTTACCGGTCCATACCTCATGTGGAGTCTTATCCTCCAACGTTGATGAAGGTGATCTGTTAACTAAGTAACATGCAGTCTCCACTGCCTCTGCCCAGAATTCTTGTCCTAACCCAGTACCACTGAGCATGCTTCTTGCCTTTTCCATTAGCGTTCTATTCATTCTTTCTGCAAATCCATTTTGCTGAGGTGTGTATGGAGTAGTTTTCTGCCGTGCTATACCACACTTCTTACAGAACTCTTCAAATTCCTTCTTGCAGAACTCCCCACCATTATCTGTCCTCAATGCCTTTATCTTCTTCTCTGTCTGGTTTTCCACCAGAGCCTTAAATTCTTTAAATTTGTCAAAGACTTCAGATTTATTCCTCGAGAAATATATCCATGTATTCCTTGAGAAGTCATCTATGAATGAAACATAGTACACAGACTTTCCCAGTGATGGAACTGACACAGGTCCAAACACATCACTGTGCACAAGTTCTAATATTTTGTTCGCCCTCTTAGCACCAGAAGGAAAACTCACCCGATTCTGCTTCCCATATACACAATGTTCACAGAAATCGAAATCCAGAGAACAATTAGACATACCTTCTACCATACCATTTTTGTGCAGTATCTGAAGGCCCTTCTCTCCAATATGTCCAAGCCTTTGATGCCATAGCATGGTCTTTTCTCCAGAGACAGCTAGGCTTTCTGCTCCACTTTCAGGAACCATAGAACTATTACACCCATCAATAACAATGCTACCTTGTAGCTTGTACAGAGTTCCAGTCCGAACTCCCCACATTAATACCAGTGCTCCTTGAACCATCTTGCAGGCATCTTTCTCGAACATTGTTTTTACACCTGCATCATCCATCTTGCTTACAGAAATCAGATTTTTGGCCAATGCAGGAATATGCAGAACACCAGGAAGTGTTCTAATCCTTCCACCTTGTAGCTTCAGCTTGACCTTTCCACGTCCGACGATTCTGGCCTTCCTATCATTCCCTAGGAAGACATCACCACCATCATATTTCTCATACTCGCAGAACCACTCCCTATGGGGAGTGAAGTGAAAGGATGCACCTGAGTCAATCAACCATGACTCATGATCTACATGTGTATTTGAAGAAGAAGCCAAATGCACATCCCCACCTTCATCCGAGGTGGTTTTTGCCTCTGCAGAAGGAGCATCATCAGATCCCTTTCCTTTCTCAGGAGCTTTAGATCTGCAATCCTTTTTGTAGTGCCCTTCCTTTCCGCATTTCCAGCACACCTTTACAAACTTTCCAGGAGATTTAGATCTCCCTCTAGATTTAGATCTCCCACTCGAAACCATATTCTTGTTTCTGTTCTGGGACCTTCCTCGTACAGATAAGGCATCTCCATTCTGACCCTCCATATTTCTCCGTCTCATTTCCTCCGACAGCAAGGCTGAGACAATGTCATCAAAATTCAAGGTAGTTGTATTGCTACTTATTGCAATAACCAGACTGTCCCACGAGTCTGGTAGAGAGCACAACAAACTGATGCACTTATCTTCATCTGAGATTTTAATATCAATAGACGACAGCTGACTTACCACAGTATTGAAGGCGTTCAGATGCTCTGTCACCGAGTCTCCATCCTTCATCCTCAGGTTATACAGCTTTTTCCACAGGAACAACTTATTCACCAGAGACTTAGATTGGTACAAAGTCCCAAGTTTTTCCCACAAATTCTTCGTCGTAGCTTCCCCAGATACATTCAACAATACTGAATCTGACACACACAACCGTATTGTGCTCTTAGCCTTCCGATCCAGTTTCTTCCAGTCTTCATCTGACATTGCCATTGGTTTAGTACTTGGATCTACCGTGATCCACTGATCTTTATCCACCAGCAGATCCTCCATCTTGAGCTTCCACAACTCAAAACTCTGACCATTAAATTTCTCGATCTCTATCTTTCCGCTGCTCGCCATCTTCTTTCACCGCAAGAATCGATCCCATGAGAGATCTCCCCCTTTGCACGAGGGTCTACCACGAGGCAGGAGCAAAAAACCCTCAACAACAAGGCGTCCCTTGAAGCCGAAAACGGCTCTGATACCGTAGGTTTAACCTTTGAACATAAATATCTACACGATTCTTATAATAGAAAATAAACAATAGCAAGGACATAAAACAAAAAAAAACAGATGTAAACACAGAGATTTTCCCTGGATCCCTAATCGAGACGACCAACTTGATTTTTCATTATGTTCCTTTTAGTGTTACAACACATATATATATATGCCGAAGCATCCATTAACCCTGGATTAGAACATAACCATAGTTCCCTTGACCGGATCTACAAAATACCAGGGGCTGAAAACCATCCTACCCCAAAACCATGTGCAAACCCATGCCACAAAACCATGAGCGGATTCGCCTATGAGTGGGTCCGCACAAAAAACAAATTTTGGCCGGGGCGCTGCCCCGGACCCCAATGGTGGGGACTGCTTCGCCCCTCGTGACCCCTTAGCTACGCCCGACGCAACATACAGCGCGTGGGGATAATCGTGGAAATAATATAACACATACCCAACATGATCCACAAATAACCATTGAAAACCTAATTGATTCATAGGCAAATAGCACATAATAAATCATATTTATGAACTCCACAAGGGCTCATAGTGCCCTATTTATAGTTTTTCAAAGGGTCAAAAGGGAGGGTCTACCTATCCTCAATAAATAATTAAAAATCTATTTTCATGGGGTCGACCCATACAATATTTAATTTAACTTTTTAAACCATAAATAAAAATTCCTCATTTAATGACAAACTTGGCCAATATTTGTAACTACCGGGACCCACATCATTTATCCAAAGTTCAACATATTTTCATTTAAATTTTTATGCCAAAATTTTTGGACCAAGGCATATTTTTGGACTTCAAGGTTGCATATTTAAGAGGGCATAACTCCTCAACTATGAGGAACTACATGGCATGCCACCTATTTTTAGAAACGACATGACGAGTACAATCAAACAATGATTTTATTTCTTGCAAATTTATTACTCTTCCCATTCATTTACCTCGAAAAATGCAGGGCATCTTGATCACACCGTAGGGCTTCTTACCCTTTGAAAATTCTAATTAGTGCAATCCACTGACGTATATTAAAAGAGTTCAAGTTAGAGATTTCATGACAAGAATTTCCTTCTTTCCTCCACTACTTCCAAGGAGGCTGCAATCTTTATGCTAATCACCAAAGGATTCCTTTGACATCAATGACAATTTGACCAACATTTATCAATAATAATAAAATTTTAAAATAAAATATTTTAAATAATTCATTTTAGTTTATACTTCTTATTAGTTCTAAACATAATAAACCTTTTAAAACTATATGATATGTAATTAATATAGATTAAAAACATATTAACATTTTAATTATATGTAATTTGTTAGGATCACAAAACTAAGAGAAGTTGTGGTGTCTAAAGACATTGTTACTTGAGATCCTAATGGTCACGAGAAAAAAAATATCTTAAGTATTTTCGCCTTTAAATAGGATATCTTCCACATGAATACCATGTGCTTTCATAAAATTGGAGCTTGAAAATTGCACCAAGTCAATTTTACCTGAACTACCCTAAAAATCCCCTCAAACTTGATATAGGGAGATTAACTTGGACCTAATAACTTTTTCAAACTCCATATAAAAATTTACCATCTACCAAAATACATGGATAACTAGCTATTGTATTTTCCAGTTATCTAGGACTTACCTTTTCACAAACATGGTTCATCAACCATCTCACATTCTCACTGGTACACTTGACACCCTAGTACCTATCCAAGTAGTCCATTACACAACTTGATAACTTCATCTTCCACTATAGTAAATGTGTGCCTAATAAAAGTATTAAGGTATTACAAAAACATGTGCTCATGTGCAACATGTATGCCTAAAAAATGATTCTTACAACTTCTCTAGGAAATACACCTACCTTATACCAAAACCCTTAAGGTGTTCACACACCATTGGTGTTATCACACCATTTTAGCTCTCATTACACCTAACTCCTTCACTAAAATTCAAACTATTGACTCCATCTTCATTTTCTCTTCCATACAAACACTCTCTCGCTACATATCTATCTTTCTTTATCCATATATTTAATTGTCGCTTCTCACTACTTTATCTCTATATCATTATATATCCAACCCATGCTATTCACCCACATCCTCATTATCATTGTGTGTCATCTTCCTGGGTTTTCTTGATATTCTTGAAACAACTGCACATTTTCCTCCTTACATATCAATCAATCACTCTCATTTTGGACTCATACACCAACACAATGTCCAATGAGTCATCCCTGAGTGCCTCAAACAGGGTGCACTTGTCCAGTTTATTTTCCATTTCCACATTGGAAACACAAATACATATTCCTATTCTCTACTTACAACCCAACCACTTAGCAAAGAGATAACATCAATAAACAATCCTTCAACCTTACTACTCACTCCTTGCTATCCCCCATGATGCTATTGAGAAAGTTTTCCATTACATCATAGCAAAAGTTTGTTTTTGTGTTCGAGTTCCTCTCTATGACACTCTCCTCATATTATTCCAAACATGAATCTTATCCTATGGCCCACTCTATCGGGCTCTCTAGGGGAGAATCATTCATTACAGTGTCTGGCCACGCCTTGAATTTCAAGAAGATATTTTGAACACTTATCCTTAAGAAGTGGCCCAATATTTATTTCATGCACCCCAATTTCTTTCAAATCTAGAACCTCCCTCACATAACTCAACCATCATTCCCTTGATTAGGCTTCGTAGAACAACCCTTGAAATACCTTCTTAGTTTTTGGCGAAGATAAGTCGTTGTCATTTTATTGTACCTATACAATGCATTAAGAAAGAAATTTAGCACAACAAAACCATGTTGGCGTCTATACCACTCTAACACATTGAATTTCATCCTCCCCTCTGCAATCCTACCAACCTACATAGTGCAAGCATGGCCCATCACCCATAATATATCTTGGCTTGAAATCATTCACTCCTCCTCTTCATGGCTCATCATCCATAAGGCCCATAGTTATTTTTCGAAGCTTCAAGGTTTCAGTCCTTCAAGCACCCACTAGAACTCTCAGCACCAATTGCATGGGTTTTTTACATTCATCTATCCTCAGTTCGCTTTTCCATTCTTCTTGTTTCATTTATTGGAAGCTTCTTATCGACCTTTGGAGGAGTGAGCTTCTTATATGTGGTGGGGATGCTTCTTCCATGAGCTTATTCTCAACAAGTTTCTTCTCTACCACTTTAGAAACTTTGTCATGATCCCACGTTGTGCATCTTTGTTCTCATTATTTTCTCCAAGATTGTGCAACCTTACAACCACCAATCTATTTTTTTTTTCAAGACTGCATGACCCTTAAGAAATAAATATTTCATACGACCACTATGGTTCTCGTCTGCTAGCCCTTGTAAGCCAACATTTTATGGATTCTATATTTATAGATATTTATCATTAGCCGACTCATGGTTTTTGGAACCATATCATTTTGGTGACACCAGGTATGCTCAAATATAGCTCTGATCAACACATACAACAAATCCAACCACAACTATGATTGATCTGCACACGTATTCTACCAGACTATCCATGCTCAAATAAATCTTTGATATACACTAGGCTCTGATACCAATAGTTAGGATCATGAAATTAAGAGAAGTGGTGGTGTTTAAATATATCGTTTCTTGAGATCCTAATGGCCACAAGGACAAATTTACGTAGAGTCTTTAAACCTTTAAATAAGCTATATTCCACATGAATATAATGGGTCAATAGCATGGGTTTTCATAAAATTAGAGCCCGAAAACTGTCACTAGGTTGACTGAGTCATGTTTATCTGAACTTCCATAGTTACATAATTAAGTTAGATTAAAAATAAGTTAAGAGTTAAAAAAAATCATACAAATATACATTATTATTTAATAATTAATATATATATATATATATATATATATATATATATATATATATATATATATATATATATATATATATATATATATATATATATATATATATATATATATATATATATATATATATATATATATATATATATATATATATATAGATATATATATATATATATGCTGAGGTTGTGGGTTTCATTTGGGGACAAACCATGGCATCCATCCCTTATGTATTCACACTGTCTAAAGCATGGTTTGCCATTCAGTTTCTTTCAAAATAACTTGCAAATTAGGTCCTTTCTCAGTACTAGCACATGGATATGGTGCTTGTCCTTCTCAAGCATTGGATTCCCCTTTTCGATCCAGACAGAGAACATTTGGGAGTCAGCCCCATTTGGGTTAGATTTCCTAGATTACCTATGCATATTTGGTCTGCTTATATATTTAAAATTATAGGAAACATTCTGGGTACCTATCTTGATCATGACCGATTCTTTGCAGAGACACAGAAGATGGTTTTCGCATGTATATTGGTTCACCTTGACACTTGAGAAGGCTTGGAGGAAAATCTGAAGATACAGTGGAGGAATACCACTCATGTTCAGATTTTGGATTATGAAGGGGTTCCCTTCCACTGTCGTCGGTGCCATAAGGTTGGTCATGTGTTCAAGGACTGCCCATTACATTCTCATGTCACTCCACCTCAAACTACTTCGGGGGCAGACTTTGAAAATTTTGGGGTCACTGTATCATTGAATCATCAAAAGAAGAAGGCAGGGTCACACACTCTTGTTCCTAGTGCCACTTCACTGATTCCTGCTAATGAAAATGCCTTCTTGTCCTCTTCAAGGGTTACTCTATATCGCACTATGGCTTCCGTACCTCCTCCGAGTTCTGGTACCTCTCATAATCCTTCTTCTCCCATTGTTTCTTTTGTGTCATCTGGTGCTCTATCTCACTTATTAGTAGTTAATATTTCTATATTTCACCTTTCTTCGATTACCTGCCCTGTTGTGCCTTCCCCAGATGTTTTTTCTTCTCCCCCCATTTATCTTGTCTCATCCTCATTTATCCAAATTTGTTCGGGAGAATTCTTCATACACTATTTCTGGTCATAACTATAATCTGCACTTTTGCGTTAAGGCACCAAAATCTGGTTGTGGGTTAGGCACTAATCCTCATACAAATCCTCCTAAATTATCTCATGGAAGACATTCAAACATCTCTAAAGCCATCCAAAAAGCTGGTATTGATGTTGCAAAAGGTCGTCAACTCTCTATTGAAGGGGTTCTCAGAGCAAGAAACACCCCCACCCTCCCATGGTTTCCCAATGAAGTGTCTCTATTTTAATTGTTGTGGGATGGTTAGCCCTGAAAAACGTTTAGACATTAAGAGACTCTTTGATATTGAGAAGGTGGATGTGATACTCCTTCAAGAGATATTGAGTGTTTCTAAACTTATTATCCCTGCACTGGATGCTCTTTTACCTGGATGGACTATTCAATCCCTTGATGCACGTGGTCGTTCGAGAGGCATTTCTATTGGAATCAATCCCAGTGTTCTCAGACTTATCAACATTTGGGGTAGGGAAGGAACCCTGGTGGCAGGATTATTCTCTGAACAACTTGGGATTGATTTTAGATTGGTTAATGTCTATGGCCCCTACCACAACAGACAAGATTTATGGGATTCACTCTTGAACTCATATTTTATGCAATCAGAAAATATTATATTGGGGGGTGATCAAAATTTTTCCATTGGACTTACGAAATATTGGAGCTCACATGCTCAATTAGATCGTCCATTTGATCTCTTTGGCTCATATTTAGATCAATTTCACTTGATTGATATCCCAATGCCTTGCCTCCAACCTACCTAGTGCAACAAGATAAGTATAGAAGTAATGATTGCCAGGAGGTTGGATCGTTTTCTCATCAAGGAAGGATTACTTACATATTAGATTTATATAGGAATGGATTGGATCTAGGGGTATTTATGATCACTCCCTGATTTATCTAGAACTCTCTGGTATCTCCCCAAAGCCTCTTGCACCATTCAAATTCAAACCGACCTGCCTCCAAGATGAATCTTATATTAAACTAGTCAATGATGCTTAGAGGTCTACGCCAATTCCACCAACACAATCTGTCACTTCCTCTTTTTGCAACAAGCTTCTTTACATAATAAAAAAATAAATTGAATGGGCCAAGGCTAACCATATTCAGGATGAAAATGATTTCAAACATATTGAAGAGGAGCTTTCCTGGCTTGATGACCCTAATAATGGTGGTTTCTCATCTGCTGCATCAAATGATCGAGTCATCAAATTGGAAGTTGATAGACTCTGGATTCTTAAGGACAGGGAATTTACCTGGAGGCTCAAGATCCGTGATACATCGTTACTTGTAGGGGACGATAATACCAAATTCTACCAACAATTTTCTAGAGGACGCAAAGCCATCAACACTATTTGGCCTCTAGACAATGAGGAAGGGAAACTTGTCACTCCATTTAAGCAGCTAGCTTCATTGGGTATTCCCATTTCAGTCGTCTCTATAAAGCACCTCACAAAGCCTCCTTGGCTAAAATTATCAAGATTGTTGGAATATTCCCTAGGTTTGTGGATGATGGAACAACAGAGGATTTAGATTTCCATGTCTATGTGGCTGAATTAGAAGTGGTTCTTAAATGGTTCAAGAAGGATAAGAGCCCGATCCCAGACGGTTGGACAGTTGAATTCTATTTATCATTTTTGGAATTATTGGGCCATGAAATTCTCAGTGTGACTGAAGAATCTAGAACATCTAGGCGTATTACGATGCCTTCAAATCTACTTTCATTTCCCTCATTCTTAAATATGATAATCCATCCTCTTTAAATGACTATTGTCCCGTCTCCCTCTGCAATTGTATTTATAAGATTATTTCTAAGATCATTGCAAATAGGCTTAAGCCTATTCTCTCTAATCATATCTCCCAGGAACAATTCGCCTTCTTGGGAAACAAACATATCCATGATGCCATTGGTATTGCATAGGAAGGCCTTCACTCCATCCATATTAAGTGTATTAAGGGCATGCCTCTTAAAATTGACTTAGAAAAGGCTTTTGATCAGACAAGTTGGCTATATTTGAGAATGCTTCTTACTCACTTGGGATTTCCAAATTTAATCATCAATTGGATCATGTGTTGTATCACCTCTGTATCCTTCAGTGTTCTTATCAATGGTGTTGTATGAAATTTGTTCCATGCTGAACGTGGTCTCCGCCAAGGATGTCCTTTATCTCCTCTATTGTTTCTGCTAGTGATGGAAGGATTGAGTATAATTTTGGCTGGTGAAAAACTCCATGGCAGGTTAAAGGGCATCAAGATTGTTGGAAAGTGTGTTCTCACTCATTTAATCTTTGTGAATGATGTACTAATCTTCTTAAATGGCTCTATTAGTGACTCATCGGTCTTTAATGTAGCACTCAAATGATTTTTCAAAGCCACTGGTATGTCTTAAAATCACTCAAATCCACCTTGTCATCTCTGGGTTGTACAAAACATGAAATGCATTTTTCTCTCTAGAGGCTTCCTTACATTTCTCTTGGTTTTGATGAGGGCCCTAGGTATCTTGGTTTCAGACTTAAAACTTCCAATTATAAAATAATTGATTGGACCTAGATGGTTGCCAAAATCGAAAGGAGACTCAATATATGGTATCATCATTGGCCCTCTCATGCTAGACTCCTTGTACTTATCAAATATGTAGTAGAAGCTATTCTTGTGTGCTGGATATCTCTGGCCTAGATTCTTAGGGTTATTCTCTTTAGAATACAACAGATTCATTGCAGATTTCTTTGGAAATGTTCAAATGATGGACACAACTTTTCCTGGACTAGATGGGATCTTATTGCCTTACCCAAAAAGTGGGGGGGGGGGGGGGGGATGGGTTGGGCCATAAAATATCTACCTTCTTTCTCCAAAGCATTAGCAAAAAAATTATGATGGCGGATTCTAATTGTTGAGAACTTATGGACAAAGGTAGTTATATAAAATTACATCAGCCCTTTGCACCCAATTGATTGGATTCAGAGCTGGAGCTGGAACAGGACCAATATATAATCTATCTGGAGTGCCATATTAAACTCCATTAATCATATTAGAACAAGATTGGATTTGAAAATAGGCTATGGAAGACATGTTCGCATTGGGAGAGACCCCTGGTCTGGTTGCGGTAATGCTCATATTCTTCCTCCCGAGCTCATACAATTCTTGGATGTTGTGGGTTTTTCTACACTTGATCAGGTTGCTGATCTTGAAAATACTATGATTTTATCACAAGCCTGGAAATTGTCTCATGATATACACATCCCTCCTCCTTTGAAATTGGATTGGTTATATTACACAGACGCATTAGTGGAGACACATGTTAGGATTTCAGACATAGAAGATGAACTCATCTGGGCCTCCTCGAAGCATGGTCAATACTCCCCGAAGGATGGATATTACATTAGCTATGCCGATCATCATCCTCAATAGATTCTATGGTGGTGGCATCCCTTGTGGAAATTAAAATGTCCTCCTAAGGCCAAATTATTCATGTGGTGCATTATTAACACTACAAGGAAAATACCCGCTAGTGGATGTTTTTGAGGAACCACTTATAAAAATACCCCAGAAATTTGTTTCTAGCGGAGGTTACTAGACGAGGTTGGTGGGCGGAGGATTTTGCAGATGTTTTTCATTTGGTGCGCTTATCATCCTAAACCGCACCGGCGAGTTGAACAAGAGAAATCACCGATGGGAAAAAAACATTGGCACACCGAACACCATGTGCTCTGTACAAACCTGCCCATTTCATCTTATTACTGTAGCACACCAGTAATTTACAAATATTCTACACCTGTGTGTCCTAAAACCCCACGCCAAAACTGAAACTTCTTAGTGCGGTCCTAAGAAGCTGCACCACTGCACCTATAAAACCCCACGCACCGTAACAAGGTTAAATAAAAAAAAATTATGACCAAAAAAGTGCATTTTTCAATTTTCTCAGTGGTGCAGAGCGCTCAAGAACCAGTGCAACTTATCCTTGTCTTAGCCACCCTGACATCGGTGCTCCCATTGCACCCATTTCACGCACTTTTTTTTTTCATTTCCCACCAATCTCCATTTTAAATTTTGCAATGGGGTGAGAAAATTTACTTTTGTAAATTCTACAGCCAATATGCCTCCTTGATGGCCAAATGTATAGGTATTTTTCTTGTTTTTCCATAATTAATCCTTTTGGTGGGTTAGAATTGTAAATTACCTTAAAATTAACCATTTAAAAAAAAAAAATTTGTCGCACAGTGCACTCGAGCCATTCATCTCGCACCGGTTCGCGGTTTGCTTCAGGAATTTATTGTGGCCGCATCGCAATTCAGTGCTAATCTGTGATCTCGCAGACCGGTTCCGAGGCAAGACCGGGAGTAGGTGCACCATGTTATTTTAAATGCAGTGTGGTGGCGAATATTTACTTCGATCGTACCGTTGACAATGTGGAATAGTGGCACACAAGTGCGTTAACCTAAATATATGCCCCGAGGCTTAGGCTGTTTCAAGGCACCACATTCTTCATTTCCCGACAGTGGTCAATGGTGCAACTCTATTAAACCGGTGCTAATGGTATCCGCACTAGTTTCGGGGCAATACCTAAGGTGCACTTTTTTTTTTTTTTTAAAGTGCAAGGTCGTTTGTTACCCAACCGCACCGCTGACCCTCTGGAAAAGAAAACGTGGCATTGAAAAATATTCCATCTGTGATCTCATATTTTTGTCAACACACCACTTTTCGTATTTCAACAGGGTCAACGGTGTGGCCTGGTAAAAGACCACACCGTTGACTATGTAATGATGGTAGGAGGTCAATCCCCTGACTTAATTATATGCCTTGGGGCATAGAGTTTAGTCATCGCACCGCATTCCTGACACCGTACAAACTCAATGGTGCGCTACACATTTTTGGAGCACCGGCCGGAAGCACACACCCTGGTGCATCATCACTGATGCGCTCCAATAAAGATATCCTGGGATCTGTGCATGATCAAGTAGCGCACCAACTAATTTTTTTTTTCCAAAAAAAATTCTATATTGATATTTCTAAATACATGTCTCATTTAATAACAAAATTGTATTTAATATGTCAATCATTCAGAGATGTGAAAGGAGAGAAGAGGGGGAACAACAACAACAACAGGCAGACCACTATAACATGGTTTTCTTGTGGGGGGCACGAGAGAGAGAGAGAGATGCGTACCCTCGCCCTATTACAACAACTACCTAGAGGCTCCTAAGGCAGGTAGACCTCCTAAAGTTCTATGGGGACGCTACTTCCCTAAAGGGTGATGGTTTGTTTTTGAGACATCTTATCCGAAGGTGGAATGCCCACCAACAGGCTTTCTAGGTTGGTCGTAACCAGTGGTACACGCCCACTGATGAGGATATATATTTCATTACAGGGCTATCGAGGAGAGGGGTGGATTTTCCCTCGTTTCTAGAGGTTCCAGCTGGCTATGTAGCAGGGAGTCAGTTAGTGTACTTGTTGGGCCTGAAAATAGTCCCTATTCTCACTCCATTATTCACTAATACCTCCATATTACTTCCATATTACCTTCATGTCACCTTCATTCCACCTCCACATCATTGCATTTACCTCATCATTGGGCTATAACTATGCTTTTCCAAAGTTTATTAATTCTTAACATTTTTAAGTGGATTTGTGGTTAAACTTTAGAAAATAATATGCTTATACTTATACATAACAATTAGAATGAGTTTGTTGACATGTGTAGGTACAAAGGAAGCTTCCTAGGCATCTTTATGTGGCACTCTATGTTCAAATTCGAATTTGAGGAGATCATGGACCTCATGGAGAAGATCATGGAGGATAGGGTTATGTGTCACCATTGGTTGAGAAATATGTGGGTCAAAGGAGGGAATAGTGGATTTACATTTATGAGTTTGTTATCATAGCTTTTGTATAAATAGGAGTGTTATCTCCTTCATTTGTAATCTTAATCTTCTTCTTCATTTTGTAATCTTAGTATCTTATAGGTTGGTAGTGAGAAGTTAGATTGGAGAATCATTGTAATGGTTGTAATTGCAATTTTCAATTGATGATAAATAAGATGGAGCTTCTTTGATCCTCTACATTTGACTTTTCTTTTGGTGTGCTTGTGAATCCTTGGAAGGATCCCCATTGCCTAGCAAGTACACTTTTATTTTAGTAAGCTTTTATTTTATGTTGTTTGTGAATTTCATTAGATTAAATTATTAGGTTCATATGTTTGGAATATTAACGAATGACCTTTCGTAAGAAAGTAATAATGTTTCCTTCAATGAATATGATTTATTATTTAATGTTTGATTTCATTAGTTTAAGTTTCTGATTTATATGCTTGAGATATAAATGAATAGTCTCTTGTAAGAGAGCTTTAACATTTCATGCAATCAATCAGAATTAGGTTTAAGTGCTTTAATTTCATTAGTTTAAATAGTTTGATGATTAATATGATTAGAAATATTAATGAACATTCTCCTGTAAGGGAGCTTTAATATTTCTTACACTTGTCACAATGTCTTTAGATTTCATTTTGTTAAATGACTAAATAAGTGTTGTAGATCCCAATGAAAGACTTCCTGTAAGGGAACTTTGGCATTTCTTCACCTAGCTTAGTTTAGTTTGTCTCTTAGTACATATATTTTGGACGATCCTCGAAGTTTACTTACCTTGATTGATAGTAAATGAAACTCTAATTTGCATCCGCATTTTAGACCAAACATTTTGGCGCCGTTTCCGGGGAGGATGATTTAGAGATAGACTTAGGAAGTCATTTTTATTGCAATTTATTTTTATGGACTAACTTGTGAAACCTGGTGACATCAAGATTTTCATAAAGGAGTTCTAAAGTTGAGCTTTTTTATTTTACTTTTCATACTTAGTTTTAAATTCACTTTTTAAACCCCCCATTTCTTACTAATTCGTCTACGGATGAGAAATTTGAATATGTTAAACAAGTAATTTTTGGAGAAAAAGAATAATCTTGAAGACTGGTTCCAGAACCT
Organism: Pinus albicaulis; assembly: GCA_034641835.2. Taxonomy (NCBI): domain Eukaryota; kingdom Viridiplantae; phylum Streptophyta; class Pinopsida; order Pinales; family Pinaceae; genus Pinus; species Pinus albicaulis. The sequence goes on from CM076574.1 coordinate 1,167,223,977, forward strand.
TGCACAAACTCCAAAAATAAGACAGGTTACTCACATTCTTGTAAATCATAAGGTAAAAATTTTAAATCTTGATGTGAGCATTTTCAAATTTTTAGTCTGTAGATGGCTTCACTGGAAGCATTCTTTTACCTAGGAAATAAAAAATCTTTCAAGTAAGTTAAGGTAGAATAGATTAGAAAAATAAAATGAGATATCGTTAGAAGTTTTTAGTCTTATTTTCAAAAATAAAAAAACAAAAAAAAATCATCATGAATAAATTCAATGGCACAATAAGAGCTACTTCATCATCGCATTTCTATATCTTGTTTCTGTATCACAGGTAAGCCAGGAGCTTGATTATCGGAAAGCTTTGTCTTCTGAGAGTCTAAACACCCCCACGACATTGCAGAAAGAGTATAGACAATGCGAGGTTTTTGTGTTTATTATCCATCCACGCTAGCCTGCATAAATAAAAACAAATCAAGAGATTAATATGCTCTCTTCCTGTGCTTCATGCGATCAGGAAGATCAGAAAATCTATCGATTTATTTCAAATAAAAATACTCTCGCTGGAAAATTGATCTACGTATTCTATCGATTATAAGAAATTTTCAAGATTCTAATATCGATCTGCTGCAACAATTTAATTTTCTGTTCAAACTAAAGTTATTTTGAAGCCTAATGGAGATAGGTTGCTTCCAATCAATAGGCTTCCTAGCTTTGAGAAAAATATCAATCACGCCGACCATTGAAAGAGTACTTACAGCTTTCTGATCGTTGTAAAACGTGTTATATTGAAATATCCAAAATTTGGTTCAATTCTATCCAATATCAATCACACCAACCATTGAAAGAGTACTTACCAGGAGTGAGAATTATTCGTTGATTGTGGGTGAGGGTAACTTAAAAAATAGAAATACATAATCATGTGAACAGTTTGGAAGGACAAATTCATAATTATGTGAATAGTGGTTCCTGTAATTGGTTGGAGTTTACTCTTCCTGCCCGTACAAAGGAGAAATTTTTATTGATAAACGTCTAATGGAGATAGAGTTATTTATGAGAAAAAATGGAGATAGGTTGCCAGAGGAGTTTGTGGAAACCGGCTATTACAATGACCTGAAGGCCACTACCATACAAATATTTCCACGTACTCATCTTGTATTCATATTCCCTAAATTTTCTTGGTACTGCTTTGCTTTAACCATACAAACCACTTTACTTTCTTTCACTTTACTTACTTTCAATTGTCATTTTTCAAAGTCATCATCACTTTCACACTATGCATGACTCTCAAAGTCGTGATCACTTTCAGACTACGCATGTCTCTCCAACATAACTAGTTTTTTTAAAGGTATAGCTAACCCACAACCACATTGCTAACTTTCCGTAAAATAAAAATGCCTAAATACCCACAACAAAGATTTCATTAAAATGTTTATAAATTGAAGTTGTGGTGTAACTATCAACATCACGCAAATCTATTGGAAATTGAACGCAATTTTCCCTGCAAGACTCAGAATTGCATGATACTCGTTGAGACATTACAATGAAATTTTCAAAATTCCAACTAACTCACTTAGCAATTCCCCGAAACCCTAAATTGAAACGTTTTAAGGTTCCAATAATCAAATAATAAAGACACGTATTTAGCTTCCATCGCAGGCACAAGCACCTCATTTTACTGTTCAACGCGTCAAATGGATCTTTATAACGTTCATGTCTGGTTTTTGTAGCTTCCACCCATCAAAACTTGATTTTCTTTGCTCCAATAGATTCTTATTAGCATTTATGTACTGTATCAGGATATATAATCTCCATTGGACGATTCCCTTATTAGTGTTTCTGTGTATCAGGGCATTAATCTCAATATTCCAATGGCAATGGCAAACCTCACTACCGTCCCCAGTTGTGCTAACAATGCTTCTGTTGCTGAAGCTTCTTCCTCCACGACATCTAGGTCCTACGATGTGTTTTTAAACCATCAGGGGCCGAATCTTAAACTCTCCTATGCTAGCCATCTCTACCAAATAAAATCTATTGGCTAAACCTAATCATCTTGCCAACAATAATTTGTCAAACAACTATCACTACAGACATGGGAAATAGGGGTTTCTGTTACGATGATTCAATTGTGCTTGTAACAAGTGCCGATCCTGAGGGATCCTCCTCCACATCCATTTCGCTCAATTCTTAATTATCCTCTTCTGTTACAGCGCACGTATGGAAACCGCCTCAATATCCGTCCTGAGATTCTGTAGGAGGAGGAAATCAGCATTTGCCGCATTTGAGGAGATCAGAAAGTTTGCTGCATTTGGATGCGTTGTTTGAAAAATTGATATTGTTGCCTTTGCGCCCACGGCCTTGTAGAAATGGTGTGCCCCTGCAAACATTACTGCAATACAATCTGCAATAATGCAGTTTAGTTTTTCTGAGCCTTTATTCATTCGATCCCACCGAGTCAATTGGAGAGCGGGAAATTTGTCGGGATGCCAAAACAGATTGGAATGTAACCTTGCTTGCTTGCTGCTTGCTCTTCCCTCTAGTTGTGATTGTGGCCTGTGCTTCTTGTGGTTCTGATCTACACAAAAACTCGTCAACATCTACTATGATGATGGCTTCAAGGTATGCACAAAAAGTCCTCTACGAGTTTCTCCAATCATACTTTGAACGCTTTAGTTGATCTTCAACGATATATTCAACAACAATTAAAAAAAAAAAAATTACTCCATGGATGACTACTTCAAGAGATATTCAAAAGTGCCTCGAAAAAAAAAAATTGTTGTTAAAAAACTGCTCAAGATAGGTTTTCAAATGTTGCTCAACCACATCTCTTGGTCTGCTACAAATTACCTTCAAAATTGCTTCAATAAACCTAAAATTTATGCTCAAAATTAGATCCAACAACGGTCTATAAATTATTCCAATAGAAGATCAAAACTGCCTTTTTATAGGTCTCCACGGGTCTGCAAAAATCATTTGTCACGAGTTTTTTTTTTCTCAAGGAATAATAGGTATTCTCAAAGAAATTTTGAAAATTCTTCTCCAAAACAAAGTATATCTACTCAACAAGTCTAATCCAATAAGCACAAAAACGATGTTCCTTCCGAAGTCAATCTTCAATGTTAAATTTAAAACAGTTGCTGCAAGGTTGATTGAAGAAATTCACAATATTAAAATCTTAATATTAAAGACATTTAATAGTGTATAAAAAATTAATTAAAAAAAAAATTGTTTGCAACGATACACAAATCCTGAAGCATAAAGTTTGAAAATGAGATACCTAGTTTTGTACAATTTAAATGCCCATGATGACATAATTTGAAACATTTTTATTTTTCCATTTTTTAAAGCTGAGTATGGAGGTTTAAGAGCTTTTGTAACCACCTTGAAGGCCACTTTGGGCCCTGAGGCATGTGTGCTCTCATTGGAAGAAGATTTTGGAAATCTTACTTCCAAGTCTTCCTAAGAAATCTTACACAGATTTGATATTTCATTGATTTGAAAACATATAATGGAACATTTGGAAGATTAATTTAAAGAAAATTTGGTGGATTATTTAAATTCTGATTAACTTGCTTAGAGTTGGAAACTTCATATTGTTGTATGCTTTTATAACGTACTAATCTGCAGGACACAACAAATCCATAATGCCAAGCTTTTCACCATGCACAAAAGTTAGCTGACAAAAACAAGGAGTAAATTTACTTTTCATGGTTATTTCTTTCAGAATGGATTGACACTAATATCATGAATTGAGTCAATTTAAACACTTTTATTGTCCTTAATCTGTTTTATTTGGTACGAAATTTTTGCGTAAGAATCATGAAGGAAATGACCATTTCTTCTTGAACACACTTATGTTTTCTTTCTACCAAGTTTTTTTTGCAGGTTACAGGATAATCAAGTGATCATTACATAAACTAATTGTGCGCACAATTGGTCTTAAAAAGACTAATTTCATGAGAAATTATAAAGAACAAGTCCATGAACATAAATGAAATTTTCAGAAAATTACAAGTTCTTGCAACTTCCTGTAATAGCTTAATGGTTTGACATGTTGCATGACAGATTAACAAAATTCAAAGAGTCGGGGTTTGTTCCTAAATGTACAAGGATGGTGAAATACCTATCCACACTTGAATTCAACGTTTACAGGTGGTTGGTCAATGCTGGTCAAACTTAGCTATTTTAGAAGGCAGTCCATAATTGAGGAGCAAATTTGCTATATTTGAAAAATTGAAGCCATAATTCATTTTTTTTTTCTTTTCCAGCAAGAGTCATTATCTATTTTCCATTACCACATACACTTCATTACATTTTCTTCAATCCTAACCCACCAATAAAACCAAAAAATCTCATCTACAAGCTTTTTGGTCCACTTTACATATTCATTGTCAGTTTCCTTTTTCCTACACTTGCAAATAAAGCCTTCCTTCCATACACCATTGAGTCGATAGTCCTTGAGTCTAAATATTTTTCTAGAAACACCCTGAAGCTTGCATGCCTTAAGGGCAAGATATCATGCCAACCAACAAAGGGAATACATCAATGTCCCTTGTTAATCGGATTTTCTAAGTATTCGACAACAACAAATTCATTCATACTTAGAAAGATATGTTCGGGGCATCTTGACTCTCATCCTCATTAAAGATGGGAGCTCTCATGTTGACTAGTGGCATCCATCAATGGCCACTAAGTTAACAATTTTTTTTTATGTTCGACACCGAAACATTTATTCACATGACAAGAATTGTACCAATGAGCGTTGAAGACTTGAAGACCAATCATTTTGTAGCAAAGGAAGCAGAATTACTTTCATTACTTTTAATTTTTTGATGTAAATGACTTGAGGACAAGTCAATACATAAGGCTTGTGGGGGGGGGGGTGGAGTATGAATTCTGAATTTTGTATACCTTCCAAGCCTTACACATTTTCAGCTGCATTCAGTAGCAGATTCCGAACATTCAGCAGAAGATCCAGCAACATATTTAGCAGCAGATGCAACAACAATAAAAGATTCACTTTTTCGATTTCATCCACCATTTTCACAACCAAGTAAAGAAGACTATGAACAGAATTTTGTAGCCACATGTGCACAACTCTCATCCATTTTTGAAAGGGTAAGTTAAGGTATGATATTTTCTAACTTTTAACCATTTAATTCCTTGAAAATTTAGAATGATAATTTTTGGAAAAACTTCACTTCCTTTCATCATTTTGTCAAAATTTCCAAAACCATTATTTGAGGGGGGAAATACGTTCACATTCGTATGTTGCCACATTCATATAACATTCATATCACATTCAAAGCCCACATACTTTCAAAATATATTTACTATTACATCATCATGAGCATATAAATGGCTTTTCAAAAAGTATTTAAAAGTTAATTGGATGCCAACACAATCATGGTTATTACACAAGAACCAACCATGATGCATTCCAACAAAAATACTCTGCAATAAAAATCACATTATCAATATGCAAAGATCATACATTAAAATTGAAAACAAAATATGGTTGAAACACAAGAACGAACCAAGTTGTAGTTCATCAAAAACACTTTGCAAAATTTAAGTAAATGATATCATGCAGAGTTTAAGCCAAAGCTCAAGTATCAAAAAGTAATGTAATAGATTGCATGAGGACATGCAATACCTTCAGTTTGGGGGTATGTTGGGCCTCAAAATAGTCCCTATTCTCACTCCATTATTCACTAATAACTCCATATTACTTCCATATTACCTTCATGTCACCTTCATTCCACCTCCACATTGTTACATTTACCTCATCATTGGGTTATAACTATGCTTTTCAGAAGTTTATTAATTCTTAACATTTTAAAGTGGATTTGTGGTTAAAATTTAGAAAATAATATTCTTATACTTATACCTAACAATTAGAATGAGTTTGTTGACATGTTTAGGTACAAAGGAAGCTTCCTAGGCATCTTTATGTGGCACTCTATGTTCAAATTCGAATTTGAGGAGATCATGGACCTCATGGAGGAGATCATGGACCTCATGGAGAAGATCATGGAGGATAGGGTTATGTGTCACCATTGGTTGAGAAATATGGGGGTCAAAGGAGGGAATAGTGGATTTACATTTGTGAGTTTGTTATCATAGATTTTGTATAAATAGGAGTGTTATCTCCTTCATTTGTAATCTTCATTTGTAGTCTTCATTTTGTAATCCTAGTATCTTATAGGTTGGAAGTGAGAAGTTAGATTGGAGAATCATTGTAATGGTTGTAATTGCAATTTGCAATTGATGATAAATAAGATGAAGCTTCTTTGATCCTCTACATTTGACTTTTCTTTTTGTGTGTTTGTGAATCCTTGGAAGGATCCCCATTGCCTAGCAAGTACACTTTTATTTTAATGCACTTTTATTTTAGTAAGCTTTTATTTTATGTTGTTTGTGAATTTCAGTAGATTAAATTATTAGGTTCATATGTTTGGAATATTAATGAATGACCTTTCGTAAGAAAGTATTAATGTTTCCTTCAATGAACCTGATTTGTTATTTAATGTTTGATTTCATTAGTTTAAGTTTCTGATTTATATGCTTGAGATATAAATGAATAGTCTCTTGTAAGAGAGCTTTAACATTTCATGCAATCAATCAAAATTAGGTTTAAGTGCTTTAATTTCATTAGTTTAAATAGTTTGATGATTAAGATGATTAGAAATATTAATGAACATTCTCCTGTAAGGGAGCTTTAATATTTCTTACACTTGTCACAATGTCTTTAGATTTCATTTTGTTAAATGACTAAATAAGTGTTGGAGATCCCAATGAAAGACTTCCTGTAACGAAGCTTTGGCATTTCTTCACCTAGCTTAGTTTAGCTTTTATTTAAGTCCATATATTTTGGATGATCCTCGAAGTTTACTTACCCGGATTGATAGTAATGAAACTCTAATTTGCATCCGCATTTTAGACCAAACAGTACTCCCAAAGATACATTGGAGCATCAGTACTATCTCCTTCAGATTTTCAGGTCGCTAGAGGTCAATTATGTATTGGTGCATTTGGTAGTGAGGAGGTGCAGTGCCTCTCAATTCTCATTTTGACCATTTCATACAACACTAGTGACGGGCAACGCATTAGTTGCTCGCTTCTATATTATGTTGATTCTTTAGTACAACAGCCACGACTTGTCAGGTGGTCTGCCATTTTTTTGCGACAGTTCTGTACAGCCTTAGATAGATGTCGTGCTCATGCACAAGGAAGGGTCAACTTCCCTTTTACTTCAGAGATTTTTTGTTTATTTTTTGGGAGGTTTCTAGAGACAAGGCCTACTTTTGTTCGGCAGCCTCGTAGGCCGATGTTCGAGGCACAGATGCACATGTGGGGGTAGATGATGCCCAAGAGGGGCGAGACTATGTTTCCAGTGAGGATATCGAATGATGCACTGGAGTTGCTAGCCAGTGTTTACGATCATCCCTTCATTATGGTCCCCTGTCCTTATGCGGGTTTTGATTGGTAAGGGTGTTCCAACATCCTCTTCACAGCTGATGAGCCGCTAGATGATAGAGGTAATATTACTATTTTATTTAAATTTATTCTAACATGTTCTTTAACTTGTTTTTTAAATTTTGTAATGAAATTGTCTAATTATTGTTGTGTAATTGTATATATTTTGCAGACAATGGGTCTTTTGATGGCGAGGACATGTTGTCACCACCACATGATCTAGGTGTGGATCTTGATAACAACCAGGGCATGCCAGATGCTGAGGATCATCAGGAGGTTGGTGCAGAGGGACTTGCTCCTGCTGGTGCGTCAGTACCGCCTTTTGCTAGGTGCGGTCAGCTTGATAGTAGATACAGGATGGAGTTGGGCGACTAACTCACTGCATTGATTGTTGAGGTGGGCATCAAGCCCGCTTATATGAGATACATACAGGCCGATGGTAGGCTATTATAGATGTGGAGAGGCATGTCGCGTGACATGTACAGGTTGATGCAGCATGTCGTAGGAGCTATGACCTTAGTTACATGGCTGAGGAGGATTGTTGCACGTTATAGGAGTGGTAGAGATGTAGCACGTGATCGACAGTCCACGAGCAATGACTCATCATCTCATGATCGTTCACCACACACTGCGCCAGATGAGCAGCCTCCACTAGCATCTAGTAGCAGTCATCATGGAGATCAGGCTAGACCATCAGCCACGTCCAGTGAGCAACCCGCAGCATCCAGCAGTACTCATGATCATGAGCAGGATGGACCATCGACCGTCGAGGCTACACCATTGACTGAGCAGGCCTCGACGAGTACTGCTATATTTGATGTTGTACCACCAGCTGATCCATAACATTTATATTACAGTTGCATATTTTTTACATTATATATATATATATATAGTCCATGTATTTTATGTTCATGTTGTAATTGTACTTAATTTACAAGTTGGTGATCATCGTGATGTGTATATTGTTAGGTCATGTTAGATATGTTCATTAATGTGCAGCTTGCAGATAGATGTGTGTGTGATAGCATGAGTTATTTGACATGAGCTGTATATTTGATGTTTTTGTTATGATGATGTTAATATATAATGTTAATTGTGTTTTGTTAGATGATCATGATCATGATGATGTTAGCGATTTTGAATGTGTTTTTAAGTCAAATATGATGTTTGTATGATGGTTATCATAAACATGATGTTTATTAATTAATTTAATATTAAATGATCATGATATTGTAAAATTGTAATATTTGTAATTCTAATTGTACATGTAAAATTCTAAAATTGTAATTGTAATGGTATATATGTAAATTTGTAAAATTTTAATTCTAATTCTAACTTTTTAATTTGTAAAATTGTAATTGTATATATGTAAAATTCTAAAATTGTAATTGTAATTGTATGTGAAATTGTGAAATTGTAATTGTAATTGTAATTCTAATTCTATGTAAAATATTTGTAAAATTTTAATTGTACTACTATGAATTGATTGTAATTGTAATTATAATTGTATGTAAAATTCTAAAATTTTAATTGTATGTGAAATTGTAAAATTGTAATTCTAATTCTAATTTTAATTGTAATTGTATGTAAAATATTCGTAAACTTTTAATTGTATTAATGTGAAATGATTTTATTAAAAAATTTAAATTTGTAAATTTGTAAAATTTTAAATAATTGTAAAATAATAAATCTAAAATAATATGAATTATTGTAACATAATAAAGTTTATAAAATAATGCAAATAAATTCATGTACTTTAGAATTATCATTATTTTACTATGATCTTAGATACAAAAAAAAGAACTAATTTATACTATACACCATTGTTTTTGTGATCAACATAATTGCAAATTATCAAGTGAAATATTGATTTTAACATTAACACAATGCAAATTACCAATTAATTCAAAATACATATTATAATGTTTCGAAAAACCCATCTTAAAAAGCATAAATATTGATGAAATAACACATATACCATATCAATCTTGGTTCTCATGATCACCCTCATTATCTTCCAGCTCGCATGGCATGATAACACTATTGTTCTCAAAAATATGTTTTGATCTAGGGTCATGTGTCAATACGAACCACCAATCCCTATCCAACACATCTGGGTAAAAAAACACCTGGTTGTAGTGTTTGGGGAAAACACGGGGCCCCTTAGCTTCATCCCACATATTTCTAGAGTTGATACATATCTGCCTAATATCATGATCTTCCTTTACATTATTCCGATCAAAGGTGTCCCACCACTTGCACCTAAAAATAACACATTGGAAAATAGAGAAATCCACTTCAATGATCTCTTGTATCTTTCCGACGTAACCTAACGTCCCTCGTACTAGGTTTTGATCATGGTGGCTAGATCGAACTCGACTTCCACTCCATAGTCTTGTGTGATGTTTCTAGCATCGGTATTTTCTGTGCGAAAATGGTGTCCATATGCCCACATAGATGGGAACAAATGCACCTATTATAAAAAAGTTAAAAAAATCATAGTGACATGTGTCTTATAATAACCCAATAGTTAAAATATGAAATATAGATGTCTTATAAGTTTCAAATTTACATATAAATTAAAAATATTATTACTGAGTTGTTGCACCCAATCCCTACGTTTAGCGCATCCTCTTCAGCACGCGGGTAATGACTGATTGCACCATTTTCTCTCTGACTTGGTCAGCAACCCAACTGTTGGGGCATATTTTCTTTTAAATTATTGGGATAAGGCACACTTCTACCATTCAACCTTCTAAATTATTTCCTGTCACTATCCCATTTCATCCTCTTTTGTTCATACAATGCGACCCACGGTTGTGTCGCTTCAAAATTGTACAAAACGAATTTATTGATTGCTTCAATTTATGCATTTGCTGATGAAATAAAACCGACATTATATAGTACTTAGAGATCAAAATATACATAATATCAAAGTTCAACATGAATATTAGCTTTGTGTAAATTTGAAAAATTATAAGTCGCTTACTCTTTATCAAGCGCTTTTTTCCACTTGTTTGGAGCAACTCCCCTTCTCTTTTTTCTTCATCCCTTTCATTGTCCCAAATCACCGCACCTGGTCTATTATCGATCTGATTGATGTACTCACTAGCATAATAGAAAGACTCATACGATATGTACCCCTCTGCCATAGACCCCTCGGGTTTTTCCCTTTGTCGAACAAAACCTTCCAATTTCTTCATGTACCTCTCTAAGAAGAACATCCAACGACAAGAAACCACCCAAACTAATTCAACCTCATCTACTAGGTGGATTAGAAGATAAGACTTTATCAAGTCTAACAAACCTAGTGGTGCTTCCTTCTCATGTAGTAATCTAACTGTCTCTTGATGCAAAACAGATACTGTTACATGGAAACCATACTGACACGTGGTCAACGTGCAATCAGGGATAATTTATGAATATGGAGCAAGAGCTGGGTGTTGAGAAGTTAATAACTGCACACCCCACGCATGAACAAGGATAATGACCCTTTGCAAGATTATAAACTTGATATTAATATGCAAATTCTGATTGTATTTTTAGGTGCATGAGATAAAAATTTATTAATATAACAAATAATAAAATGTGCTTTGAAGCCATGCAAGTATGTGAAAGATTCAAATGGTCATGTGATTTCAACCCCAACAAATGGTCATCCATGGTGAAGCAGCACCTTAGTGAAGACCCGTATGAAGTTGGCACCCTCACACCCATTATAACTTCCTTTGCCAAAGAAATATCATCTTTTTTTAAAATCCATGGGACATCACCTTCTTTGAAAAACCATGAATTAGAGAGACTAGTGCTTGCCTCTAATCCCATACTTTGTAATCGTCTTGGACAATGTTTCTTTTTAGTTTTTGAAGTAATAATATCTTTCCTAACATCCAATGTGTCACTTTGTTTTGATGATATATGCCTTCATAAAGAAGATGAAACATTTTTAAATATATGCATGGGATCTAATAAGTGGGTAATATTAAGATGCTCCCAATATGGGAGGTTATAAAATATAGATTTCCTTTTCATCCCAATGGGAAATTTCTCAACATAGGTGTCGAAGAATTCTGGATCATCGAACATAGGCTCCCCATTTAAATTGAAAATTTCTAAGAAATCCTTCTCCTCCTCTCTCTCATACGCTCTAAGCCATTTAGCTGGTGCCATTATTGGAGGCCTTTGGGTTCTCTCTAGTTTATCATTGAAAGTGGATGTTTCTCTTCTGTAAGGATGTTATTCTAGGAGTAATACCCTGGAGCAATCATACACTGGCTTTCGTAGGTCCTTGGACCATCTAGCTTTCAAAGAAGGTCCACAACATTGACATCCAAAACACCCTTTTGTTACAATATCTGCGAGATTATTGTATACAATTAATATGCATCGCACGTTAAAGAATATCATGAAGATAAGAACAAATATTACAATGAATTAAATAACTAATATGTGAAAGGATATTTTCACGTATATAAACAAATCAATAAATTAAACATGTAATTTACCAGAGAAAACTCCTAAGCCTGGATAATCATGTGTCATGTAAGCACATATGCCATACAATGTAAAACTCCTCTCTGTTGCGATGGGTCTTGATACATCGTATACATTTATCCCATCCCATATTTCCTTCAATTCATCTACCAATGGTTGTAAGTAGACATCCATATTCTTCAATTGTCTTCTACCAGGCTCTATGAGAGCCAACATAAGATGTTCATTCTTCACGGGAAACCATGGGGGGATATTGTTATTGATCACTACTACAGGCCAAACATAAGAGTTGGTGTTCTGGAGGGAATATGGTTTGACGCCATCCATGGCTATGCTGAGTTGTAGACTTCGTACTTCATCCTTGAATGTTTTGGGCCATGTATCCTCTATATGCTTCATGGCAATTGAATCAGTTGGGATTCACATAACTCCCAACTCACTTCTATGTGAGGCATGCCATCCCTACAACATAGCTAATTCTTTGCAACGAACGAGCCTTTGAATCCTTGCAATTATAAGTATGTGCCTCAATATCTTAAAAGGAGGACCAATACATGATTTATCCTTATTTTTTGATTTTTCATACCTGTCATGCCCACATTTCGGACACATATATTTGTCTGCATATTCTCATCTACATAGAATACAATCATTTGGACATGCATGATATGATATGTACTCAACACCCAACATTTTCAACAATTTCTTTGCCTCTTCGCAATTACCGGGCAAGACATTATCACTCAGAAGAAACTTATCTTTGAATAACCTATAGTTGGTGATCATGGAAAAATATATTAATAAATGTACATTAATGTCGATATAATTATTAACGTTCATAAAATTTACCATTTGTAATGTTCATTGCAGTGTACTGGTTATATTTCAAATTTATATAAGGGATTACTTTATGGTAACTTAACTCAAAGTTTTGAGAAACATGCATTCGATAAGCCAAACTTTGCTTTCAATTTGTACAGTAAAATAATTGTCCCCAACTGGGTAGACTTTGACTGACCACTAGGTCCAAAGAGACGGGTGGTGGAAGCAAATTTAAGGCTTTCGAAAAAGGTGTCAGCGATATGAGCATCATCCCCTAGCTGATCATCATTTTGGAATGCATCTAACAACATTGTCTCCATGGCGGTCGTATCCCTTGAGTAATAATCCATACCAATCTTTATTTGATTGCCTCCATTTCCAGCTTGTGAAGAACTACTATTTCTATAGTCATTCCTAATTAGTGAATATGGATGTAGAGGGAATTGAATCGGTGGTTGATTTAACCATTCTTGGTATCGTTCCTCTCCGATTTTTTCTCTTAATTCAGTCTTCTCTCGATTTGACATTGTCGTGGGGTGCAATGGAAGATGGTAGGTAGGTCGCTCGTCATCTCTAGAATCCTAATAATTAAAATATATATATATTTGAACATGATTATTACAAAATATATGATATCAATTAGTAACCACATTGAAAATATTGCATGATTATAAATTGGTTTGATGTTGAAATAATTACATTAATCAATATACCAAACAATCATAATTATTACCATCATTGTCTCGGGATTATGGCTAGAAGATGCAATATTGTTACAATTGGCAGGGTGAAGCGGCTACCCATTTTCATCTACCAAATGCACCTTGCGGTATGCAGGTCCTAATAAGAGCTTACGATGTTTTGGAGCTATTTGAATATTTTGTGCATCTGAACTCGATATTGAATTTGCATAAACTTGTAAATTTGTATACATTATAAATTTAATTAAGCTGTGCATGATTGACATGGATAAAAAACATAAATTCAATTAGATAATGAAAATATAAATAAAATTTGAAGTAAATATTACATCTCGAGATGGATAGAGAGAACTCCACAATGGACTTTGAGAAATATTATGCAACGAGATGGATTTTGAAGAATTGTCCATTTGATATAATTATGATATTTTCTCCCTACATTTGAGAAAAATCAACAATAAATTTTGGTGAAAACACCTAAAAGTAATTTCAGTGCCTTAAAAATGGACTTCTTGTTAGTGGTGCTAAAGTACAAATCACCACACCGGTGCATTTTTGGTACTGCGCACCGGTGTCGTTTTATAAACAAATGCACCAGTGCGGTGCTATTAAGTGACGCACTGGTAACGAATAACTGCAATTAAAAAAAGCGCAACTCTATTTTCTTTAAGTGAAAAAAAAATGGTAAATTGAAAAATGGGTGGCAAAATATTTTCGAAAATCTAATTTCATAAAGTATTTTCTTTAAATACTAAACACTTTTTCATAATTTCACTATTTTTGCAAAAAATTTCAGCCAGAGATTTGCAGGAGACATATCTGGAGCAAACAGAGCACGAGAGCATTGTGGAGTAGGGAAATACGTTTGAAGAAAAGTATTCAGACAATCAAAATTCCAAACCTCTGGTGATTCAAACCCTGTAGCATAGAATTTCAAACGATCTCGTGATTAAAGTTTATTGTTTTTTTTAACTTTTTTGTAGTTTTTTTTATGCAGTAAAAGAAAAAATCAAATCTTATTGTTTTTTTTTACTTTTTTTGCAGTTTTTAAAACTTTTTATGTAGTTTTCAGAAACAAAATAAAACAAAAAAAACCATTTTTAGAAACAAACCCTAGATTCTTTTTGTTTCCGCCCTTTCTTCTCCCTCTTTCTATGATTTCAGAATTAGGGTTTTTCAATTTAGATTTATAGGGTTTGTATTGATAAATATAGGCGTAAGACATCCAACCCACGGGATTACTTGCATATTCGGATCCCAATCCATGTCGGCCCTTCCGTGAATTAAAAAAAAACAGATTTTTTTCATCAGTGCGCTTGCGCGTAACCTAGCGCACCAGTGCGCTGTATTATCCCAACGCACCGCAAAAGTAATGTGATAAAAAATTAAAAAAAAACAAAAATTATCAATGTGCCATATGTAAAATATGGCACTGATGCGCTATTTCGTTATGGCACATAGCACACGTGCTGTTTCGCACAAAAAAAATCCATTTTAGAAAATAACCCTAAATTATTTTTGTTTCTACCCTTTCTTCTCTCTCTTTCTGTGATTTTAGAATTAAGGCTTTTCAATTTACATTTATAGGGTTTGTATTTCTAAATATAGGCCTAAGACATCCAACCCACGGGATTACTTGCATAGTCAGATCCCAATACATGTTGACCCTTTCATGAATTTTAAAAAAAAAAAAGTTTTTTTTTTATCGGTGCGTCCGACGTAACCTAGTGCACCAATGTGTTGTATTATCCTAGCGCACCGCGAAAGTACTGTGATAAAAAATTAAAAACTAAATATTTTTTTTTCTTAGTGCGCCATATGTAAAATATGCCACCGGTGCGCTATTTCATTATGGCGCACCGTGAACGTGTTGTTTCACACCAAAAAAAAATCCATTTTAGAAACAAGCCTTACATTCTTTTTGTTTCTCCCCTTTCTTCTCTCTCTTTTTTGGATTTCAGAATTAAGGATTTTCATTTTAGATTTATAGGGTTTGTATTACTAAATATAAGCCTGAGACATCCGACCAATGGGATGACTTGCATAGTCGGATCCCAATCCATGTCGGCCCTTGCGTGAATTAAAAAAAACAGATTTTTTTTTCATCAGTGCACCCGGCGTAACCTAGCGCACCGGTGTGCTGTATTGTCCAAGTGCACCGCAAAAGTACTGTGATAAAAATTGAAAAAAACAATTTTTTTTTTATCACTGTGCCATATGTAAAATATGGCACCGGTTTATGCTACAAAAACTAACACTCGATGATTTTTATTATTTTCCCTGTGTTAATAGGTGCGGTGGTTAACATGTCATGCACCGGTGCTCCTTGTTGACATTAAGCACCATACGGTCTATTATACGGTTTGTGCGGTGCATTTATAATACCTCCACGCACTGACGTTGGTGCATACATAATTAATGGCGCACCGGTTTCTCGAGATTTTTTTAACCTGAAAAGTTGAAAATTTATTTATAAATATATTAATGAATGATATGGTATAGGTTTCATATTGATAAAGAAATGATTGACAAGAGATCAAGTAAGAAACATACTGATAACACATCAAGAAAAACAAAAAAGGCAAGTTCTTTGTAAATTCTTTACAAAAAATATTATTTTTGAACTACATGTAAGTTTAACTAATATGTATTGTTTACTGTGTATCATGCAGAGCCACAAAATGACGAAGCTCGATAAGATTATTTCTGATCTAGGACCATAAGAGCGTAAAAGCTTGATGGAAAAATTGCAAAAGGATGAATCAAGTGAATGAAAAAATACTATCGATCCAATATGAGTTTCTTTTTTTAATTTTCATTAATAATATACTTAAAATTATTAGATAAAATGTGTCAAACAATCTATTAATTCACATCTATTTAATGTTCTACAGGGACCAACAACTCAGAAAAGGAATGTTGTTCTAAGAAAAGAAAAAAAAATAGAACATGCAAATGAAAATGAGTTGCTCCTTAGCTCATCTGGAGTGGTGTTGGAGGTTAACGAAAGGGGGAAAAACTTTTACAAAAGTTTGACGGATCTAGCGGAACGAATGTATAGACGTTCTTTCCACATACAATACAGAAACCAATCCAGTGATTCCAAGAACCAAATTTTATCTAAAATACAGGAAGACTTTCCAGAGAATTGGTCAATGAGACATGTTAGACTTTTAATAACAAAAAAGTACAACAACAAAAAGGAAGGAATGAAAAAGTAATATTCCTTTAAATGTTTGTCTAGAATTATTTATAGATATCACTTTTGTTATATTTACTTTTTACATATCAATATAAAAATTAAATAGTTTATTGTCATGTTACATTTTTAGGAAGATTATGAAAATCTCAAAATATGAACGAGCTGATATCAAAAATATGTGAGTATGAATTTCCAAAAAGGTGTACAAGGAGATGATCAAAGAAATGGACAAAATTGCATCGCGGGAGGAACCATCTCAACAAAAACATGCTTTAAATGTAATATGTAATCATTTAATTTTTTGATCATTAGGTACAATAAATAAATAATTTAGCATTAAATATTAATTTTCCAGTATTTTCTTGCAGAAAAGAAAAGAAAATGGAACCCATTTAGCACATAAAACAGAACGACAAGGAAGAAAAGGATTGATATCTAAGTTTGTGAGTAATTGTTACTTCCTTATAACAACTTAACTAGATTTCATTTTTGTATTTTTTAAGTTGTTTTACAAAAATCGTCATTGAATGTCTTCAAACAAGTGCTAACATACAAAGAAGAACCATCAGAGGAACTGATTGAAATTGGGTTAAATATGGGTTGTGAGTATATGTTGGCATATCAGAAATTAATTGTGGAATTTGTAAGCATCTATCAATCTTGTTTTACTTAGCTCCATCTATAATTAATAGAACAAAAAATATTTTATATTAAATATATGATTTGTTTTGGGGTATAAAAATTGCAGGGAATAAAGTATGGAACTGCGCCAATGAAATCTTGAAAGATGGCATGTTACATGGTTTTGAAAGAATGTGTATAGTTTATGATTCAATTGTTGCAATGGTACATCATTTATTTTCGATTTACATTGATGTATATTATTTAATATTTCAATTTTAATTATTCTCACCAATGTATATACATTCATAACATTTTATTTTTATGTTTGTAGATGGAAGGTGAAGAAGAAGAAAACAATCAACACCGTGAACAAAACATTCCTGAAAATAAACCAAGTCGTGGAAGTAGCTCTAGGAGTGATAGCAGTTCAAGCGAATAATGATGATGACTATGTTTGGATATCAAAGCAAGGCGTTGTATTTTTTGAAATATTATCCTGTGAAATCAGACATTTTGTTTAATGTAATGGACATAGTGTTCCATTGAAAGACAAAGAGATACCAATAACTGTCCCATTTTGTATGACAAAGATTGTCTTATATATATGTGTGTGTGCGTGTGTGTGTGTGTGTGTGTGTGTTTGTTTTAATTTATTCTATTGCATTCTCCATTGTCGCTATGAAATGTAACACCACTAATTAAATTTATGGATGATTTAATATTATAATAAAGAGATGTGAAATTTGATGATATGAGATAGCAAATTAATTCAAACATCACATTCAAATGCACTAATAAAAATTTAATTCATATGAATGTTGTTATAAGATATATATGTGTTGACTTTTGATGAATAATGAATTTTAAAAAATCACAATAATTATGATATGATATAACAAATTAATCCAAACATCATATTCAAATGCATTATAAAAATTTAATTAATATGAATATTGTTATAAGATATGTCGAATTTTGATGAATAATGAATTTAAAACAATCACAATAATTGCACTATCACAGGTTGATGTTTTTAAAAAATAAAAAATGAAAATCGATGTGTTTCAGCTACTGTACACTAGTGCGTTTGTATTCTGAAGTGCACCGGTGCATTTTTATGACCTACGGGCACCGCACAAATACCAAAACCAATTAAAAATCTCAGTGCGTTTGTGCGGTACTGCGCACCAGTGTGTTTATGTGGAATTACGCACCGATGCATTTGGACGACCTCTGGGCACTGCACAAATACCGATACTAATTATAAATCTCAGTTCATTTGTGTGATATTGCACACTGGTGCGTTTATGTGTCTCTATGCACTAGTGCATTTGTACAACCTATGGGCACCGCACAAATACCAATACCAATTATAAATTTCGGTGCATTTGTGTGATACTGCGAACCGGTGCATTTCTATAAGTCTACGCACTGGTGCATTGAGACGACCTATGGGCATTGCAAAAATCCCAAGACCAATTAGAACAACCTCGTGCATTGTATCACCAACACTGCACCTGGTGCGGTTTTATACCTTGACGGCCCGATGCATTCTCCTTCGACCAGCCTGGGCCTTCTTCTATATGTACGCATCAGTGCAATCAAGCCTGAGTAGCGCACCGATGAAAAAAAATCCATAATAACCTCTGGCCGCCCAAGTTTTTTTAGTTTTGTTGAATTTCCGTTAAAAGCTCCACCAAAACCTTTGTAACCATAAACAGATGTTGTAGCAAATGTTTTTTTGACAATTTTGGCCAATTTTATAACACTAAAAACCTCCTTTATAACCTTCGCTAGAGGGTCTTTTCCTTGTAGTGTAAATACAAGATTCCAATTGGAGTCTATCTACAGAAGCATTCCTTCTTCGGTCCCTCATGGTGTTCTCTTTGCAAGAGTGAGGTTGAGGATGTAGATCACCTATTTTTGCATTGCCCTACATCATTGGCCCTCTGGAATATATTGATCACTAACCTAATCTCAGACTATTTTGGAATGGCCCATATGTTTCCCATGCATGGGACACTCGGTGGAATAGTGCATAACCTATTAAGCTTCGTAACCTCCCTTTACTTTCTTGTTGGGGCATCTAGATTGCTAGGAACAAGCTCATATTCCATGAGAAGCACCCTAACTCGACCATCATATCTAGACATATCATCTCCTTATTCCACATGATTCTAGATGAGAATGTCAATCCTCCTCACAGAATTATTATTTCTGAAGTTATTGACAAATATTTCTCTTAATGGGCTTATTTTGATGGATCTGCTCAACAATTTTTTCAAATTAAAAATTGGACTTGGCAGAGACACCAAAAATTTTGTTGAACTTTCTTGCCTCAGACACCTTATCTCATTTTCTTTATCTAAAGGATGCAGTCAAATTCATATTTTTGGTGACTCAAAGCTTATCAAAGGCTAGTTCAACCAACAATCTATTTGTCATGTGCACACACATTAGAATCTATTGGATGAGGTATTTCTTTTGAAATCACAATTTGATATTATTTCTTTTCATCATATTTACAGGGAGGGGAATCATCTTTCCGATTCACTGTCCAAGGAGGTTGCACACTAGCCAAGGGATCATTGGATTATTCAGGAGTAGAATGGTCATCGGTTCTATCAATATTTCCACAGACCTTGTGATGATGTACCAGCACAACGGGCAACAATGCCCTAATTTTGGATGTTTTTGTATTTTCACAGATCCTTATGTATTTATCAGTTTTATGTCATGGCTCATTTTCATGTATATATTTATGGAAAAATGTTGTAACAAACTTTACATATTTTTTTACTGTGGTGTAGCCAGAACTTTTGACATATGATTCCATAAGCATCTACACCATGTAATTTTCATCTTATTAATGAATGCTTCAATTTTTCCTTGGGTATATATATATATATATATATAATTCATGTTAATGTCATATAATAGATATTGGTTACCAATGCAAGAAAAATAAACCCTTTAGGTTAAGTTAAAAACATGTACACTTTTGAATAAATAAATCTTTATGTGATTGTAATTTTTTTAAACAATTTTTATTAATAAATCAGGTAAATTAACATAAAATAATGGAACTATAGGTTAATAAAATTTAAAACTACATGTTAATATGTGAATAATAAGTTAAATATTAAATTTGATTATTATTAATTAGCATAATCATATGAATTAAATGATTGATAGAAATGAAGAAGGCGATTACGGAGAGTGATGGCGGCAAAAGGAAGGTTTAGGGTTTCATGATTTGGTTTTTGCGCTCGTTCTTCCGCAGCCTCTCACGACGGCCCTATAGTTGGGAGACGAACTTGCACACATCGCTACAATGGTATTGGGACTATGGGGAAACATGACCGGATTTGGGGTTTCTCATACCCCGCTGCAGCTGACTTTCGATTCCCCGTCGAATGCCTTGACCTGCATCGAGGACACCTTACCCCGCTACGGCTATGGACTACTTTGACAACACCTCACCCGCGCCCATCTTCTCTATGATATTTCCGCACCAGATCACGGGTTCTGAGGCTTGGTGGCAGGGCCTTTCATCTGAAGCCGAAGATCAGCAGACGGGACTAGGTACACTGCTACCCACGTATTACTGTGCTTTCTCTGGGGATTATTGGCGGTAGAGTGCCCGACTCTCTGCGTTATATGCCGGTTTGCGTAGCCCTGTTATCAAACCTTGATCATTGTCGAACTTTGTAACCAGACTCACTTTGGCCCTATCTCTGCAGATAGAACAAAAATAAATAAGAGTCGACATTAGCGTCACAGCAAAGGAGAATCGCGTAAGCGCAAATCGTTTTCATATTTTTATAAAACCCCCTGTGGGGAATAGTTTATTGATTTGGATACAGGACAAAGATGAAGTTACAGACCTTAAGCAAAACATCTAGATATCCTCCTGATATCCATGCCATTCGTATTCCCTAATATATTGTGGGAGAGCATTACAAGATTACAGCACACTCAAAGAATACTCCATTCGACTTGGCTCCACCATTTATCTCAATCTGCGAATGAGAGGTGGATCAGCTGTGAAAAACAAAACTCAGGGTCCCAGGGGACCCAACACATCCAAAAATGATTTCCCAAAAGGTCCCTCTTACAAGAACATATTACAGGGGAAAAATAAAACAACATCTCCAACAGTACCAACAGAGAATGGCCCCAAACCTTACATTGTGGAACAACTAAATCATGTGCCATAACTGCAAATAGATATTCCAGAGATTGATGAACATTGATCCAACTTCGAATTTCAAGCACTAATCTGCAGATTTAATTGCTTCTGGCCCAAACCAATGGAGCTCTTTCTGGATCTTCACCAACTGGACTATGGACTGTGAAATCCATCTCTCTTCAAAGGGCTTTTTCATTGTCAAGTTCCTATCCTCGGAGGCCAGAGACAACATTCTTAGGGCTAGACCGTGGTTCTAGGGATCCAACGGGATTTTCACCATACCATGGTTTCCATATTTTGATGCAAATACTATGGAGGTCACTAGAATGCCAGTCTGGGTTCAACTATACAACCTCCCACTTCATTTCTGGAATGAAGTTGTTCTTGGAGGCATAGGAAACATCATTGGGAGATACATAAAAACTGATACCCAATGCTTGGAGGAGAGGATCTACACATTTTCACGCATCTGTGTGGAACTGGAGCTTAGTAAAGGGATTCCAAAGTGCATCCAATTGAATCACAAACAGCGAAAATGGACTCAGCATCTTGACTACGAAAACACTGCATTCAGATTTAGAATATGTAGGAAAACCGGGCATTTACAAAACACATGCCCAAAAGCAAAAAGAGACAATAGAAAAAAGAAAAAGACAGGGAAAGCTACCAAGGGCTGGCAATTCCCTTCAGAAGAACTAGAGCAGGAGATGAAAGAAGAGGAGGACGCACCCATCCCAAATGAAAACAACTAGGCAACAACCGAACCAGAGACACAAGAACAAGAGATGCAAGATCTTTCTAAACTTACCACCATGGCCCAGCCGACAAAGGACCATGGGGCACCAAACAGTGGAGGAAACAAAATACAACACAACTCAGATACTTTAGATTCGGATAAGGACAATGGAGCAACCACAGTAGAAAATCAGCTCGCCCTTATTTTTGCCATGCCAACGCAAGGTCCTTGGCCCAAGGTCGAAAAGAAGAAAGGGAGAAAAGTTTAATTTTCTCCCTATGTATTAAAGGTTCTATGATGTAACTTAATAGCCTGTCTTTTAGCAATTACCTGCAAGTGCAACATGTAATTTTGTTTTCATTAATAAAATTACCAATTTTCCTGGGAAAAAAAATTGATTGATAGAAATTTAACTAAATTATAACTTTATTTTAAATTAGTATTGCTATTATTAACTATAAATATAATAAATATAAGAATTAAACATACATAAATTTAAAAAAACATGTGATAAGATTCATAACCATTCAAATTTACCTAGATTCTTAACATGTGAATATGCTTTCTTAAAATAGCATGGGTCACTACCATAACTTACTAATACCACATGCCAAAAAAACTATAATTCATATTCATATGACATTTTTTTAATCAATCAATTTAATTAAAAGAACATAAATAAGATAGATCTCAGCCTTTAATTTGCAACAACTACTAGGAAATATTCCATAATATTTTGTAAAAGTTAAGTCCCTACTATCCACTTAATAATTATTGATAATAAATTTAAAATTTTAAAAACTATATTCCAAAATAAAACTTTATATTTAAATTTAGTTTATATATATTTTATTTTGTATTTTTTGTGATATACTCAGCATATATATATATATATATATATATATATATATATATATATATATATACCTATCACAAAAAAAATATACTAAATAAAAATAAAATAATAAAATGTGTTAAAATAAAATATTATAAATTTAAATAAAATTAAAAATAAAATTATTTCTATATATAATATAAATAATATTATAAAAAATAAATCTATACAATCACAAAACTAAAATCAATGTTAACAAAGCTCATAGTTGCTATGCAATATAACTTCTACCTCTCTAGAAAAATATCTTCGATCTATGCACAATGAAATCTTTCTGCACAAAGCTCCACACAACATTCAACGATACTTTAATTGACATGAAAAGTTCTATGCTTTTGGCAATTGTAATAGTTTTATAAATAGCATTTGCAGTATCCTTGTGGAGAAGTTGATTGTGCAGAGAAATTTATTTTCTTAGCGCTATGGGAGAACCATTCACTGATCACATTGTGCAATTAAGTTTTTAATAAATTGAATATATAGTCCAAAACTAAATTAAGTTGTACAATTAAATTTTTAATAATTTAAATATATGATTTTATTTGTATTTTTGAAATTAAAAAATCATTAAAAAAACCATTATTGGCATTAAACAGGATATAATAAACAGTTAGTTAAAATAAATTACCATATAAAATTCATTACTAATTTCCAATGGATAGATCTTATAAGTTATAACCATAACCATTAAGAGAGACTTTCATTGTGCGGAGGTTTTCACTGTAACTCCGTACCTTACCACAACACTTCCTTCCACACAATAAAAGCCTCCTTCCTTCATTTGTATTAAAAATACTCCTCTCATTATCTGACATTACCATTCAGTTTTCAGTTGTATTAAAAATACTCCTCATTATGACCCAAAAGTACAGTCAAAATGGTCGATGAATAAGTTATCAAAGATGTTGGTTGGCTTTGTGTGATATGTCCAATGTTACATCTCTTTTGTGGAAGTGCAGAGATGGAAAATGAAGGATGTATCAAAGGAATGAGGATTCATGGGGTAAATTGACAGTTCTAGGATTGAGTATGTTCCTGCCAGATAAGTATTAGCCTCATCAGCCACACTGGATGGATTGTGCAGGGTCCAATAGTAGTTGGATGGATTGTGCAGGGTCCAATAATAAAAGTATTTTTCGGTCCCTAAATCTGGTTTAAATTCACATCTATCTATCTGAGAAGTAGCATTCATCCTCGTAGGATGGGCAATCATAAGCTGGAGATGTATTACCTTAGTCACATAATACAGAAAATGGCAAAAGGAGTCATGGACTGAGTAATTCGGGGCAGAGGATTTTTGGACGAGGCACATTCTTAAGCAGCAAGAAGCCGAGTAATTGAAGTCGAATGGGCAGAAAGTTTGCAGGAAAGGAAATTGTTGCAAGCGGTCTATGTGGCTAGAAAATCAAAGAACTAATGCAACAGTTGGGATGGAGTCCCAATTCTGAAGTTTTGACGATGGTCCATCCAAACACCGAAGATGTAACGATGGTGTATGTTGTGTACTTAATGGTCAAGGGAGTTGTTTACTGACACAATAAAATAGTATGACAGTTTCTGCTGGAATCTGGTAATTTTTTTTTCAAAAAATCAGGTAGTTGGAGTGTTTGAATTGCATTTTTTATTAGGTAGTTAGAGTGTTTGAATTGTATTTTTGATAGTGGAAATGAATTCAGCACCATCAGAAATCTTTAAAGCATCTAAAATTTAATGACTATAACCCAAATTTTCAAAAAAAATTACCAAAATTTTTCATAATCTTACCAAAATTTCTAAATTATTCTATGGGTTTTTTAGACTAAGACTATAACCAATATGACAACTAATGAATATGACCTTGAGTTGAAATACTGCTATCCAGCTCAATGATTTTGCATATCATTTTCCTGGTCTTGCATTTAATGAAAACTTATTTACGTGCCTCACATCTTGACCATTTCATGCTTTGAAGATGATCGTTCAAGTTCTATGTGAAGACCGCTCTGCTCAAGATGATGCGAATGTTGAAGAGAATATAGAAGCCAAGTTCTAAGGGAATTTGTATTTGCACATCACAAATCCTATCGATTTTATTTTGATATGCCTCGAAATCTTTGAATATGACAATGGAATTGCAACGAGAACGTGAGTTGGATAACCACTGGAATCTAAGATTCTTCAGAAAAAGCACTAGAATCCGACATTCCTATTAAGGAGATAATATGAAGAAGGAAGTGGAATGGTTAATCCCACAAAAGCATAATGTTCTAGAGCTTAATATTATTCCAGTGTATAACCCAATTCCAAAACTTGTTGATCAATTGAAAGACTAAAAGTTAACCATCGTTGCAATTTATGTTGCATTTGAGAAAACAATGCCTTTTAATATTTCAGCTTCATATCTTGCTGAAGACTTTTGTCATACCTAGAGCTTTTTTTAGGCCCGAGAAAAGCATAGCACCATAGCATAATGAAGCCCAGCAAGTCATATATGACCAACATAATAGTGACTTTAAATTTAATGTGTAATCATAGCTATGAAGGACATCAGGAGACTATGAAAGCAAGCTGTTATCGTGGTTGCGGCCGCCTTGTCCGGGAGCACCGGGATGGGAGCGTTGATATCTATATAATAAATAAATAAATAAGTAAAAAAAGAGGTGTAGCTGTCTAGGATAACTAAAATAATTAATTCTGTATATAATTTGTTTAAAAAAATATAGTTTTTCAACTGAATTTTGTGGAGGAGTGGAGAATGGTTTATTTTCAGCACAAACCATATGCCATAATGACTTTTATTGTGCTTGGATACGACAAAATAACAAATGGTTTAGCAAATGAGGCATTTGCTTGAGCATATGTCTCACAAATAGTAAATAGATAAAAGCTTTTGTTATGACTAAGTTTCACAAATGAACTTGCTAGAAAGTGTCATGGAAAAAGAAAAGGTATTATATTGAAGAGTTTAATCCCTCTCATAATCATCAACAAAAAGTGTACATAGGGACCAATATTTCTTGGAGAGCCAAAATTAAGTGTACATAGGGACCAATATTTCTTGGAGGGCCAATAATGTATTATATTGAAGAGTTTAATCCATCTCATAATCATTAACAAAAAGTGTATATAGGGACCAATATTTCTTGGGGAACCAAAATTAAGTGTACATAGGGGTCAATATTTCTTTGGAGAGCCAAAAAATTTATCGCTCAATTCAGGACTAAGGCCAAAAGAAGTGTGGGAGGAAAGAATATGTATTTTTTGCTCATCCTGAAAAATGAAAACAAAAAAGTATTTCATTTTAGCATGTGAGGCCTTCAAAAACAACACGGAAAGTTATGCAGATATTTTCACAGCTAGCTCTTGGGATATTCTATTCAGCAAAGGCTTTGTAGAGCTAGCTTTTGGGATATTCTATTTAGCAAAAACTTTGTCCAGAAGCTAGGAGAGTTTCTTGTGAAATTTCACAAGAAAATGACAAAATACAAAAACCAAATAAAAAAGCAATTATCCAAATTATAGTCACAAATGTAAAAGGAAACTTGGACGTTATAACTAGATGTACGGTGGAATTCAATGGAAGAATAAGGTTCGTTCAAGAACGTACCTGTCAATTGATAGATTAATAGTTCAGAAGCAAGAAAATAGAGTGAAGAAGCTTTGACTAAATGATTCGAGAAGACTAGTGGAAAAGCAAAAAATATATATTCCTTTCGAAAATATTGAGTTGTCCAAATCCCATTGGTTTGATTATATGCCGTGTTTATTCTATATAGAGAGTAAAAGCAGTTTTATATTAGTGCAAATAATGTGTTTCTAGAAAGCGTAAAGTTCCATCTTGAGTGATGTGTTTGGCGATGGGGAGTTATTTGTGCATCTTTTATACCATCTAATCTGAAACTAAGTTTTCCCTCAATCTCATCAATTTCCATATAGATTTCCATATGTTTTATTTTTCCCATGTTGAAAGTTAGTCCTTCCAGAGGGTGGTTCCTTTTTGTTAGCCCCAGTGAGTCTCACCATTGCTAGAAAGTCACATATGGAAATTAAATTTCATTTTTTTCCAAATGGACTATGAATATTAAACCATTGATGCACTCTATTAAATTTTGGGACAAAATTGACTACAGATATTAAATCGTTGATGCATGTAGCAACCAATTTGTACTAGTCACAAAATCGGAAATTCCATGCGCAGTGTGGAGCGAAGAGAGGAATATCGCAATGGTTATCTATCACCAAACTTTAATGGAATAAACAGTGGGCGAGGCCATGAACTCGCAAACCATGAGAGGAGTTGAAGCATTATTGGCAGTCGCAAATGCACAAAAGGTATATAATTCAAAGTATTTATGTGCAGTTTGGGATATTCTTGCAAATTGAAAGTCTTTATTTCAAGTTTTGAACTGTCTCTCCCACGATACATAAAAGGATAATCGCTTCTAGGAAACCCATTCAGTTTAGTGTCGATGAAGCGCAAATTCATTATGATGCAAATGCTGAAATAACCACCTGCAGGCCAAGAGAGGAAGATTGCAATGGTTAGCTAACTCGTGAATGATCAGAGGAGTCGAAGCATTATTGGCAGTCACGAATGGATAGAAGGTATTTAATTCAAAGAATTTATGTGCAGTGCAGACATTTCTGCATAATGAAAGCTCTGCACAAGCAAACCTCTATAAGTAAACATTGGCACATTGAACTTCACATTTCACACTTTAATAAGCATAAGGAATGCTCCACTAATAACATTGACTGGAGATTCCCCCTCCCCCTCATCTATGTAAATAAATTCCAATGCATTAGTTCCGACATCATTGGGAAGAGCAATAGCATAACACTGCGAGTGTACTTTTTATTAACTTCTTGGTTCAATTTATTATTATTACGTTTTCTATCATCAAACACCTACCAAACAATGAATATAAAAGAGACAAGACGACACAAGATATAGGTTATCAGTCAGGGCCAAAACCTCTCCTTTGAGAGGAAAACCCACAAAGAACTCTTCTCTTCTTATAGAACTTCAAATGACAAATTCCAAGACCTAAGACCCTTGTCAAAGACCCCTCCAAGACCAGGTCAATCTTTCTCCTTGATGAGCTTTCCTTCCATAAATTTCAACCCCAACAACGTCTTCAACAATTTCGACTCCAACAATTTCTTCTATAACTTTGACCCCAACAATTTATTTTGCAGCGTCAATTACTGCAGAAACCCTAGCTCTTGCACATGTGACAAAAATGGTGATTTCTTCTTTGTTTTTCCTTCACTTGACTTGGTTCTTTCTTCTAAGGAATTCACCTTGCAAAGTATATCTATTGATTCCCTAACTCAACTTCTGCAATTCGGTCTAGTTGTTGCAATAGGTGCCCTAGCTTTCTCACACGTGTGAAGGGTAATAGCCCAAAGACAATCCAAAACTTCACTTTCTTCTTCCTCTTATAGTCCTATTTTTTTCGCACCTTTTGGTCTCTTTATCTTACTTGATCGAATATCTTGTGTGATGAGAGTGTATTCTTCAAGTGAGGTCGAAGTATCTTATATATAGGCTTATCTTCTAAGTTGAATAGTTTCTTGGAGGTTGACTTGTCCACTCATGAAGGCTGACGTGATATTTTCTTGTTGACAAGGTCATGGAGGGTCTATATGACACATTTTACTTTACATAAATTTTCTTTGACTTGATACAGTAAGCCCATGGGGATCTTCCATGAATGATAATGACTCAAACAACCTTGAGCATGAAACTCATGCATCAAGAATGAAAATAATAAATTTATTTTTCTCTTTCCATCAAATACATAAAATAATGATTACATATGTCATTATGAAGACCAAACTTAGTTACATATTTCAACACTCCCTCTTATCTATGGAGGCATTCATAATCTATACAAGGTACTTGGAAATTCTCATAAGAATTGTCGGATGCATAATCCATATCATAAGCTATTATTTCAACTTATCTCATTGCCTCTCATCATACCAACCCACATTGTCACATATCAAGGCCTTAACTAACAACTCTATCTCTCCACAAGATTAGAGCACAATGTTGGTGAAACAATAACTAAGACATCATCATCATTGTCTCTTAAGGCACATACCCCACCTGAATGTTCACAAGGTATGTCCTTCTAGGACAATTCCTTTCTTGGAATAACACATCCTCAAGGAATTTCCTCTTCGACTACTCTTACATATTGGATTCCCTACCACATCCTCAAAGAGTATCAAAAACTATATGCTTACCTAATCCTACACTCTTTATTCATAGCATGAAGAAAAGAATGATGTTTCTATCTCTGACTCTCAGCTAGGGAGTATATACTCATCCCTATAAAAGGAATATACCCAAGTTCCTTCTTACCTAGGAACTTGTTGTTGAAGTCCGAAATTGTTTTCTTTTTTACTACCTTTTTTCCCTCTCCTTAATCTTTTTGTGACCATCTTGTTGTGGTTTCAACGTAATTAAGGTCATCGCAAAGTTACTCAAGCATACAAAATGTATTGGTCATCCATGTTTTAAAATCTATTGTTCCTTTGTGAGATATAATTAAAACATCTCTACAACTACATAATCTTTCTCATTCAGCAGCTAATGTAGAATTCTGCAGCCATCTCCATGCTTAGACAGGTTTCAATGCACCAGAGAAGGAATGGAAGGTAATTGCAGATGCCAATTGCTCCACACATGGATTTCCACCTATCGTCATGATATGGAAAGATACAAAGATTGAAAGATATAGAAGTAAAAACCATAAGTCAACTCTGGCTACAGCATTTCAGTATTCAAGCAAATTTCGACAGTTTATCAAGCGAGCGTGGAGATGATTTGTTCGATCGGGAGAAGATAGGTTCGAGAAGAATCCCTCATGATTTTCTCTTCTAGTAGCAAATCATGAGGAGATATACTTTCAATTAATATTACTTCTTTGATGGAATATTAGTTAAATTTCCTCTCAACATAGGACTCTTAGATTAGTTTGATAAATAAATGTATAAAAGCCATGAGGCGAAAACCAAAAAGACAGATAGTCGTTGTTGTTAATTAGCTACAAGCTTTGTTCAAGAGACCTCTGTGATTAATATAATACTTTGTTGTTGTTTATCAATGTGTAGTTAAGCGAAGTCGATTGAATCAATGACGAACTTATACTCACAAGAGGGCCCCATGGAGAGTTGTAAGGGCAGATAGTTTTCATTTAAATTGCAAATAAATTATAGCTTTCTTTCTGTCAATATAGAGAGTTTTCATTAAAATCATAATTTCACATAGTTTTCTCTCCGTCAACACATATAGTTTCATTTCATTTCTAGTTTAATTACATGTTTTTTTTGTCAATAGAGCGCTCATAAAATGAAATACCAAAAATATTTATTTCCAGAATGCATTTCATTCAGTAATTTCATCTTATAACTCAATTAAATTTCGTGGATAATGAATATATGGTTTTCAGATCTTATTAGCGCACATTAGTAATCACTTGAAGCTACAATTTAATTTGATTCATTTTCCTTTCACAAGTTACTTCCTTTTTGCAAATAATGTTAGTATGTCTTTCTAAAAATTAGTGATAAGATTTCTTTTTTTGCAAATAGTGTTAAGATTTCTTTTTTGCAAGTAGTGTTAATATTTCCTTTCTACGATTAGTATCAAGATATATTTCCTACAATCAGAAGTAGGATTTCTTCCCTGCAAGTTAGAAATAGGCATTCAATTTTGTAATTAAAATAAATTGTGATTTCAAGACATATAGTAATTTTAAATAGAATTTGAAATTTGGATTTTAAGTAGCTTTAATGTAAAGAACATGTGTGTGACAACTCTTTAATCTTGTCTAACATTTATCCATACTTGGATCAATTTCATCAAAATATAGAATTTCTAGCAAATATGGTGCAACACTTCATAAGTACATGAACCTTGGTTGACAATTAATGAAGTAATTTACGAACAATTGAATTACCCAACATTTTGGTGTCATTTCTGGAGAAGTGTATATGGGATTTCATTCTTGGTCTGCATATCATTTTAGGTGCATTCGACTTTGTAGAAGCATAATTAAAGCATGATAAAAAAACATTTATGCATAGAGAAAGGGATTCTAGGGGTAGATTTTTAAGTAGAGGAAGAAGTTCAATTCCAACATCACCACTCACTCCTGCTAGACCTCATAGTGGCACACCATCCATTGACACTCAAATTCCATCATTCACAGGTAGACATAGATTCTTGAGGTGCATACGTCTCAAATCCAACCAATAGATTTACCAACTTCTTCTACTGAAGCTGTAGTTTAAGAACCTACATCCCCAACAGGAGTAATATTTCTCTCTTTGGCAGGAGAAAAACTCTTAGGACAAGAACTAGAGGTACCTAGCGAAGAAGAGGAAATTTATTCTAATATACCATTAGTAGAGGAACCTGAAGAAGAGCTAGATAATCCTATCATAAAACCTTATATTATCTATGAAGAATCTACAATGGCAGGGGAAGGGGAAGGAGAAGTGTTGAGAGTTTTAATTGGTGAATTAAACCTCTTAATATTTAATTATCAATCTAGGGGTTGTAAACATGAGTTGTACTATGTTTTTGGTTCAGTTTAATGGTCAGATTATATAAGTTTCCTTAATAGTGGTCGTTAAGTACAGAATGATAATAACTCTCCTCTATCAATTAAGTGAACTAGCACTCACCTCGCTCTCATAAAAGAATTATTCACTCTAACATAAGAAATCTAAAGGAAATCATTTAACTCAATACATTTTTTTTCGTATTCTAAATTATTCTAAATTTCTGTAATCAAAAGACAAACCCACTTAAATCAAAGCCTTGATGAAAACTAATTTAAGTATGATTCTTGAAATAAAATATTTTCAAAGTAGGAAATTCAAACTCTAATTATTCAAAAAGCAAAGGCAAGCAATCATTAAAACCTAATATCTAAGAAATCGAAATATAATGCTACAACTTGAAAAATAAAACTAGAATAAAATTCTGTTAAAAAATAAAATGCATTCAAACCACACTGCTATGAATTCAATCTTTATACTACAACACTGGGAATGGAAATCAAACTTATTCTATCATGTGAAAATAAATCTATATTATCCTAGGAAAATATCGATGTTCAAAATGAAATCCCTTGAA
The DNA here is from genome assembly GCA_034641835.2 of Pinus albicaulis. NCBI lineage: Eukaryota > Viridiplantae > Streptophyta > Pinopsida > Pinales > Pinaceae > Pinus > Pinus albicaulis. Next base: position 1,167,256,243 of record CM076574.1, read on the forward strand.
TTAAATCACGTTGCTTGAATTAAATGATACTTCTTGAAATTGACTTGAATTAAACAATCATGATGCTAGAGATAAATCACACAGTTCGAATAAAGAACACAACACCTATTGCTACAAATTCATTTGTAATTACAATCAGAACCTTTCAAACCATATATTCATATTCAAATCCACACCATATATTAAACTCAGAAATCATTATATTCCTATGTCGTGGATGCTCCAATTATAAATATAAATAAATGCAACTCAAGTAGAGAAACATAGTGGTTGAGTTAAAATGTGAACTCAGTTTATAAACGAATCGGAGATCTTTAACATATGAGATAAATCCTTAAATTATGTAATCTAGCTATCTAAACTATTTAATGAAGCTTATCTCCAGAGGTGGTGGGCCCTCCCACACCTTGAGTAAGTTGACTTTCTGTAATGGAAGAAGGATTTAAAACATCAAATAAATAATTCGTAATCAACCATGGCGACAACGCTTCTGCTCACAACTTGAAGAAGATCATGTATATTTTAAAAACATCATTTGGAAATCAATTAACATAAGTCACAAACAACGATTCTAACTTTTTACAAGCTAGTTGTCTCCTCACATTACAATCTCTTTTTCTCTGCTCTCCCTATCAATGTATAATGATCCCCTTATATAGAATTAGTGATGCTATGATTAAAATGGATCGAATGCGTACATCGATTATAAATTTAGGATTTTGGTTACAAATTATTTAAAATTAGAATAGAAGATCTGATTTCAATTTGAGTTGGTGTGAACCTGGCTTCTGGAATAATTTTACTATCGCATTGCTGGTAGAGGCAACGCATAGATGGCAGGCTCGAGTCTGTCATCATCCATGATCGATATCTATGTCCCTTTGTTTTGCCACAATCTATTACCAATGCTATGTTTGGGAGCGATCCAAATCGAGAGACTTCTGATGTTGTTTGTTTCTTGGATCTTCGTGAGGACCGTGTTCACAAGGTTTCCATTGGAGCTTCGACGTGAACTCAACCCCTATCCATTTTGTTTATTTAATTACTTGAAGAGGTATTCCTACCAGAAATTCGAGCACCATGAACTTATCTGGTCAACAACTCATCTGGAAATTAATGTTACTTCTCTAAATAGAGGTTGATCCATTCACAATTATCTATGAACCAATATATGCAATTTGATTTGTAATCAAAATAATATTTGAATGTTGTGGCTGTGTAAACCATATATCTACCAGTAGTATGTAGAACGCCCTTTGGTTTCCCTGTACTACCACTTGTATATAAAAGGAATAGTGGATCTTCTGCATCAAGCCATTCAACTTCACATTCTGTCATGTATTTTGGAATTATATCCTACCACCAGATGTCTCTTCCTTTCTTCCATGGTGTGTTTTCTTTATTTAATGCAAACTTATTTGCATATGTCAAACAAACATGTACAAAAACTCCATTTTTAGATGATTCCACCAGTGCATGGCCTACTATTTCTTTTAGATAAATAACTTTAGCACCCTGAAAGACAACATTAAAAGTTAGCAGTACTTTAGGTTTGCATTCTATAATTCGTTGAGCAAGGGACTCTGCTGAAAATCCAACAAATACGACCGAATGAACAACACCAATACGAGCACAAGAAAGCACTGCTATCGTTAGTTCTGATAACATAGGCAAATAAATTTCCACCGCATCTCCTCACACCATCACAACATTGTGGCGTTGGCATTTGATTCTTAAACCTCAAGTGGAGGAAACCCACGAACCACACCAGGTTGGTATTCACGGTGTTGCAGCCAAGGAAAGTAGCAACTAGACCAACATGCCACTTTTCATAGCAGGAGCTACAAGCACCACTGTGTTCATTCTCTTGAAAAAAAATGCAGGTGACAGTGTTCTAGCGCTAACCCATTTTTAGAGCTATTAATTTAAAAACAATATGGCATGTCCTCTTGGGTCTCTGAGGGATTTATTTACACATAAGGATGTTTACAGTCATTCAAGGGGTTTATTCCACCAATGTTGTGGTACTTCTCTTTCAATAATTAAAAAAAACAAGTCTCTACAAGCCTTATGCAAAAAAGCGGAAGGAATTGTGTTTGATCCATAGGTTTCAATGAAAATCTAGATGGTATTACCAAATTGGAGGAGAAATCATGCCCGTGTCTCCTTCATTGCTCCAAAAAGACATGAATACTTCCTTCTAAAAATCGCAGTGCCTTCTTAGCCCTTAGCGACATGAAAACTTTTCCACGAATGCACCTATGAAATTATTCCAGGGAAGTCTATCTATTTCCATCTACAGCGGAGGCTCTGTGAAGCAACAATAGGTCCCACATTCTCTTCTCCTTGGTTGTTCATAGACAAGAAAACACAAAAGTCGCACACACAAAATATATATACACTCTCCATTTCTCGTATATTTCAGCTAATCGGATTACCACTTCCTTGCTAATGATATTAAGTTTACGTGGGTCATTAAGAGTGATAACTCGTACACGACCTTTCTCTTCATCTAGGAAATCATTTTTTCATCACCGGTAAGCTTTCTAGCTTTGCCTCATTGTTAGCATAAAAATTACATTGCATGGGTGTTTTCCAACAATCTCTACGCACAATATCATCTTGAGTGATGCAGGGGCATTAGGCCTAAGACAATATTTTGTATATAGATAGACATAGGGGGTCTTATATTTTTCTTGCTCATGTAATTATTGAATAAATTGAGTGATTTTAGTTAAATGTAGAGAGAAAAATTTGTAACTGCCCTCGAATGATTCATGGGCATATGAAGAGATTCAGTTTCAGTTCTTTAGGATTTAGGCTAAAGTTAGAAAATTGGGAATCTGAAGAGTTTTTGAGCTGTTAGAGGAGTTGAGTTGATTCAGTGGTTTTTGTATAAAAATAAGCCTAAAAGGCATAATAGGTAGACCTGCACAGAGCTGCATAGAACTGTAGAATTGGGCAGAGTATATTTCCAAAGGCCATTTGATTGAAAACCTGGCCAGAACTTGTAAGTAATTTCAATAGTATATTTGAAGAATCTATTCAGAAACACGTGTATTTTCTGATTCGATTATGCTTATATTGACTGGTGGAATTCTCTGTGGAAGCACGAGTTAATTATTCTGGACGTATAAGTAGCATAAACTCTGTGTGAATGGCTGAATAAGTGACTCTGGGTGAATTAGAGAATCGAGACAATTTTGTAATTACTCTAGTTGGGGAAGATCGGTCACGGAAAGGATCGGTCTTCTTCAAGAAGCAGAATGAGGACACAACCCTTGGATATACTGATTTGGTTGAAATTGATATGGAGTCTACATTTCTGCATTTTGGTGGAGAGTGCTTCAGAAGAACCTTGTTCTGTCAAATAAAGCCTAACCTCTGTTTATTTAAAATATTCTAACTCTGCTTTCGGGTCTATAAGAATCAAGCCCTATTCCCTTATTGGAATTAAGAGAATTGATTCTTTTTATGAGTTATTACACTGTGGAGCCAGTCGAATTTCTCATCTCTGAGTGAAGAGGTTTAATTTCCGTTTGATATTATTATGACCCTGTGTAAAAATTGTTGAACGGAGGAAATTGCGTGTAATCAATCAAAGTTGAATTTCCATGTGTAGTAGCGATAGATGAGTAGATCCGTCGCGAAAAGGGAGGATCCCCTATGAACGCGAACCATTCAGTGGAACTATAAACCATGGAGAGGGCGGAAGTTATAAAGAAGTGTATTCAAGTTAAACCAAGGGAAGGAACCTAGAAGGAGGCGCAAAGTGGAACCGTGCGGAACAGTGTAAGCTGTTTTGGAGGCGAAAGGTGGTCTTCGCACTTTTAAAAAGTAGTAAGCTATATTTGAGTTTCGAACGCGATATTTCTCTTTGACAGACACGTGGCCTAAGGTGGTTTTCAAAAACCATTTATATCACGTTATTTTTGGGTGTTAAACCTTGGAAGGAAAAAAAATGCGAAAGCTCATGAGGATCGTAGGATCATCCAACCCAACACGATAACTCCTCGACCGTCGGATGAGGGAGGTGCGTTAAGGGCTGGGACCCAGTCCATCGCGCAGTTTCTAAGATTTAAGTCTCATACAAGTTCGTAGAGCGACCACCGTCGGATTGATCGATCAGAACGCAATGAGTTACGGGCCATCAGATCTACGCAGCATTGAGTCAAGGTACGTATAGCCTGTTGTGGGTCCAAGGACCTTAATTTTTTTTATCATGTGGATTTGCACATAAATGGGGGCCGAAAGCTATGTTAATGAAATATTAAGTGGTAGTGCGAGAGTCCTCATTGTACGACTTAAACCATAGACCTTGGCTTGATATCACCCGCGCCTGATATAGGTGTTAGACCTTTAGAAGATTTGGGTTTAGACCATAAAGTGTGAGGATTCCATTGTATGGGTTTAACCCATAGAGAAAAGAAGTTCCCGCATGTGAACTTTGGATATTGGGGTTTAGTAAGAGGACCATATATATGAGGATTGATCATTGAGGTTTAGAAAAAAAGGTAATATAGGCACTGTGGGTTCCATAACCTTTAATAGAGAAATTTCCACACAACACTAATAAAGTGAATTTCCCAGACTTAGAGATCTGGTTGGGCTTTGAATTGTCATGCGTTTTATATGCACAGGAAAGGGTGATTGTGGGTTTTCTAACCAAAAGAGGAATTTAATTTAATATCTCAATCTCAGATTGAGATATTAAAGCACACAGGTATATTTAAATTGCCAGTTCAAGAGGTTAGAGAAATGTGAAATTTCTTGATTGTTGGATTTTAATTGGATGAAATTTTGGAGGCAATTAAAGCACACAGAAGGTTGAAATGTGGGGTTAAGTAAGGTAGGCATGACATCAAGTGGTATCAGAGCCAGGTTGAAATAGCTCTTTGAAAATTTATTTTTGAAATGCACATGTACTGAAACATTGAGGAAAGTTTGATGTTTAAATCTTTTTAGTAGAATTTACAGATTTGATTAAGTATGCAGTGAAGGTTGAAAATTCATATTTGCAGAGTCTGAAGTTGAAGACAAAGTATTTTGCAGCTTGCAGCAGACAGAGGTGCAATGCATGTGAAAGAAGAAGCAAGATCATTCAGGGATCTTGGAAGGTGAGTTGATGAGCCTTATTTGACTCTGGTTTGAAGGATTTGTTTGCAGAATGCAGAGTGCAAGCAAGTGAGGAAGAAATCTCAGCAAAGGTGGATCACAACTTTGAGAGCAGTGATAGAAGAGTCCAGCAAGAGATTCTGGGTGAAGAAGAAGTGTGGCAGAACCTGGAGGATTCCCAACTGAGGTTGGAGGAAAAAAAAGAATAGATGTGTTCTTGAAAGTTGCAGAGTGAAGCCTAGAGAGAGCAGAAGAGAGTGCTCAGAAGGTTCCAGTAGATAGGGGACCAGTACTTGCCAAAATCCGGATCCGGAGGAAAGGATTAGTGAGGTAAGTTGTAGAAAGAGAGCTTGTTGTTGCAGAGGCTTAGTGCAGCTTGTGAGGAAAGAACTCATGGAGGAGAAAATGGCTACTGATAGCCATAGTAGAGATTTCAGAGGTTCTGAGAGAGGCCACAACAGAAGAGTGAGGGAATATGCCAAGGAAATTGGCATGAGGAAGAGACTCACTGATGAAGATTATTGGAAAGAGATAGCTGAGATCAGTAAGCAGCTTTATGAATTGGAGCGGATGATAGAGGAAAACCAGAGAGTTGGCTGGCTCCTGAAGAAGAAGGTAACGTGGCAAAGGCTACAAATGAAGAAAGAGAAAATGATAAATGCTCAGCAGAAAGAGAAGTTACCCAGGATGATTAAGTATCTGGAGGAAGACTTGAAGATTGAACCTTCAAGTGAGACCAAGGGGTTAATTGGCCTTACATCTGAAAAAATTTGTGAGTTTGTAGGGAAAACATGTAGAGGTGAACAAATTGCTGATGTTGTGAAAATGACCATGCACAGTTGGAGAAAGATTCTGCTTTCCAACATATTGGAAGCAGAAGAGATTTAACTTATGATGATGGCCTAAAGCTAGAAGTTGGACAGCTTGAAGAGGCTGAAGAGAAGACCATTGAATAATCTCTGAAGTGTATAGAAGACTTGGAACAGCAGGGAGATTTGATGATCAAATCATCAAATGGGACCATGGGGTCTTATGGTTTTACAACTGACAAGTTGTGTATGAATGAAGGTATTGTAGAAGACAACTCATGTGATGAAACTGTGATAAATGAAGCTGATTGTTTCCAAGTAAAGTATGATGAGTATCTTTCAAATGAAGATCAGATTGTGTTATTGTAGCAAAAGAAATTCATTAATTCCTTGTTTTATAAAAGGGATTGCTTCAATGAGGGCAAGACAACTATGTTTGATGATGATGAATTTGTCATTAATGTTGATAATGACAAATTGTTTTTGTTAAATGGTAAAATGGAGAGTGATGGATAGATAGCTGAAGTTATTACAGAGATGGAAAATCAAAATTATATTCTGATGAAGGCCGAGGAGATAGTGACAGCAGGAAACTTGACTTGTGATAGCAGGGAAGATAGTGAATATTTTGAAGATGTTTTCTCAGATAAGATGACTGGATTATGTCATAAGTTAAGTGATCTGGAGCAAAGGACAGAAACCCAGAAAAAAGGTGTTCAGATGGTAAAGGCAGAGATGAATGGGAAGGTTCATTTTTATGAACTAGAACATGGAGACATCCTAGAAGAAGATGATGCAGAGGAGAGACTGACTAACAGTCTCAAATATTTTTTGAAGGATTGGAATCAGCATACTGATGGGCTGATAGAGAAGAAAAGAAATTTGGGACAACATACTGAAATGCTGGCAGAGGAAAGAAAGGCACTGAGGCCTTATGGATTTTGTTTTGAAAATTGTTTTGTGAATGTAGATCCTGTTGATGCTGGAGGAAAATTGACACCATTGGCCAGTCAATTAAAGGAGGAGAATTCTGTGGAAGATTTTAATCCATGGAATGGAGAAATTGAGTCGCTGGAGAGTATGCTGAATCAGCAGGATTCAATGCAAGAGAAATAACCTCAATTTCAGAGTTGGGGATTGCAGAATGTGAAGACACAATGGAATGAAGACAATGAAGATTTTCTGAGTCTCAGAAAAGACTTAGAACTGCAGGAAGAGGAATTGGTGATTGAATCATCAATTGAGGCCATTGGATCTTGTGATTTAAAATTTGACAATTTGATTGTGTTGATAGGTATGGCAAAAAAAAAATCCATCTTTTGGAGTTGTTTTGAAGGATAATGAATTGTTGCAGAAGGAGGAAGGTGAGGTTATCATGCCTCTTGTAAAGGAACTTGTTATTTCTATAGATGACAAGGAAGAATTGGCTTGTTCGAATAGCCAAGAGAATATTGGAGAGAATATTGTGAGGCAGACTTTTGGGGCTGCTACAGCTGTAGAAAATCAGAGTTTTACTCTAATAGAAGATGAAAATGCAAAGCTGGAAGAACTTGATTTGATTGGCAGAATAAATCAAGAAGATAAAGGACAGTTGCTGAAAATTATCAAGGAAGAAGAAGAGGAATATGCTGAACCAAGTCTGCAGCATATTGATGATGTGTTTGGCCAAAGGAGATGGCTGAAATGTTTGCAGAAAACATTTAGGGAAAAGGGTGAAATAGCAGAACAATAGCTTGGAGTGTTGCTGAAGGAAATGGTAGAGCAACAATTTGAAGTGTTGCTAGAGGAGGAGGAGACACAAGGATTTTATAGTTTTTATGATTGTTTTATGACTGCAGGTACTAAAAGAAGGACTAAGGGATGTTTAGTCCAGAAGAAGAAAATAGGGGATGATAGTGACTGGCAATTTAAATACCAGTCTGAAGAATTGCTAAATTCAGAGAGAAGAGAAATTGTCACATTTGAAAATCAAGAAGAATTTTTCTGTAGCAGAAGAAAAGAGGGTATGGATGATTGGGTGGTAGTAAGAAGAGCTACAGACACAGCTGAAGTAAGCATGGTAGTAGGAAGAACTACAACAAGCACGAGATCATAGCAAGAGGAATTAGAAGTTCAACAATCAAGGAGGAACAGTATCTAGCAGTCAGAAGATAGATTAGACAGAGAAATTGAATTTATAAGAAGACAGATGGCGAGAGTGTTTGAGAAAAAGACAGCAGCAAGAAAACAAAGGAACAGTAGCAGCAAGGGAAAGACAGTCACAAACTGTGAAATCTTAGCAAGTGGAAAGAGATAGAACAAGATATGGAAGCCAGGAGGAATGCAAAAGAAGAACACTACAACAGATAACTAGTTGCAGAACAAAGTGTGGGATCTAGGTAGACAAAGATGAAAGCACATGATCAGAAGATCATGAACCATTTTAACCTGGGGACTCTGATGTAGGGGCATTAGGCCCAAGACAATATTTTGTATATCGATAGACATAAGGGGTCTTATATTTTTCTTGCTCATGTAATTATTGAATAAATTGAATGATTTTAGTTAAATGTAGAGAGAAAAATTTGTAACTGCCCTCGAATGATTCGTGGGCATATGAAGAGATTCAGTTTCAGTTCTTTAGGATTTAGGCTAAAGTTAGAAAATTGGGAATTTGAAGAGTTTTTGAGATGTTAGAGGAGTTGAGTCGATTCAGTGGTTTTTGTATAAAAATAAGCCTAAAAGGCATAATAGGCAGACTTGCACAAAGTTTCATAGAACTGTAGAATTAGGCAGAGTAGATTGTTGAAGGCCATTTGATTGAAAACTTGGCCAGAACTTGTAAGTAATTTCAATAGTATATCTAAAGAATCTGTTCAGAAACACATGTGTGTTGTCTGATTGGATTATGCTTGTATTGACTGGTGGAATTCTTTGTGGAAGCACGAGTTAATTATTCTAGACTTATAAGTAGCATAAACTCTGTGTGAATGGCTGAATAAGTGACTTTGGGTGAATTAGAGAATCGAGACAGTTTTGTAATTACACCAGTTGGGGAAGGTCGGTCACAGAAAGGATCGGTCTTCTTGAAGAAGTGGAATGAGGACATAACCCTTGGATATACTGATTTGGTTGAAATTGATATGGAGTCTACATTTCTGCGTTTTGGTGGAGAGCACTTCGGAAGAACCTTGTTCTGTCAAATAAAGCCTAGCCTCCGTTTATTTGAAATATTCTAACTCTACTTTCGAGTCTGTAGGAATCAAGCCCTATTCCCTTATCGAAATTAAGAGAATTGATTCTTTTTCTGAGTTATTACACTGTGGAGGCATTTGAATTTATCGTCTCTGCGTGAAGAGGTTTAATTTCCATTTGATATTATTATAACCCGTTGAAGCTTCGAAAATCGATGCAAAAACATGGGGGATGACCACTCGGTCCGGACCTTAAAGAAGCTCCTTTTCCGTTTGGAATGGTGGTTTCGACTAGTTCAACTAGGTCCAGTCACCTTATCTCAATCTCTAATGGCTTTAAAATATGACTTTCATTCACCAATGGAAAATAGACATCAAATCAACCTTCTTGCTGATCAGGCAAGAAAGTGATCTTTAAGCTGATTTAGGGCTCAGCCAATCCACTACTAAAGTTTGCCTCTTTGGGAAGAGGACTTAAAAGAATGTAGAAATTAATCTAAATGCAAACTTATTCTAATATGCAAGAAAAATGAACTATCTTAATCCTATCTCAATTAGGCAGATATAGATCTAACCCAACCAAGAGCAGGTATTTATAATATTGGGATTGAAATATGTCTTGTTTATAATGAATATCAAGTTAATGAAATAGTTCAATTAACTGACATTATGGATAGCAAAACACATCCTATTGAGACCTTTTAACTGAAATAATCAATCAACAACACTCAGGAAGAAGTTTTCAGAATGATCTTGATCATTTAATCAGTAACTTGAATTATTAAACAATAATACGCGGAAGAAGTTCACAACATATCACTATTTATTCATCCAATATTAAAAGATAGATTTATGAGTAAATAGTTACCCAGAAATCATAATTCAGCCCATAAAAGCAGAGATAAATAACAATATAAAATAGAAGCAAATTACTCATACCGACAAAAGTGCACAAATATGTAAGTAAATTGACACCATTCCTATTATCATAAAATAAAACCAGCATTTAAAATAATAGTATTCAAAATACCAATTTATTGAATCCATTTCTCCAGCTCCGGTCTCTAATAGTCCTTTACAATGCCTAAGCTTCTGCTTTCAAAATCAGAGCTACAATAGTGCAAACTTTGTTCATTATACATAACTCAGGATGTAAAAGAAAAACCTCAATAATCCCCAGATCTGAGATTCCACTCCTCCCACCTACAACTCTAAATCTCTATTACAAGAGTGTTTTTAGAATTCCAAAATTGCAGAGGAGAGCCGCCTCTATTCCATTATGCAATCTGTTATTTATAATATTTGCAAAGGAATTCTTGAGATGAAATTTTGTTGAAGAAAATCTGCCCAATCACTTTTATTTGCTCAAAAATTCCAATCTTTTAATTGCTGGAGCATTCTCATTGATTAAGATCTTTTCTTCATATCTCTTCTATTGTTTTCCTGCAAAAAGAAATCAACATAAATTAAGATGCAACAACAAAATCAAAATACTATTTATGGCATTAAAACAAATCCAATCAAATTTAATTTAAATAAGTCATTGAAAAATAAAATATAAGCCCTCTATCGATGCCTGGGATGGTTTAATTGGCCAATGATATTATTGATGAGCGAATATGCAATTAGAAGAGGCTTAGGACAAATGAAAATGCAGAAAATAACTCAGAGAATTGATTTTTTTTTAGAAATTTGGAGCTTGATTTTCTGCCTGATTTTCGACCCAATAAATGACCAAATCTGTTAGTGAAACCTCCTCATAAATATTCTCCTTGATTTTATCTTTCCAATGAGCTGTCCTGAGCCTCTTTTGGCCAAGTATAACTCAATCTACGAGCTTCCAAAGTTGATGAGTCAAATCTGGCACAATTTTGGAATTTCTGTTGCTGGGCTAAAAATCAAAATTTTTAATTAAAAATCTAATCCTAAATTAGACTCTAATTACCTAATAATTAATTTTAATTTATTTGTTAATTATAAACTAAACTAATTAATTAATAAACTATGTATTAATTAATATCTAACTAACTAAAATATTAATTATTTATAAACTAAATAATATAAATAATATTTAAATTTAAATTTAATTAAATTAATTAAATATTATATATTAATTACATTAAATACTAAATATTATTAAAAAATATAAACCAACCCACCACTCCATTCCTACTTTACTCATACGTATCATTGAAAGATTAAAACAAATCATTGAAAACTTAAAACTTATGTCTTATGCCCTTTGACTTTTAACCATCAGAGGATCGGGATATCACATATTAGGGGTTTGTCGTGTTTTAAGAAAATGCATTGTTTGAAAACCTGTGATGCGATCCTGCGATCCGAAAAATAAAAAATAAAAAATAAAAATAAAATAAAATTATTTTATATATATTAAGTTTTTTATTTTGATTAAATTAATTAATATAAAATTAAACATTAAATATTATAACTTTTTATAATATTAAAACTATAACTAACTATTAAATATTAACCTACCCTACCTCATGTTTATTCCACTCACGTATGGGTGAGTTTGGAAATCTTAAAACAAAACAAAAAAACAAAGTGTTATAACACTTTAAAAAAAAAAAATGCGAAGTTTGTTAAAAGAAATAAGCCATCGCACATCGCAAGAAATACACCATCACATTTTTTGGAATGTCCACATATAAAATCTGCGATGCGAGAAATTTTGCAGTGTAAGAATGTGAAATTAGTATGAAGTCACGGGAGTTATAAGGAGTTAAAAACAAAAGTCAATGTTTGACTTATTGCATCGGAGAAAACTTTGGATTGGTTTTTTTAGAAATGTATCACTTGAAAACTCCCGATGCGATATTCCGATCTGATGTAATAAAAATTGTTTATATATATATATTTTATTAAATTTAAATTTAATTAAATTAATTAATTTTATTAATTTAAGATTTAATATCAAATATCAATTTTTATTTTGGTTTTATTTTAATGATGTTTAGTTTAGTTATGAAATTTTCTAAAGCCTAATTTGCCTATTTAAACTACAGTTATTCCGAAAATAAATAAAAAGAACAAAAATAGCATTTTTAACCCAGACTAAATAAATGATGGGACTTCAAAGGAGTACCATTTTCAAACCAGTTGACCCAATAAGGCGAAACAAGCGTCAATGTGAAACTTATAAAAAATTGATTCTAAAAAAGCAATCAAAACAAGAATCCAAAGAAAATAAAAAATTAACAAAAGCGTAGGATAATCGATTAAATAAAAATCCTAAAAAAAATGCTTAGCCAAATTTTTTATAGAAAGGGTCCCCATTATTTGAGTTGAACAAGTAAAAAATGGGGGGTTGTGTTTTACCACAACAATGGCGACACACGGGAGAAGAACCAGTTACCTCTATTTGATATGAATAAGATTTTCCTAAAATCAAAGTAAAACTAATTAAAGAAGAGAGAATTATGCTTGAAATGCTTGACTAGGTTCATTAGTCTGAATAAAAGCAAGAATCATCTAACTGTAATTTTTCTTAAAATTCCTCATAAATTAAAATATTTCAAAACTCTATATCAGTCCTTAATTAGTTGTAGAGATAAAGTATGGGTCACTTTACAGCTTAGCTTTTAAAATATACTCATTTGTCACAGGTAGAGCCACTGTTGCCAGCAAACATCTACAGTCTCGACAGAGCTACCTTTTAATCATCAATGATTCAGAATCCCATCTCTTTAAGAATTATTTACCTAGAGATAAATCCATTTATATATGTTTTTTTTTTTTTTTATAAATCTTAAAAGCCATTGTCCTGGTTTGGTAGCTAGATAGTTGATAATGCCATTCACTGGTTATAATTGGACTGAACAAGCTGGCTCGTGATGATACCCCTTGTCTTATAATTGTTTGCAATCATAAGCCATTACCCTGGTTTGTTTAGCAGTGTTGGTAATGTCAGCCTATTTTCCCCCTATGATCATGGTAAGCAGGCTCATGATGAGACCTCTTATCTTTTAAGTTTAAATATATCTCTGGATTATGCTCTAGAAAAATAAGACTCTTTGGGACAGGGAGAATCATTGACTCTTTAAGAGTTAAGAATGACAATTTTAGAGTTAAAAGGTGATTTGCTGTAAAGTGTCTTTACTAGGTTAAAAATAACTTTTCTTGACTGATAATAGAACTTTGAAAGATCAAATAAAATATTGAAATCTCATAATGATTACAAATTTGATGAAAAATAAATTTCTCCAGACTTTTTGATACTTTGTTAACTTTTCTAAATTGGTAATCTCTTCCTTAAGTATGTCTACCTTTATAATAAGAAAATCAAACATTACTAAGAGATTTAAGAAAAAGTTAATAGATGACTATTAACAATTTTTTCTCCGTGTATGCCAACCATAGTTAGGTAACAAGAAGGCCTTCCATATAAATCATATCAAAGTCACCAAAATCAAAACTGAAAACCAAAGGAAAAAGAATTCTTATGTTAAAATAAGAAAGAAATCAGCAAAAATAAAAATGATTTTTTTTTTTTTTTTTTTTTTTAATGGAAAGAAAAATCCAAGTTTCGCAAGATAAACTCAAACAAGAATGTTTATACCAATGTTTCAACAATATGAAAAAATAAAATAATCGTGTAATCAATCCTTCTTATGTCAAGATTTAGAAAAATCATACCTTGCAAGGTTGTAAGTGTTTTAGGCTTTTTAGATAGCAGTGACGATAAAATTCAGTCACAATGAAAACTTTCTGTTTGATATCAATCTTTTTGTTTCCAAGCATCATCTTAATCATTTTCTAATTAAAATGAATGCTTAAAGAAACAGATTAAAGGTTCAGAAACTTCCTAGCATAGTTGTTTCAACGAAGATTATCGCTGCTTATTGAAATAAAGCCAGGATAAGAGTATGGACTTCAAAAATATGATCTGGCGGAGGATTGGAAGCTTTTATGAAGAGCTGCAAAACAGATTTATATATCAGAAAAACAAAACTGAAACTAAAGTAACGAAATGGAAATAAATGAAAGTGGGTACATGAATCTTACCATTGGATGATTGCTTCTGATCTTACCTGAAAGGCATCAGTTTCTCCAAACTAGCTAACTTCTTATTTTAATTAACATTAAAAATATGAAGAAGTCAAACTAACCAAAATCCTATAACCCAAAATCATTATTTATTTTATCTAAACTAAAGCAAGCAGTAAAATGTAAAAATGGAATGCTTAGTGCTCAAGGGAATTGAAATTAAAAGAAATGCATCAGAAATGAGAATGCGAATTTGCAGTAACGAATGTTTCTCAAAATATTATAAGTTTCATATAAACTTCATGATTTTATAAATTGTCCAGAATCAAGACCAAATCCAAAATAATAAAATTTAAATATGAAAATAGAGATGTCTTGAATTCCATATTTAATTATAGAATTATATATTTAAAACTGAAATATATGAGAAATTGAAATGATTTAAATATACTGCAAATTGGTCATTATTTGTTTTCTTACCATAGTGGTTTCCCACGCTTGTTTTTAAAAATAACACATTGCCTTATCAAATGATTCACATTGCATGTAGAGGCATGCGTTGGAGTTTATCGCATCGGCGATTGAAATAGTAAATTGTCGATATGAGATCATGCGAAAAAAAATATGTGCGATGAGATGTAGCGATCATACTATTGAAGAACTTTTATATTGCAAATCGGGGACAGTCATGCTGCAATTTGCAGATCGTACATCGCATCTCGCGTTTTGTACTTTGCACATTGCACATTGCACATCACAAATTTGGAATAGTGGTATGGCCATGAATAAAAATGCGATGAAGCGATTGCGATATCAGCGTACCGAAATATCGGAGAATAATCATGTTGGAAATCCCAATATCGGGGATGTGATGGATGACATAGCTAATCGGCAATCGGCGAACTTTTTGGTACCCGATGTAACACAATTTGATTCTTGCGATGCCGATATGCGATGAATGACGTGACTAATCGACGATCGCAATCGGCAATCTTAAGCACATGATGTAACAATTCTCGATACGTCAATATGCCATGAAGAGTGGACCTGATAATTTTATGATGAAAATTTAGTAACATATCGGATCTGAGACATCGACCCTTTAAAATTATGCTCCTACTTTTATTGCGATTGGTTGGACGCGATATTTTATAAACTTGATTTGAATTTCATATCGGGTCCGGAATTATGTGGTCATTGAAATATCGGTAAAGTCGTTTATCAGAGATCGGCGATTCATGATAATGGAAGTATATTCAACTGCAAACCTCTGATATGCGAAATGTGATATGACATATGAGCGAGGTAATACATCGGAGATCTTTTATGAACAATTTGTTATCAAAAATGCTAAAAGCTACTTCCAATGAAATATTTCGCTACAAATGGTTGTGAAGTGGATGATGTGATATCGAAATGAAATTATTGATGAAGACAAGTGGGGTGGTAGTATTGCAAACATTTTCACTGAAGTATCAGCAATATGAAAATCAAGTTGAATCCTATGATATTGCTTGAAATTTCAATTGAGTTTTTTTATGGTTGAAAGAAAAATTAAAAATTTTCAAATTCTAATGAATCTCAAAATAAAATTTCCCTGAACTTATTGCAAATTTGAAATGGGTTTGCTGCTTACTTCAAGTTTTGAAAACAAATGAAAACCTGCAGATAAAACAAAACAAAAATAAAAAATGAACTAAGAAAAGGAGAAACTAATAATAGATGAGAATGAACTTGTGAATGCGTACCTGGAAGGAAATTCTCTGTAGTTTTTTTACCTCATGAATCTTCAAATTTTTCCTTCGATTTATCAAAAATTTTGCCTTTTTTCAAAATCATCTCATCATTTATTCTAAATCGGAGTGAGCAATCAGCCTAAATAAAATCTTCTTGTTCATGTTTAGGAAATATAAAATTTATTAGAAATAAATATGAAAATAGTCTTCCCTTTTGAATTGAAACAACAATTTATTACCTCTACTCATTTCGAATTAACTTGAGAAAAATCTGTATTGTTATAGTGACTGTTCAATAATGCCTTTAGTAAATAAAAATGATGTGTATTACAACATCAGATAATAAACTAAAGGTCCGAATGGGATAAAGCCACTAATTGTGGAAAAATGTCAAAACAGATTTGAATGTGTGCACACAGTAAAATGGGCATCCTTAAGGTCAGCTTAGCAAATTTCAAGGAAGATAATATGAACTTCATGTGATTACCACGAAAAGTTAGACTGAATAGTAATGATTGAGTTAGAATTAAGCTTATCATAGACAGTCATACATTTCATGGGATAATGAGATCATGAAGCTTTTATATCCTCAAAACCTTTATCATATAAATTTCAAAAGAAAATCTTAGAAGGAAATCCCAAAATTAAGAAAAGTGGTTTTGAGGCGATTGATGCCAAGTGCAATCTTAATTGAATTTAATCAAGACATTATTCAAAATAAACAGAGTAGAGGTATTGTTGTAAGAAATTTTAAAAGGAAAGCAAGAATTAAAATTTTCTGATTGAGAGAAAATGTTTTCACTGAACATGTATGAAAATGGTTGATTGCTTTGTTTTATTTTTAATCTACAAAACTGTTGAAAATAAATTAACTACATTAACTCTACTCCTATTCTAACCAAATTCTTGAAAAATGACTAGGTATAGTCATATTTCTAGTGTAACCATTTTCTCATTTTAATCCCTGCATGTATGTACAATTCAAATGTTAGTAATTAAAATACAAATCTAATTGAACTAAGAAAATTAAACCTGAAATCATAATATACAACTATTGTTAGAAGCTTATCTAAAATCTCTTTATGAAATTTTCTTTCCAATTGAATACCAATTGGATCATAGAAATCTGGATGGATTTCTATTAATAATTGGGAAATGTTCAAAGAGGAGATGAAAGGCCAGATTGTGGATATGAGCTTTTAGATTCAAAGGCTTGGAAGCAACTGTTAGTGTTATGTGTAAATGTTAAGCTATTGACAATCTTCCATGAAGGACAAATTTCCAAATATTTTTCAAATGAATTAATGAAAAATGAATGGAAATCTTTCAAATGAAATAGAAAATTATTAATTAAATTGGATTGCTGGCAGACATCTAAAAATACATTCTCTTGTTGATATTGCCTTTGAGAAGATAAAATATTTTGATAAAACATTAGCATTGATTGAAATTGAAATTGAAATAGCTTTTGATGCTTTTGATGCTTTTGATTATAATATAAAACTTCAATTTTCCAATAGGGCAATGTATCAATTGAATGTTTGATAATAAAGTGCTCAATATGCCAGCATAATGTATCAAAAATCTGAAAATAAATCTGATTTAATAGAAAATAAGTGAGGAAACAAAAATAAAATGAAATCACTATTTGTACAACTAATGTTACAGCACAATCGTGATCGTTTTGAAATAATTTTTTTTTTCACAAGAATTTGCCAGAATTATGAAATTTGAGTAATTTCGAATTCCAACTTGTGAATTAGAAAGAGATTTATGATTATGAACATGAATGAAAGCTTGATCATGAT
Source organism: Pinus albicaulis (assembly GCA_034641835.2). NCBI lineage: Eukaryota > Viridiplantae > Streptophyta > Pinopsida > Pinales > Pinaceae > Pinus > Pinus albicaulis. The sequence continues at coordinate 1,167,273,894 of CM076574.1, forward strand.
ATGAATCATAAATTGGAATATTTTCTCGAATAGTGAAATCATGAAGATGATTATCTGCTTTAGAGTGAGGATTAGTTGGAATAATTTCTAAATTGAAATGTTCCTCATTTTCAGATGTTATTTGAATTTTCTCATGAGGACTCTCTTTAGAAGAATAGAAATCAACATCCTCAATGTCAGAGTAATTATCATAAATGACTTCACAAGATTCTCTAGAATTCCCTTCAATCTTATCCAATATATCCAAACACGGAGGAACAAGAATTTCATGTTCATTAATGGCAAAAGAATGATCATTAATTACTTCTCTATCTTGATAAAAACTTAATGGTAATTCATTTAGATCAGCCTCTGTATTTTCTGAAATATCATTAACACCAAGAGGGGAAAAATTACCATCATTAAAAATATCAGGATAAAGGGAAAAATGTGAATCTGAAATAATGCATTTAAAAATGTTTCTATTTGAGAATTCTTGTACATTATGCTCATTGTAAATTTCAGATTCTAAATCATTCCTTTGCGTACTCATGCTTTTTTGAAGAAGATTGCTTTGCTGCTCTGATTTCAGCATTTTCTCATCATGAAAAGATTCAGAAATTTGTACAGCAGTTTGCATGCTATTATTTACTTTGATTGTTGCTTGCACTTGCTGATTTGCAATCTGATTTTCTGAATTTAATGCAGAGAAACTTTCAGATTCCAATGCAGGTCTTTCTCCAAAATTGTTGTTGTTGTCTTCTTGCATTTGATTAGAAATATTTTCCAAGCTTTGTGAAACCTCTTCATCACAATTTATTTGCACATCCAAATTGGAATTCTCATTTATGTTAGAAGGGGATGGAACAAAGCTTGAACTAATTTCATATGGATCGGGACTAGGGGGAAGAGAATAATTATGTTCAAACCAATCTAGTGATTCTTCTTTCATAGGTTCATCTTTGACATTAAATTTTAAACAATTCAAATGAAATCGAATATTAAAATCTCTAACAGATTCATTTTCTTTTCGTAGATATTCAATTTCATCATATACCTGATCATAATTATAGTTGTCAAATCTACAAATGAAAATTGTAACAAATTGATCCCAACTATGAATTGAGGAAACCGGAAGAGTTCTACACCAGTTTCTGGCTTCTGCCGCAAATGTGAGAGTAAAAATTCTGCATAAGATGCCTTCATCAATTCCTTGAAAATCATAATTTGAAACATTTTGAATAAATTGAAGGACATGATTAAAAGCAGAAGAATTTCTCTCACCATTAAACTTTACCTGAGACAAGAGTCTTACCACTTCGGGAGGAGTATTGGAAGATGCACATCCATGGATACAACTCCAAATTGGAAGTTTAAGAGGAGCCATCATGATTAAATAAAATGTTAAAATTGAAAAGACTCCAACAGACAACAAGTTTCAGGCCCTCCTTCTAGCGCCAAAATGTTGAAGCCTCGAAAATCGCTGCAACAACATGGGGGATGACCACCCGGTCCAGACCTTAAAGCAGCTCCTTTTCCGTTTGGAATGGTGGTTCCGACTGGTTCAACTAGGTCCAGTTACCTTCTCTCAATCTCCAATGGCTTTAAAATATGACTTTCATTCACCAATGGAAAAGAGACATCAGATCAACCTTCTTGATGATCAGGCAAGAAAGTGATCCTTAAGCTGATTTAGGGCTCAGCCAATCCACTACTAAAGCTTGCCTCTTTGGGAAGAGGACTTAAAAGAATGTAGAAATTAATCTAAATGCAAACTTATTCTAAGATGCAAACAAAATAAACTATCTTAATCCTATCTCAATTAGGCAGATATAGATCTAACCCAACCAAGAGCAGGTATTTAAAATATTGGGATTGAAATATGTCTTGTTTATAATGAATATCAAGTTAATGAAATAGTTCAATTCACTGACATTATGGATAGCAAAACACATCCTATTGAGACCTTTTAATTGAAATAATAAATCAACAACACTTAGGAAGAAGTTTTCAGAATGATCTTGATCATTTAATCAGTAACTTGAATTATTAAACAATAATATGCGGAATAAGTTCACAACATATCACTATTTATTCATCCAATATCAAAAGACAAATTTATGAGTAAATAGTTATCCAGAAATCAGAATTCAGCCCATAAGAGCAGAGATAAATAACAACATAAAATAGAAACAAATTACTCATACCAACAAAAGTGCACAAATATGTAAGTAAATTGACACCATTCCTGTTATCATAAAATAAAACCAGCATTTAAAATAATAATATTCAAAATACCAATTTGTTGAATCCATTTCTCCAGCCCCGGTCTTTAATAGTCCTTTACAATGCGTAAGCTTCTGCTTTCAAAATCAGAGCTACAATAGTGCAAACTCTGTTCATTATACATAACTCAGGATGTAAAAGAAAAACCTCAATAATCCCCAGATCTGAGATTCCACTCCTCCCACCTACAACTCTAAATCCCTATTACAAAAGTGCTTTTAGAATTCCAGAATTGCAGAAGAGAGCAACCCTTATTACATTCTGCAATCTGTTATTTATAACATTTGCACATGAATTCTTGAGATGAAAGTTTGTTGAAGAAAATCTGCCCAATCACTTTTATTTGCTAGAAAATTCCAATCTTTTAATTGTTGGAGCATTCTTATTGATTAAGATATTTTCTTCATATCTCTTCTACTGTTTTCTGCAAAAAGAAATCAAAATAAATTAAGATGCAACAACAAAATCAAAATTCTATTTCTAGCATTAAAACAAATCCAATCCAATTTAATTTAAATAAATCATTGAAAAATAAAATATAAGCCCTCTATCGATGCCTGGGATGGTTTAATTGGCCAAGGATATTATTGATGAGCGAATCTGCAATTAGAAGAGGCTTAGGACAAATGAAAATGCAGAAAATAACTCAGAGAATTGATTTTGTTTTAGAAATTTGGAGCTTGATTTTTTGCCTGATTTTCGACCCAATAAATGACCAAATATGTTAGTGAAACCTCCTCAGAAATATTCTCCTTGATTTTATCTTTCCAATGAGCTATCCTGGGCCTCTTTTGGCCAAGTATAACTCAATCTATGAGCTTCCAAAGTTGATGAGTCAAATCTGGCACAATTCAGGAATTTCTGTTGCTGGGCTAAAAATCAAAATTTTTAATTAAAAATCTAATCCTAAATTAGACTCTAATTACCTAATAATTAATTCTAATTTATTTGTTAATTATAAACTAAACTAATTAATTAATAAACTATGTATTGATTAATATCTAACTAACTAACACTCTGATTTTACCTATTGATAATACAAACACCTTGCAACAAACTAAACCAGGCGAAGAGAATGGCGAGTGCGGCTAGGGTTTCTGGCATGGACGCCGCCGACAAAGTTTTTGCTCCAGCGACTGCGTTGCTCGGCTCCACCACAGCCGCTGACTTCACTTTAGGCGCTGCGCTTCCCTCTGCTGCAGCTCCAGGCAGTCAACCTTACCCGATTCACAGATTGCCAAGGATCGCAGGCAAACATCTTGTAGCTGTCGCTCCCACAGTTTGCTCTGCGCCCTTCACCGTGGATGCGTTCGGCGGTTTTCTTCGCCCAAGATGCAGATCTATTGGGAGAGCTCACTCAGTTCATGCAGGTCTTCTCTGCAAGCGCCCTCCAGATTCGGCGGCCTCCTTACACCAATCTTCAGAGAGAGGAGGGGACGTCAACGATTGCCAGCACACAGAGATCGGCTCCAACATTCTTGCCATCTCAACCAAAGCTGAGCCCTTGCAAAGGCTCCGTATTAGCCTCTCGAAGAAGCTAGATAAACTGGGTAGGGGGTTGCTTCTAGGAAGCACGCGAGACCCTGGCTCTGTGTCCAGGCCCCTCCTTGACACCTTTCAGATCCAGATTTCTCAACCAAAAGGCAATACTATCCTGCAATGGGTCAGTTCTTCAGATTTGGTGCTGGATCTCAAGATGGATCTAGAAAGGCGGATTGGGATCCCTTCAGGCCTTCAAAGACTTCTCTTTCAAGGTAAACAACTTGAAAACCCTCTACCTATCTCTTCTTACAGCATTAACAGGAACAGCTCTTTGGTTTTAACCCTACGTTTGAGAGGGGGTGCAGCAGGACAGTCGTCCTCCGCTCCTCCCTTCTCTTACAAAGATGCAGTACATTCCGAGATCCCCAAACCCTCGGAAGCCCTTAAATCCAAGCCTTTTTTGGTTAACAAAACAGAGGAAGTTCCCTCTGTCGAAATTTCCCATGCAGACCCTGTAAATCAACTTCAAGAATATGCAGAAAGAGCCATCATTTGCAGATTCAACGGACTGTGGCCACGATCTCAGGACCTCTATGATTGGATTCATGCAAACTGGACACATCATTGTAAGGTCAGTTTCTGTTCAAAAGGATATTTCATTGTTCTTTTTGATGACAGTAAGCATTATGAAAAGGCTTTAGAAGAAGGCCCTTGGTTCATGGGAACTGCAGGGCTCTTCTTAACGCCTTGGTTTCCAGATTTTGATCCGGTAACCGCAGTCATCACCAGGACACCTGTATGGATCAGACTTCCAAACCTTCCTGTCCACTTATGGCATGTTTCAGTCTACAAAGCTATAGGCAACACCTTGGGCAGTTTCATTACGGGAGATTACAAGAGGGAAAGAGTAGGTCTCTACACATATGCCAGAATATGTGTGGAGTTGGACTTAAGAAAGGGACTTCCAGACCAAATCATTCTCAAGATAAACGACTTAGTCTAGACCCAGACATTGGACTACAAAAATACTGCCTTCCGTTGTCGCCACTGCCACCAAACAGGGCATCTGCAGTCCCCCTGCCCTTCTCTCCCGGCAAAAAAGAAAAAGGAGAACCTTTCCAAGCACAAATCCAAACGATGGGCTCCTTTCTCTCCACCCCCAGCCGTGGATTCTGAATCCTCCTGCTCTGAAGATGAAGCCAGCGATGCAGATTTGGATCAAGCCCCTCAAGCTGTGGTTCCTTCCAACGATGGACTGGCACACTCCTCCAATATGGCCATTGCCCAGAAATGTGCTCACTTGACCTCCTCCTCTGACTCAGAAAAGGAGGGACCCCTCGGAGAACCCCAGTCTTCAAGCTATTATTGCTCATTCGCCCCTGGATGGGTGGGTCAAAGTTAAAAAAAGGAAAGGGAAAAAGCTTCGTGTTGAGACCTCTACCCATTCTGGGTAGAGACCAGTATTTTAGCTTTCCAGTCTTTGGTTGTAGTACTTTGCTTGCTTCACTTCTCCGGAATCGCGGTTGATAGTCCTATCATTGCCGGTTGCCGGTTCTCTGTCTCTCTTGATTGTATCACCATCTTGTATCTTATTTTTGCTTAATAGAATTAGTCTAATTCAGAAAAAAAAAAAAAATATATATCTAACTAACTAAAATATTAATTATTTATAAACTAATTAATATAAATAATATTTAAATTTAAATTTAATTAAATTAATTATATATTATATATTAATTACATTAAATACTAAATATTATTAAAAAATATAAACTAACCTACCACTCCATTCCTACTTTACTCATACGTATCATTGAAAGATTAAAACAAATCATTGAAAACTCAAAACTTATGTCTTATGCCCTTTGACTTTTAACCATCGGAGGATCAGGATATCGCATATCGGGGGTTTGTCGTGTTTTAAGAAAATGCATTGTTTGAAAACTTGTGATGCGATCCTGCGATCCGAAAAAAAAAAAACATAAAAAAAAAAAAAAAAAAAAAAAAAAATTTTTTTTTTTATTTTATATATATTAAATTTTTTATTTTGATTAAATTAATTAATATAAAATTAAACATTAAATATTATAAATTTTTATAATATTAAAACTATAACTAACTATTAAATATTAACATACCCTACCTCATGTTTATTCCACTCACGTATGGGTGAGTTTGGAAAACTTAAAACAAAAAAAACAAAAAAAGTGTTATAAAACTTTAAAAAAAACAAATGCAAAGTTTGTTAAAAGAAATAAACCATCGCACATTGCAAGAAATACACCATCGCATTTTTTGGAATGTCCACCTATAAAATCTGCGATGCGAGAAATTTTGCGGTGTAGGAATGTGAAATTAGTATGAGGTCACGGGAGTTATAAAGAGTTAAAAACAAAAGTCAATGTTTGACTTATTGCATCGGAGAAAAATTTGGATTGGTTTTTTTAGAAATGTATCACTTGAAAACTCCCGATGCGATATTCCGATCCGATGTAATAAAAATTGTTTATATATATATATTATTAAATTTTAATTTAATTAATTTAAGATTTAATATCAAATATCAATTTTTATTTTCGTTTTATTTTAATGATATTTAGTTTAGTTATGAAATTTTCTAAAGCCTAATTTGCCTATCTAAACTACAGCTATTCCGAAAATAAATAAAAAGAATAAAAATAGCATTTTTAACCCAGACTAGATAAATGATGGGACTTGAAAGGAGTACCATTTTCAAACTAGTTGACCAAATAAGGCGAAACAAGCGTCAATGAGAAGCTTATAAAAAATTGATTCTAACAAAGCAATCAAAACAAGAATCCAAAGAAAATAAAAATTAACAAAAGCATAGGATAATCGATTAAATAAAAATCCTAAAAAAAATGCTTAGCCAAATTTTTTATAGAAAGGGTCCCCATTATTTGAGTTGAACAAGTCAAAAATGGGGGGGTTGTGTTTTACCACAACATAACCCTGTGTAAAAATTGTTAAACGGAGGAAATTGTGTGTAATCAATCGAAGTTGAATTTCCATGTGTAGTAGTGATAGATGAGTAGATCCGTCGTGAAAAGGGAGGATCCCCTATGAACGCGAACCATTCAGTGGAACTATAAACCGTGGAGAGGGTGGAAGTTATAAAGAAGTGTATTCAAGTTAAACTAAGTGAAGGAACCTAGAAGGAGGCGCAAAGTGGAACCGTGCAGAACAGTGTAAGCTGTTTTGGAGGCGAAAGGTGGTCTTCCCACTTTTAAAAAGTGGTAAGCTGTATTTGAGTTTCGAACGCGATATTTCTCTTTAACGAACACATGGCCTAAGGTGGTTTTCAAAAGCCATTTACATCGCGTTCTTTTTGGGTGTTAAACCCCAGAAGGAAAAAAAATGTGAAAGCTCATGAGGATTGTCGGATCATCCAACCCAACATGATAACTCCTCGACCGTCAGATGAGGGGGGTGGGTTAAGGGCTGGGACCCAGTCCATCGCGTAGTTTCTTAGATTTAAGTCTCATACAAGTTAGTAGAGCGACCACTGTCAGATTGATCGTTCGGAACGCGACGAGTTACGGGCCATCAGATATACGCGGCGTTGATTCAAGGTACGCATAGCTTGCTATGGGCCCGAGGACCTTAATATTTGTTATCGTGTGGATTTGCACATAAATGGGGGCCGAAAGCTGTGTTATTGAAATATTAAGTGGTAGTGCGAGAGTCCTCATTGTATGCTTAAACCATAGACCTTGGCTTGATATCACTCGCACCTGATATAGGTGTTAGACCTTTAGAAGATTTGGGTTTAGACCATAAAGTGTGAGGATTCCATTATATGGGTTTAACCCATAGAGAAAAGAAGTTCCCCCATGTGAACTTTGGATATTGGGGTTTAGTAAGAGGACCATATATATGAGGATTGAGCATTGAGATTTAATAAAAGAGATAATATAGGCATTGTGGGTTCCATAACCTTTAATAGAGAAATTTCCGCACAGCACTAATAAAGTGAATTTCCCAGACTTAGAGATCTAGTTGGGCTTTGAATTGTCATGCATTTTATATGCATAGGAAAGGGTGATTGTGGGTTTTCTAACCAAAAGAGGAATTTAATTTAATATCTCAATCTCAGATTGAGATATTAAAGCACACAGGTATATTTAAATTGCTAGTTCAAGAGGTTAGAGAAATGTGAAATTGCCCAATTGTTGGATTTTAATTGGATGAAAGTTTGGAGGCAATTAAAGCACACAGAAGGTTTAAATGTGGGTTTAAGTAAGGTAGGCATGCCATTATTGAGACTCGGCAAAAAGTGTAGAATGTAGTTCTTCAATCTTTAACATTGAATTTGAGTTGTTGCTTTTATGCATGAGATGAATCTGTACTTAAATGCGCTTCAAGAAGCATTCCTACACTGCTGGTGCTAGTACATGACTTATTCACCTGCTACCAAGAAGGCATATTATTAATGAAATTTACACACAAAACACTTAACAAGAATAATTCATAATTTGATAACTATTGCCTCTGAATGCCTCTAACTGTCAGCTTAATAAGATAATAATGATTAAAAACACTAGTCACAAGCATATAATCATTTGATAAAAATCATAAAAATCTAGACAAAAAAGGCAGCTCAACAATAATTACATCATGTAAATGGTGAAATTAGGATTGGAGGTGGAAGAGGTAGAGGAGGAAATAGAGGACGAGGTGGTAGAGGTCATAAAGGAGAACCAAATCCTTATCGATTTCCTATATTTGATGAAGATACCACAACCACAATGAATAATATTTCACCTTCTATCCTCCCTAACTTCCATAGTTTAAGAAATGAGGATCCAGAAACATTATTTTTTAGTTTGAAGCTTTATGCAGATATTATGACTACTTACTTGATACTCATAAATTGAAACTATTCCTAGCCACTCTTAAGGATGGAACACTTGAATGGTTCATGGGACTAGGAACACATACTATTAGAATATGGGAAGAAATGAAAAAAAAAAATTAGAAAAATATAAGGATTATTTCAAGCCCCATAACCTTAAGGATGAAGTCTTTAATATGATGCAAAAATAGGATGAAAGTCTTGAAGACGTAGTTGAAATATTTTCCTATGATGTTAAAAGGGCTAGGATGCGTGAACTAGATGATTAGACATTAAAATCTATTTTGTTGAAATCCATAATAGATGAGTGGATTGACCTTCTCAACTTGATGGGAAAAGGAGATGTTTCAAAACTATCATTTGGTGAAATATGTGATTTGTGTAAACATATTTCAAGAGGCAAGGATATAACTGGTAAAAATCCAAAGAGATCGTATTATGTCCAAAATTAGTAAATATGTAACTGAAATAGTAAGTAGAGATGAAATAGGAAATTTTCTTGATAAATTCAAAACAGAAATCCTTGGGAGTCTTAGTGAGAAACTAGATACTCTTAATATACAAAACAAGAAAAAAAATAAGAATGTTGCATTATCTGTTTTTTGTCCCAGATGTAAGAAAAAATATGCCTTGAGAGAATGTCCCCTTGATAGTATAGAAATTTGTTTCATATGTGTTGAAAACCATGATACAATAGAATTCCCCTCAATACTTGGTTTTATAGTTGTTTTTCAAGATGAGGCTGGAACAAGCAAAGTTGAATCACTCTGTTTATTTCTAAAAGGCCATGGAAAAACCAACATCCAAATATGACTCAATGTTTCAAAACTCAATCATATGCACAACCATATAATAACTGGACTGCACCTATGCCTTGGAAACCTTAGCCCCTGCAACCTCAAAATCCATCCTGGGCACAAGGTTGGAAAAATCCTTATGGAAAAAATCCTCAATTCCAACAATCTTATTATTATTTTCCACCACAATATTATCTTCCTCAACCAAACCAACCTCCTCAATTCCAAAATACAAATCTACAAATTTCATTACCATTCCCTCAAAAACCCAATCAACTAGTTGCCCAAAAACTCCCAAATCCAAATAATAAAACCAACAAGCTGCCTATAATATCGAAGGCCAAAATTTCAAGCTTGTATGATAACCCCATTAGGTATAAATTATGCTCAACTTAGATCTGGTAGGGTTTTGTAAAAGAAGTCACCAGCAGTTTCCATCCAAAAATCTAAAGAGGAACAAGTTCATGAAAAAGATGCAAATCTTTATCAAGAAAAGACTCCTCTAAAGAAAGATGTTCTTATACAATTTAAAGATGAGCAAATAAAACAAGTTCTTACAGTTCCTTTAGTCACAACAACCTTCTATTTTCTTATAGGATCCATCTTTTTCTTAAAGGCTCAAAATTGATAAAGGAATAGAAAGGGAAATTGTTTTACCATATTATGATATGCTATATGAACTTAAGAATATTTTCATCAAAATTCGTGTGGTTCAAGCTATAAAGAAATACCAATATTTGCAAAAAATATTAAGGATCTATGCATTAAGAAACCAAGAAGAAAAATAAAAGATGTCAAAAGGATCCAATTGGTAGGAAATATTACTGATATTATGATGGGGAAAACCAATTGTTCAAAAATATCTAGATCCAGGTAGCCCAATTGTAAAAATTCATATGAATGGTATTGAGATTCGAAACACTTTAATTGATCTAGGAGCATCCATCAATATTATGAGTAAACAAACAATGGAGCAATTAAAGCTTCCTAATCTTCAATATACTCCTACATTATTACAATTAGCAAATAGATATGTTATCAAACCAGATGGTATATTGGAAGATGTTTCTATTTCTCTTGATTCTTGGGAATATCCTGTAGATTTCATGATTTTAACTCCCAAGAATAATTTAGGAGGTCCTCCATTGATCCTTGGTAGACCTTGGCTAGCTTTAGCTGATGCATTTATAAGTTGTTGATCTGGTGTCATGTATATTTCTGATGGAAACTCCACTAAGAAATTCACATTATATCACCTACAAAAACAATAACTGAAGTAGAAAGTGAAATTTGGATAGATGATGATAATGAAGACTTTTATGATATTCAACCATTATTTACTCTTTCACAATTAGATGAAGAAAATCAATTGATAAATTTAATGAATAACAATGATTCTTATTCATATTGTGAGCAAGATCAAAGTTTTCAGGAACAATGCAATATTGAATATTTATCATCCCACCAAATGGCTTTACATTCTATAGAAAAGTTTGGAAATTCTCAAGGAGAAATTTTTCCTTGTAAAACATTGAATATTAATAATAACTTGGAAGAATTTCAAAAGAATAATTTGATAAAGATGTTGCAAAAATATTTCTCTGCTTATGCATGGGAGTATATTGATATGAAAGGGATTGATCCTAAAAATTGCATGCATCATATTTATATCCAGAAAAATGTAAAACCAATTAGATAACCTTAGATAATGATGAATCCTAATCTGAGAGAAATTGTTAAGGAGAAATTACAAAAGTTACTTAATGTAAATTTCATTTATCCAATATCAGATAATCAATGGGTGTCACCTTTGATTATTTTTTCAAAGAAAAAAGGTAAATGGAGAGTGTGTATTGATTACAAGTGTTATACGGAATTCTAATCTATGGGTAAACTAGATTCCTTGAGTGTGGTGTTCTTTCACTCAGAAAAACAGAAGAAAGACAACTATTATTTTCTCTAAGACAAATAGATATACATAAAGGGAAAGAAGCCTACATGTGATCCTTTCGCTCTCCTTCTCCTTCTGTCATTGTTGTCGTCGCTCTCAATCCAACTAAAGCCGCTCGATCGATTCCTACAATCAAAGCCAGAGAACAACAAACATCATAAAAATATACAAGTATCTACTTATATTAACCAAATCAAACCAATTATATATGAGAATACATACATATTCAAGAATCCATTTCACAAGATATAAACATATGTATGAGAAAATGAACATATATATTTATTAAGAAAGTAGGGGGAGAATATTACAACCAATAGATAGATTTGTTGTCAACCTGCTCCAACTTCATTTTGTCATCATCACATCAAGCATCATCTCAACAGCATATCGATACTTCTAGCTCTCATCAATTGAGAATCCAACAACATAACATTACCCAATATTCTTCCTCCCTAGCACTTAGATGAGTGCTCAATTTATAGGGAAACTGAAGATAGTTTCTCATTGAATGGCTTTCTAAAAATAGGTGAGACATGTTTCCAAGTTCAGAGGTGATGGATGGACACTTGTATTCAAAGTATGACACCAATGAGCTCTTCTAGAAGGCATTGGCCATGTGGAGATTCCCGAAAAAATGATGATTTCTCTCCTAGGAGACCAACACACCCTTGAGTGTCGAGAAGTGCACTGCAGTGAACCCTTGCATGGAGCAAGTTGTTGTTGGAACAGGGTCCCCTAAAAGCTACGAATTTTGTACAATTTTGTATATTTTTTGTCTTAATTAGTCTAACACAAGGGTTTTGGGGTGGGTCAAAGCCCCGAATGCATTGTAATGGGTCAAGGGTAGACCAAGGGTCCACAAACCACGGTTTGCGGACCATTGAAGGTGTATTTTAAAACGATATAAATAAGATGAACATTTTGAGTCTTAAGCTAGGAAAGAATTAGGTCTGATGCTAAGTGCGAATTGTTAGATTTGTTGTTGGGTCGTTTGGGTAAGGACTCTTGCTGGCTGTGTGCGTGGAGATCCTCAGTCCTGCTATGTGCAGACCCTGTTGGCTGTGTGTGCAAGTTGTGTCGGATAGTATTGGGTTTTGGATGTTAATGTATGTAGATATGGTTAAAGTATCTTTGTGTTATCTAATCTGATGTATTACTGTTGATGCGAACTATTGGGATAGGTTACAACTACGAATATTGTTGTGTTATCTATTTAAGCTATGAATCTATCTGTGATATGCTATAATTGTAATTTGTTGATGATGCGCTATGATAATGTGTGCTGATAACTGCTGATACGCATGTGGATGCAGAGTTATTAACTAGATTTGTGCATGATAATAGCTCTGGGTATTGTGATTATACTATTAAAAACCTCGCAAATAGATCTATCTGGTGCGAACCTGATAGGTTGCGAATGTGGATCTGCTTGACTTACCTAATTTCTCTCTCAGGGTGCAAAAACCTGATTCCAGCACCCTCCCATACTACTTCGGATGAGACTTTGGCCTGCGCAAGCAGGTCATTGCCAAAAGGGCCAGTAGTATAGGGATTTTTTGGCAAACCTTAACCTCCGAACCTAGGTTAGGACCCCTCGAGCCAAAAAATGGTTCTGTTGGCGAGACCGAGATCATTTTAAGAGAGGAATCGGGTAATTCCAAGAGAACATTAGAGACCTGAGAAGAAAGAAATTGAAGAGTGGTTTGAAAAACAGGTTTAGGAATTTTCGGTGAAAGAAAATTGCAGCGCAAAATTGACGGCATAGAAGTGGAAGAATAAGTACATTTTCAAAGAGTTCTATGAAATTTTCTTTGTGACATTTGCGACCGAGCTTCAGGAGTGGATCGCAAGGCTCGTAGATTTCTAGACGTGTTGGAAGGACGAACAAGTCACGTAGTGGACTCCATAATTAATCTAGCAGCTAGAAAATACTAATAACACCATCACTCATACGATAGATCACTGGGTAGATAGTGTGCTGGGAGGATTTGTGACAGAATTTGTGATCGATCAATTCGTGTCCTATTCTGAGGCAGAGCGGAGGTTCTTCAAGGGCTTCTAGGGTAAGTTTCTCAAAACCTTACAATTACTGATTAAGATATTGTTGTGTGAAAAGAGCATTATGTGCAACCATACAGAGTGAATGAGCTCCGATTAGAGCAAGGGTACAACACGGAGTGGAAAATACTACAGAACTAATCAAGAAGGAGATAGATCTTTCTACAGCCTAGTGAGGGATTCAGTTGCGCATATTCCTCCAATGACACCACCTTCAAATCAGCATAGGGGTAAGAACTCACCCGTACCTCCACCATCGGAAGATGAGATGGCCGCACACATGAAGCTACCTACCTTTAAGGGCATAGGGGACGAAGATATGGATCGATTCTGGTTTGTTGCAGAGTTAGTATGGACTACGCATAATGTGGCCAATGATGCTATGAAAAGGGCGCAACTATCCCTTTCCTTTGAAGGAAGAGCCCTGGACTAGTATATGGGATACGTAGCTCAGCATGCGAATGCAACCATTCAAGAGGTTAAGAATGCCCTAAAACAGTAGTTTCGAAAGCCTAAATCCTACTCCTAGATAGTGAATGATCTAAAAGATTTTAAACAAGGGCCCTCTGAGTCTGTACAGGAGGTCGATCAGCGGCTAAAGAAGGTAATAAGGGAAGGGGGATTTATGTATGATGACAGAAAACTCAAGGAATGGTTCATTGCTATGTTACTACCTCACCTGCGTGTACCTATGGGTCAACAAGCCATTGAATTACAGGAAAAATCTTTAGAGATTGCCATGAAGTTAGAAGTTGCACCAAGAGATGATACCTAGTTGGGAGTACAACAAATCCAAGAGCAGCTGGGGGCGATGCACATGGAGATCCAGAACCTACGAAAGGACCGAGGAAAGGAGGCTAGCCCAGATGTATGGTGCATACGATGTAGGGTGTCTGGCCATACCAAGGATCAGTGCCCACTGTTGGCAGACTACCTACAGGTGGGGGGACCCAATCCGTTGCACCCAGGACCAAGTGGACCAGTGTTATGGTGTGATGATTGTCGCATAGCCGGCCTGCATGATACTATCCACTGCCCTCGTCTGGGTGCATATGTCCCGGAACTGAAACAAAAATCGTGCAGGTTTTTCCGATCAATAGGACATGATGAGGAGAACTACTAAACTTATGATCTGATGATAGATCGAGGAAACCTATATAGGGTACAATCAAACCCTTCGTCACCAAGATCCCCCTCAGGCATAGGTGGCTCCCCGGCTAGGGGTAGGAGAGGGGGCCAAGGTGGAAGCACAGGTAGGAGAAGAGGACAGCTGATCTGATATAATTGCGGATAGGTAGGGCACTTTGTGAGGGACTGCCCGAACCCTGCAAGACAATCCTGCAGATATTGTAGACAGCTAGACCATGTGATTGAAGACTGCTCGATTTTGATAGCCAAAATGCAGGAAAAGTAGTAGAATGTACAGAGGGTTAAGGCAGAACCTTGAGATGAAGGACCAAGCATTAATTTCATAACATGCAGTGACATGGCCATGTGGGGAGCCAAGGAGAAAGCTGCGGTTGAGCCTCTTATTCAGAAAGCAGACACAAAACAAGAAGGGTTGGACCTACAGAAGGAAAAGGAAACCTTTGTTGCAACTCACCAAGACTTTGCTAAGGCCGAGGCATCTACTGCTCAAGCCCCCGTGAACCTCAAAGTAGATGATGAGGTCAAACCATTTTTGCAGGCATGTATGAAGCTGTTGCGCAACCAACGGGCTGTAGAAAACCTCCAAGCTTTAATAGACAGTTGCACAAAAAGGACTAATCCACCCCTAGAAGTTAAGGACCTGTAAAAACTGTACAGACATAAGAAATGCACTAGTAGGGAAATGTGGCTAACAGTGCAAATTGGTGATTATGAAATGGATCAGGTTATTTTGGACCTAGGATCAGATGTGAACGTACTACCCAAGCAAACTTGGCAACGAATGGGTGAACCTAAGTTGGAATGGTCCACTATCTAGCTGCGCATGGCTAGTCAATACTAGAATATCATACCATTGGGGAGCTTGTCAAAGATCATGGTAGATATCACAGGAGTTAAGGTCTGGGCCGACTTTGACGCCATTCAAATTATAGAAGATGCAGACCCCTATCATGCGCTCTTAGGGATGGGTTGAGCCATAGATATGGTGTTGGGTATGTGTTATATTCTTTCCATGATTAGTCACGCACGGGGAGGTTATAGGGGGGCGAAAGCTCCCTTTGTACATTGCGCCAGGTGCAGGAGCCCCCCCTGTTCAGGGTCCGGGGTAGCGCCCCAAGGAAAAAAAATTGGACCCTGTTTTTTGGTGGGCGGACCCGACCATGGTTTTTTGCATGGGTTTGCACATGGTTTTGGGGCATGATAGTTTTTGACCCCTGGTATTTTGTAGATCCGGTCAAGGGAACTACAGTTATGTTATAATCCAGGGTTAATGGATTGGGGTTTATGTATGCTTCGACATGTATATATGTGTGTTGTAACACTAAAAGGAATATAATGAAAAATCAAGTTGGTCGTCCCGATTTGGGATCCAGGGGAAAATCTCTGTGTATATATATTTTATGTTTTATACTCTCGCTATTGTTTATTTTATGTTTTTAAGATTCGTTTGCAGATAATTTATGTACAGGGTTAAAACCTAAATATGGGAGGTATTATCAATTTGAAGAAAAGAAGCATGGTGTTTGAAAATTAAGATACGCGAGTGATAGTACCATTAGACCCTGCGGAAGGAGAACGGTATACGGAGCTAGTGAGCGAAGAAGAGGATGTGGATCACATCTATAAGTTGACTGTGCAGGATGAATATTGGATTAACCCTATGACGGATGGTATACTTTGCTGGGAAAATGACAACATTTGTTTCTCTGACTCTGACAGAGAGATGGAAAATTGGCAGAATCGGTTACATGATGTATATGTGTTGCAATGTCTTCGGATCGCAAGGGAAGTCTTCTGATGCATCTCCTCAAAGGTAAGAGAACTACCCTATTTTGATGGTTCTGGTAGTATTAAGGAGTTTTTGCGAAAATTTGAAGCTAAGGTTCCAAGAGAGTGGAGGCTATGGGCCCTTAATTTAGCTATGTGCGCAACACCTGCGAGGTGGTGGGACATGCATAAGGGGGCATTCCAGGACTAGGAAGAATGTCGAGATATGATGATCCTGCGATTTGGACCTACAGTTCACTTGCGCGAAAAGACATTCCTTGGGCCAAGGGACCCGCGTGAACATTTGTTCGCTTGGATGGAGAAATGGTGTCACCGAAATATAGAAGAATGGGTTCACTTGTTTATTCATGCCTTGGGACCAATTCCCACTGCATGGTACTTAGATGTGGAGCCACATCAGCACACCCACCACTGGGAAACATTAAAGGATGAATTTGTAGGGAAATTTGGGCTAACAGGGGGAATAGAGGTGCTTGACGAAGCTTTGTAGGATATAGATACCTTTGAATTTAGTGAATCACACCCTTATGTATCATTTGGGGCACCAACATGGGAAACGCAGATGTGGGATATTGTCGACTATTGCAATATAGCAATAGAAGAATGTGATGAAGATCTGTGTAGTGTCTCCATCCCGAAATCAGAAGGGGAGCGCGCAGTTGTTGGATACCCGCTATGAAATATCGATGTTACGAAGCCTCTGAAGTTGCAAGAAGTCAACATTGGCACAGAAGAACAACCTAAGTTGGCTAAAATTGAGGATTACTGAGATGATGATACATTAGGCAAAGTTGCAGAACTGCTCACCGAATATCATGACTTATTCCCGACAAAGTTTTCGGAGCTTAAGGGGATCACAGGGGACCTTGGGGTCATGCACATCATGTTAAAACCATACACGTGCCCTGTGAAGCAGGGCCCTTATCAACTGAATCCTAAGTATAAGAAAAAGGTTAAGGAAGAAATTGATAAAATGCTCACCGTAGGTATCATAGAATTGGTTGAATAATCGGATTGGGTAAGCCCGATGGTGGTTAAGGATAAAAATACAAAGGGAGAAACATAGATCTTTGTGGACTTATGCAAACTAAATAATGCCTACGTACATGATCCCTTTCCCATGTCGTTCTCAGATGAAATACTTGACAGCGTGGGCGGGCAGGAAGCGTACTCCTTTACAGATGGATTCTCGGGCTACCATCAAATCATAATCAGACCTGAAGATCGTAGAAAAACCACGTTTGGTACTGAATGGGGATCCTTTCAATATATTGTCATGCCTTTTTGGCTTAATAACGCCCCAGCCATCTTTTTGTGGGTGGTGGTCGCAGTGTTCAAAGAGTTCATCCACAAGTTTTTGGAGGTGTAATTTGATGACTGGACTGTCTTCGGCTTGGTTAAGAAGCACGTCTTGAACCTGCGCATGATGTTGGATGCCTGTAGAAAGCACCATATTTCCTTCAATATAAAGAAGTGCATATTCTGCGTACCCTTCGGAATCTTGCTCGGGCATATAGTTTGTTGACAGGGGTTGATGGTTGACCCTACAAAAGTCACAGTTATCATAAATCTGGCAGTAACTACAACTAAGAAACAGTGACATTTGATACTCAGACATATAGGATACTACAGGAAGTTTATTCAAGGATACACATTGATCACAATGCCTGTGGAAAACCTGCTTAAAAAGGATTTTTCGCCTTTTTGGGATGACGAATGTCAAAAAAGCTTCGAGCTACTCAAAGAGAAGATAGTCTCTACGCCTATTCTCATCTTTCCTGATTGGGCGAAGGAATTCCATGTTCACGTCGATGCATCACGAATCACCCTAGGAGCAGTCCTTACGCAGCCTAGAGACGGACACATTGATCACCCGGTTGCATTTTCTAGTGGGAAAATCTCTAGTGCAGAGCGCAACTACTCTACCACGGAACGTGAGGGCTTGGCTATGGTTTATGCATTACAGAAGTATCGACACTATTTGTTAGGAGGACACTTCAAAATGTTTACAGATCATTCGGCTTTGAAGTACCTAGTGAATAAGCCTATGTTGGGGGGGGGGGGGGGGAATCTGCAGATGGCTACTTTTGTTCCAGGAATACGACTTTGAGATCATTTTCAAGTTGGGGAAGTTGAATGCTGGGCTGGATCACTTGTCCCGAATTAAGAGTGGCGAGGAACCAACCAACCTGGAAGAAGGATTTCCTGATGCACAGCTGTTTTCTATTAAGGTCGTTGATGCGCACTTCGCCGACATCATCCAGTTCCTGACTACATGCATGGCACCTGCAGAGAATTCGATACAACAGAAGAAAGAGTTGGTAACCCGCACTGCAGACGTTACCATCATCGCAGGTCATCTATATAATATGGGAGCTGATGAAGTGCTGCGAAGGTACATTTTGGAGCATGAACGACATGCTATCTTGGCAGAAGCCCACGACGGAGTAGCAAGAGGTCACTATGCAAGGAAAGAAACGATGCAAAAGATCTTGAGAGGTGGATTATGGTGGCCTACCCTGCATAGTGACTCTAACGACTATTGTAAGGCCTACGATACTTGCCAACAAACCGGAAGGCCATCACGCAGAGATGAAATTCTCTTTCAACTACAAATGGCCCTACAAGCATTTGAAAAATGGGCCATTGATTTTGTAGGACCTATTAACCCACTCGGAAAGAAGACAGGTGCGCGTTACATTATAACTGCTACTCATTATGTAAACCGGTGGGCTAAAGCACAAGCGGTGAAGGATTTCACTGCAGATACCGCTACGCACTTCATATTTGAGAAGATTTTGACCATATTTGGATGTCCGAAGATCTTGATGAGCGATAGAGGTACGCACTTTTTTAATGAAACAATACAGGCCTTGATGGGAGAATTTAGGATCCATCATGCAAAAAGCACTCTGTATCATCCCCAGGCAAATGGAGCAGTCGAAGCTTTCAATAAAGTCTTGGAGCACTCACTGACTAAGTTCTGTAACACCAATCGCAGCGACTGGGACGTGCGCATCCCGTCTATTCTTTGGGCCTACCTAACCACCTATAAGAAGCTGACATGGAAAACATTGTTTAGGATGGTTTATGACAAGGATGCCATTATGTCCATGGAATATATTGTTCCTAGCCTACGCATCACAGCCTTTACGAATATGGCAGAACCTGATATCATGAAGGAACGCTTAGCACATCTTGTGGCTTTAGATGAATATCGTTTCATTTCTAATTTCCATCAGCTAGTTTAGAAGGCTCGAGATAAGGCATGGCATGATCGACATATTCAACAAAATACATTCGCAGAGGACGAACTAGTCCTACTGTATGATAGCCAGTTTGTGAAACACTCGGGGAAGTTCTGACAACACTGGATAGGGCCCTATGCAGTTAAAGAAATCACGGATGGGGAAGTTGTTCGGTTAGCCACCCTGTGCGGTGATATTCTATGTGACTATGTCAATGGCAGTTGGCTCAAAACGTATCGGATCAAATGACTATATGGACGGAATAGCTATATGAAGTGGGGTATGCCCACCAAGGAAGGTAAGAATGGAAGGTACCATGGTACGCGTGGGAAGTGGTTGTAGGTTTGGAAGCTCGGGGAGGTGTGTCAAAGGCGCAGGCGTATGTTCAGAACACAACAGGTGCGCTGGATGCGCAGAAGTGCACTGAGCGCATAGGAGGTCTGCTGGGAACACAGCGGTGCACTGAGCACACAAGAGGTGCGAAAACTAGCCGTTGGAACAGTAAAATCGGGTAAAAATAAAAAGTTACCATTGAAAGGAGCGGGTGGCTAGCATTTAATGAGACGATTTCTGAAGATTTTTTACCGTTTACTTGATGGTAAGTTCCAAGTAAGGTTTACCCCACCATTGGTCGATCACAAAGGATATAAAAGGAGAAGGATTGATCAGAAAAGGGTTCCGTATCGCTTGAATAGCTTGTACTTGGCGTGTTTGTCCTTGAAAAGTTTCTGTTGTAACATTTTCTGTGCCTATTGCACCCCTTTCATGTCTGAGCAGCCTACACCCTCTGACAGTGGCAACCCGGGGTTCATTTTCCATGCCAGAATGATGGCAACCAACCCTGCTAAGTCCTCACAGATAGTAGTCTCGATAGAGCAAGAACCCAAGGAAGTAGTGGAAGTTGAATTGAAAGCTGAAGAAGTCATATCCATGCCAACTCAAGCAAAGAAGAAGGGAAAAGAAAAAGAACAAGGGTTGGGGAAACCTACAGAATGGTTTAAGGTAAAGCCCTACACTTCTCCTCGAAATGTGAAATCCCCGCGAGAGACGGCCCCGGCAGGCTCACCTAAACCAATAAGGCAACCTTTGTCTGCGCAAGTAAAGGCCTAGTTAGCCCAACCAATCAATTGGTTTCCACCCTTTTTTCGGCCCCGCAGGCCCTCCACACGCACGCCGAAGAATCTTGATGGCCTACGCACCTACCTGCAGATGCCACTGACCCTAGGAGAGGTCCCCATCATTGGAAAACCCTTTGGCAAGCTTCATGAGGTGAAATTTGATGACCATGACTTGGCCAATTTGGAGGCCTTCCCCAAGTTGGCGCTCGAGTTATATCTGGAAAGAGTAAAGGTATATGACAGGATAAATATTGTCCCCATGTGCTGGGTATGCAGAGTGGTAGGATCCGGGCTTCTAAACCTGCTAAGGATGCCGCATTTTGGCCACTACAATATCACAGACCGTATGGTACATTAGTTTCTTGCCCTGATCCATGATGGATGCTTATGGATCCAGGATCAAATCCCCATTGATGTTGTGCTCATTCATCAGATTACTAGTCTCCCCATGGAGGGGTCGGACCCTTTGCTGCATGTTGGTAAGAAGTACAAGGGGAAGATCTTCGACAAGGTGCGCAAAGAATACCATGTGGAGCAGAACACTCGAGGCTTCATAATCAAATCCATCAGTGACCCTGGTACACAGTTGGGCACCATGTTGTTGGCATGCAAGATGATGCGAAAATTCCAGGTAGCCACCGTCCCTGCATATGTGATTCAGTTGGCAGGTTGGTGCGAGAAAGGGGTCTGCCTTAATTGGTCCCAGTACTTGTGCAACGAGTTCTTAGTGAATAACGACTAATCCCAAGAACAGGTACGCGCATTTTGTTATTCCTAGCTACTGCTGCTCATCGCGTTGGTCGCCTGGGAGGCACCTGAGGAGTCGATCCTCCCAGAGCTCACCCAAAACATGTGTGAGGGGGCTCGAAATACGAACTTATGGGACTCTAAGGATGCACAACAAGTCTTCTGGGTGTTGTTTTAGAGTGGGCTCATGGCAGTTATCAACTCCCGGCCGCGTCTGTTGCCAGCCATCTATGATAAGTATAAATGCATCGCCACATTCTAGATAACCATGCATAATGTACAAGTCAGAAGCTGCAAGGATCCAACATGGATTTCACTCCCCTATATGGTTGAAGATGAAGAGATTGACTAGTTGACTGCATAATGGCCTCCTCAGTGGAAGCTTGGCTTCAAAACAGGCACGAAGGGTGCTGAGGGAATGAGCACCACGAAGGTCACCCCATAGGATGTCACCAAAGAAACTGGAGGACAAGGCACAAGCACAGGGAAGGGCATTGGATCAGCATCACAGAAGGGTTCGCAGCTGGGTAGTACAGGGAAGGGTGTAGCTGCAGCATCGCAGAAGGGGTCGCAGTAGAATATGGGTATAGAAGGATAGGAGACAGGAGGTGTTGACTCTCCCTGCGGAACAAAGTGAACTGGTGAACTGACAAAAGGGCCACGAAAGAAGCAGCTCTCTCAACGAACAAAATGCGATGAAATTGTTATACTGACAGAAGGGGAATTCGAAAAAATCACAGATGCGGTCACTTTGGCGGCCGAAGAAAAATGGCTAGCCCTGGAAGAGCAACAGAAAGCCACAGTCAACACACTTTAGGCTGAGCTCCAAGCTCTGCAGCTGAAGATGGACATGCTGCAATCCAGTATGATTTAGGTACGAACGGCCTCAGCAACTAGCAGCACCACACTTATTATAGCAGAAATCCACCTCTGTTCCTTTCCAGGCGTAACCCTCGCAATAAGTCCACCCGACTTAGGAGTGCAAGTCCAGGCTTGTGCAGAGGTATAGCTAGATTTTTCCATATTTCCGCATGAATCATTGCAGGTTCTCCACACCTCCTTGTTCAAAGAAGTTCAACACCTTTACCATCGAGTGCATCAGCAGCTCAGTGTAGCTGAGCAAACAATTGAGGAAAAAAATGCTGAAGTTTCCCAGGTACAGGCTGCGTGCACCCGCACCACTGCGCAGAAGACAGAGCTGAAACACCTCATTAGTAGGCTCTACGTGGATGTTTCCGATGACATTCCAACATCTACCACCCCACAAGACATGATTGAGGGGTTGGTCGCAGCTTTAAAAGCCTCGAAAACAGAGATCCAGGTGGTTAAAACGTAGTTGGAGCAACAAATTGCAGATTTATAGGCCAAGTTGTAGCCAGAAACACCACCAGAGGTAAGGGCCCAGTGGGCCATGCTAGTTACAGAGGCCACAAATGTGATCACAGGATAAATCACTCAAGGTGACCAGCTATTGGAAACCACAATGCAAATATGGACCAAAGTGCAGCGTGATCCTCTCTTGTGTGAGATCAATCAGGCACTGCGATAAAAGGAAGAACAGTTCGAATAGCTGGAAGCTATGATGCCTACTCTCATCCCTGCTCAATGGTTGGCCTGGCTGCATACCAGCCACACCATGCGAGACAAAATTGATGAGCTCCACTAGAAGAAGTAGACCGTTGGTTACTGTCTCAAGCCTTGGGTTGATGAAGCCCTCAAGCTCTCCCTGGACAATGATCTTGCAGTAAAACAACTCAACCAGAGTTTGGAAAGTGTCACAGCAACCACTGAGGGACCAAATTCACAAAAATTGGTCGATATAGCTCATAATGTTGCTGCGCAAAGTGAAGGAGTGTTGCCTAAACTGGTTAATGCGATCAAGCTGCTACAAGCAAAGGTGGAGATATTTCCACCGCAGTGACTCGGGACGAGTCACAAGATTGTGTTGGGGGAATGTTGGAACAAGGCCCCTAAAATCTGTGAATTTTGTACAATTTTGTATATTTTTGGTCTGAATTAGTCTAACGTAGGGGTTTCGGGGTGGGTCAAAGCCTTGAATGCATTGTGATGGGTCAAGGGTAGACCAAGGGTCCACAAACCATGGTTTGCGGACCATTGAAAGCGTAGGCTAAGTCGATATAAATAGATGAACATTTTGAGTCTTAAGGTAGGAAAGAATTAGGTCTGATGCTAAGTGTGAATTGTTAGATTGGTTGTTGGGTCATTTGGGTAAGAACTCCTGCTAGCTGTGTGCATGGAGATCCTCAGTGCTACTGTGTGAGGACCCTGCTAGCTATGTGCGCAAGCTATGTCAGATTGTATTGGGTTTTGGATGCTAATGTATGAAAATATGGTTAAAGTATCTATGTGTTATCTGATCTGATGTATTACTGTTGATGTGAACTATTGGGATCTGTTACAACTACGAATATTGTTGTGTTATCTGTTTAAGCTACGAATCTGTCTGTGATATGGTATAACTATAATCTGTTGATGATGGTTATGATAATGTGTGTTGATAACTTCTGATATGCACGTGGATGTGGAGTTATTAACTAGATCTATGCATGATAATAGCTCTATGTATTGTGATTATACTATTAACAACCCTGCGAATAGATTGGTCTGGTGCGAACATGATAGGTTGTGAATGTGGATTTTCTTGACTTGCCTACTTTCTCTCTCAGGGTGCGGAAACCTGATTCCAACACCCTCCCATATTGCTTCAGGTGAGACTTTGGCCTGCGCAAGCAGGTCACTATTGAAAGGGCCAGTAGTATAGGGTTTTGTTGGCAAACCTTAAACTTTGAACCTGGGTCAGGACCCCTTGAGCCAACAGTTGCATTGCAACGCAGTTAGGCCCTTGCAGAGGAGAGTTGATGAGTCAATGGGTCATATAATATATACTTCAAACCTTGTAAATCTCACAATTGAATCCATTAAAGGATTATCTTCACTTAGGGAAATATAGCAACTGAATTAAGGGGATGATGCCCAAATTGACCTATAATAGCTTCCCCCTAAAGCATGAAGTCAAAATAATAATAATATTTGGATGAGATGCTTTATGATGTGATGAGTAGGATCTGAAGCAGATGATGACCTGCATTAATTTGCAATACCTTACATCACGATATCTTACATCTTGGACATCAATTACTGAGGGAGACATACCCATGCTTAGCACATAAACTATCATAACATGTACATAATTTAGAAAGTCGTCTACATCGTAATTTTACTCGATATAGACATGCCTACAGATATAGGCCCATGTTCGGATGACGATCTGTATGTAAATCCATCGTACAGATGATGTGTACAATTTTCTTGAAATTGCAGCCCAGATGGATGAAACTAGGTATGGGGTATTCTTATCTCGTTCACTAGATCGTTAAATTACAAGTCTAACCATGCGAATATATGATCTAGAGTCGAACATGGGAAGACATTTTCTGATTACCAGCCAATGATGTGAGCTGTTAACAGACACTACAAAACCACCATTGATGTTAATGGCTCTCAAGGTACTGCAACACAATTTTCAATACGTGAATAGATGATTTGATGTCGAACGCTAAACAAAATATTTCGCTCGAAGGTCTGGAGGGGAGAAACTTGTTGATGATGTAGCAAGCCCCAAGGCACTGGAAAGATGTTTCTAATTTAACTTCCTGGATGATGAGTTGATGTCGACAGGAAGCAATTTTATCGCCAAACGGGAGTAATGATTTTGGAGACAAAGTGTGACTTGATATAGCAATGTTCAGGGATGACTGTCATGAAAATGAAGGTTTATGATTATTCCAGAAGATGAGAAATTACAGGATGACTTCTCTTGAACATATCGACAACACTGAAGTGAGTTGGCAGCATTGACCCAAAACCGAAGTGATGGTATGATGGACCATAGGTATGATGAACAACCAAGAATATTATCCAACTCAAAAGTCATGATGATGGAGTGAAAGTGTCATGTTCAAGAACAACCTGCTACCATAAAGTGTTCTATTCTTTTTCCCAGATTTTCCCCAACCATTACTGACCAACACCTCTTTATTTTTTAACAAGCTTGAGGAGGGTAACATATGCTTGATCTATAATTCAACCCTTCGAGTGAATCCATCGCTATTTAATTATTTAACGAGTCTAGCGATAATGAAACTCGATCTTACCATGATTGACAAGTCTGTTACTATTTTATGTTTTTAACGAGTCTAACGACAGTGAAAACGCGGTCCTTTTTCATGTTTATAGAGTTTGAAAAAATGAACAAAAAGAAAACTCCATAAGTCCTTTTTCGTAAATTTTTCGCTTCGGTCCAAAAAAGTGTAAAATGATACCTGAGAAAACCTCTTAGCCATGTTCAACTAAGGTTTTCCTTTTTAGTAAATAATCTATCCCAATCTGGAAAAGGGTTAAACTTATACTGAGTATATTTTGTTTCATTTACTTTTATGAGCTTGAAAAGACAAGTGCTCGACAATCTTTTCACATTATCAGAGTCTGAAAAGATCTAAAAGAAGACTCCAGGGGGTTCCTTTTTTGCATTTATCAAAGCTCGAAAAAGAGATTAAAGTACGCTTTAATTCCTTTTTCATTTTTATAAAAGCTTGAAAAAGAGGATAAAAGTATGATTTGTGGTCAAATCATCCTTGAATAGTTGTGCACACTAAACTCGTTGTATCAGCTGTAAAACCTATTCAAAGAACCATCAAACGGATTAAAAATACCTGTTTCATAGTAAAAATGAATAAAAACCATAGTCACAACATTAAATATGATTTAAAATAATCAAACTGACTTATAAAAGATTTTTTACCATTTCATTTTTACCATTCCATTGTTACCATTTGAAAATTAGGAGCTCTAAACCAGTTTTTGCCTCGAACTTCAGCGGTTGATTGCGACAGATTCATTGGACGATTTCTCTTTCCATTTGATCAATTTATAGGGTTTTGAGCCCCTTATGGTAGATATATTACGTTCCGATGGAAACACACCCTTGAATGTCGAAAGGTGTGTTGCAGTGCACTGAAATTGAAGGCCAGATGCACTGCAATGCTTTGTCCCTTGACCTAAGGTGCGTTGGGTGCATTTCTCATTTTTGTTTCTTGTTGTGTGCCCAAAATTTCCCAAGTTTTTTACATGAAATGGATCCTAATGAAGCTTATTATTGTATGTCTGGTATTCGTTGAATCAAAATGATAATTACGTGGTGAGAACAAGAACATGAAGAACATGATATGATTTCCCTAAACGATCCAGGTACAGTAAGAGCCCTCAGAGATTATGGGTTGCTTAAATACTTCATATTGTCAGGGATTATGCAACATATGGAACTATTGGAGTTCCTAGTTCGTTCATGGGATCCGGTATTGCAGGATTTTCACATTGGGGACAAATTTCTCCCAATATTGGTTGAGGATATTTAATTTCTCACTGGATTATCAAGACGAGGTTATCCCATTTCCCTTGTAGGATCTGCCCTTGGAGGAGAGACAGTGAGGGATTACATACGCCAACATTTTCATATAGGTAGTGAACCAAGTAAATATGGGAAAATAAATATCCGTGATGTGCGTGATCTACCTTTGAGAACCATCCTTTTTACTATCGCAAAACTTACTGGTTTCATGACACTACATGTTGCAAACCGATCATACATGAAGTATGCTCTTGATTGTTTAAAACCAACATTATCTAACTGGGTTGAAGCAGTACTCTTTCAGATGAAAGAATAACTGACTAAAGCAAAGGGTGGGAGGAAGAATAATTTCAACTATGGCTCGATCTTGATTTCCTTCATTCTAGAGCGGGTTCCATTAATGTAGCCGTAACATGCTACACTGAGTATATCTGGCCTTAGAGATCCTCAGATGCAGAGATGGGTTGAATTTACATCTAGACATGTTGTTCAATCTACCATCATATTCTTTACAGAATTATTTGCCTAGTTCAAACGACAGATGGTCGCCATAGATCAGTATGCATATGTCGACGTAGATTTCCACAAAGATCCAAACTTGATTCTACCAGATGGTGCTCAATGGGGTACAATTGGTAAAAATGTTCTGACTGTGCTTTTTGATTTTTTCTAAGGTTTCTACATGTTTTTGTATTTTTATGTTTCCCAAGTCTAAAATAAAGTTTTTATGTACATAGATGTGGGTTGATTTCGACTAGTTGGTTAGCCAGAGCAGGGAGTAGTTGAGCCAGCAGAGAGGGCTATCGGTAAAGAAGTCCTTTGGGATTTAGATTTGACAGAGAATCTTTCTGAGCTACAACATCACGTGGAGTGATTGACTCTTGGGATTCAGGATTTTCGGATCGAAGAGTTACCTATGAGACTACAGTGCCATACTATTGGCGTTCCTAACCATTGGATGTGGTTATTGCGTAGGATAGATAGATCAGTTGCTTGTTACCACGAGCGTCACTAGTTTACTTTGAAATTTTTGCATTCATTTTGAGGTCAAATTACCAATGTGTCTTGGGCACAAATTTTGTAAAAACCTATAGCTATATATCTATTTGTTTTCAATTTTTTCCTATGTTTATTGGACAATCCTATTCAATTATGTGATGTGAATTGAAAATGTGCCTTTACATGTGTTGTAAATGTCTGTTTAAGACATAATTCGCTAAGGAATGAGTTGATATTGAATGTAATCAAAATGTCTTTCCAAAATTCAAACTCTTAGGAACATACAATGCAGTGTTGGATTTCGAACAATATAAATGCTAGTAAGTTGCAGTACAATAAGTTGTGAGTCTAACCTAATGATGATGCAGTTAATACCAAATGAAATGGCATCAGACAGAAGTTCGATTAATGTACTTAGCGATATTATTTGTAGATTGACCGATACAAATCCCTTGAAAACTCACTAAATCGCCACTTGGAGTGAAAATGGCCCATGCTACACAGGATAGGTTCTACGTACTAGTACTAGCACCATCAACATACCCAACGAATGGTTCCAAAGATTCAGACATCTACGATGAAATGTAAAGTGGATTACTAACTTCAAGAAAACTCTAGAAAAACAAACTAAGGTAGTAAATGCAAATCAAAAGCATATATACAACATAATACAAAAGTTTACTATGCTCAATTAAGCATAGTAATGTTTAAGAGACAACCCATTTCAAGGTTGCGCCAATGGAATTCCATCATAATCAACTAACTCGTAGGCGCCCTTAGCCATAACTCTTTTCAAAATGTAGGGGCCATGCCATAGTGGCTCAAATTTTCATGTTCCTATCAAATAAACTTCCTGATCATAAAGCAAGACCAGGTCTCCCTCAGAGAAGATGTGAGGCTTGACATGTTGGTCGTATTGCACTTTGACTCGTCTCTTATGCGCTTCGTTGGCCAATGCGACTTCACAACGTGTTTCATGTAGATTGATGAGGTTAAAAAGATGTGCTTCTTCACTAGAGGTTTCAGGTAACAATTCAACAACGAGTTTTAATGACGAAATGTCACATTGGATAGGCAAGATAGCTTCCATACCATACACTAATTGAAAGGGGGTAAATCTGGTTGCATTTCTCACCCAGGTTCAATATGCCCACAAAGTTGAGTATAGGATTAAATGCCAATTTCGTTTGTGAAATCATATCATTCGTTGAATCATTCT
Organism: Pinus albicaulis; assembly: GCA_034641835.2. NCBI lineage: Eukaryota > Viridiplantae > Streptophyta > Pinopsida > Pinales > Pinaceae > Pinus > Pinus albicaulis. Next base: position 1,167,303,022 of record CM076574.1, read on the forward strand.
TTTGAGGATCTTGTTAATGGCTTCAACTTTTCCATTGGATTGTGGATAATAACGAGTAGAACTATCATGTGATAGTCCTAATTTTGCAGTCAACTCATTCATCACGTGATTGAAAAAAGGCTTACCATGATGTGTAGCTATAGCTTGTGGTACACCAAACTGTGAGATGACATGATTGAAAAAGAACAATGTAGCTATTTTTCCTGTGTTATTGAATGTAAGCATTGCTTCGGCCCACTTGGTAAAGTAGTTGACTGCGACAATAATATAACCATGCCCCCCGGACGAACGACGGTTGCAGGTCATGAAGTCAATGCTCCATTTTTAAAATGGTCCCACAACGATGATAAGATTCATTGCTGTTGGTGTCATGTGGATTTTACGATCAGATATCTGGCACGCATGAAAAATTCTGACCGCAAGGATGTAGTCACGAAATATGGTTGGCCAAAAGTAACCGACACGGAGAATCTTCTACGCGGTAGCATATCCAAACAAGTTTCCACCACAAGCCCCAGCATGACAATCATTTATAACTTTCTCGACCTCCTCATGAGTGAGGCACCTCCTTAAAATTGTGTCAACACCACAATAATAAAGTGTATCATCGACGATCAGATAATATTTGTATTGGTATCAAATACGTCGTTGTTGTGAGCGAGACGTATTGGGCCAGAAAGTCTGGGTTTGGAGATAAATGATAAAATCCCCATACCAAGGGTCAGATGACCAGATCAGAAATAGAGACTCATCATGAATTGATGGTTCCAATGTAGTTTCATTACTATCAGAGGGAAGGTCACAGAGAAGCTCAACCAAAACTAAAGACTTATTTGACTTTGATTTGATGAATTCCAAATCAAATTCCTGCAAAATGACAATCAATTTTGAATATCCCCCCCCCCCCCCCGCAATTGACGTGATATAATGTATGTCATGGGGTTGCAATCCGAAATGGCAGTGGTCCTCTGGAGCAGGATGTAATGGCGAAATATTTAGACAGCTTTAGCGACTGCCAAGGCAAGCTTTTCAACGTATGAATACTTAATTTCCGTATCATTGAGATTACAACTCAAATAATATATTGGATGTTCTATCCCATATTCTTCTTGGACCAAAACCATAGCGATGGTTGTATCTGTCGTGGTGATATATAGGAAATAATCACTCTAATAATTAGGTGGATACATTAATGACACTCAGATCAGCGTATCCTTAAGAGCATCAAAAGAAGCTTGCGCAACCTTATCCCAATGGAAGGGAATTTCCTTTTCAAGGGACAAGTAAATACTTTAGCCATTTCTACATAGTTGGTTATGAACCTCCTTAGTAATTTAGCCTTTCCTTGAAGTTTCTGTAAATGAAGTAAATTTGATAGCGTAGGCAAAGTAAGAATGGCCTGGACCTTCAGTGGGTTGATTCAAATTCCATAATTTGAAACAAAAAATCCAAGAAAACGACCAAAACCAACAAAAAACACACATTTGTGTGGATTGAGGTGTATCTTGTAGTGTTGCTAGCGTAAAAATATATCTCTCAAATGTGTCGGGTGATCAGTTTGTTTTCGTGAATGTGCGGGTAAATCGTCTAGATAGGGTTGAACAATGTGTTTGATGTCATTGAAATCATAATCCATTGCTCTTTGAAATTTTTCCCCAATTTTATTTAAACCAAATGGGAGTTTACGATAAGAGAAAGTGCCCCAGGGAAAGATGAATGTTGTCTTATATTGGTCCTCTAGGCGGATATTTATTTGATTGTAACCGGAGAATCCATCCATGAATTGAAATATTTCACACCCAACACATTCGTCAATCATCTGGTTGATAAAGGGAGTAGGTTATTTTTCTTTTGGGCAAGCAAGATTGACATCCCGATAATCGATGCACACTCTGATTGTCCCTTATTTATTCATGACAGGAACAATGTTTGAAACCCAATCCGTAACTAGAACAGGGTATATGAAACCAACACGCAAATTTTTTTCAACTTCTTCTTTAATGGAAATAGCCTTCTTCGGATGAATAGGACGAAGGTGTTGATGTACCAGTCTGACATTAGGGTACATTTTAATTATGTGTTCAACGATACTAGTATCTATGCCTGGAATTTCCTCATAAGACCAAGAAAATATATATTGAAATTCATGAAAAAAGAGCAATAAGTTTCAAGTTCGGATGGAGAACAAGACATGCCGACGTGAATGTTTCCTACAACACCGGGTTTGGTAGAAATATCGATAGAAATGGTTTCTTAAATATTTGAAAATTTTCACTCGGATTTGATGGCATTAATTGGAAGATAATTCGAAAAGAAAGTATTGATTGAAGGGTGATATAGTTCAATAAGGTTATCTTCTTCATAATCTTGAAGATGGGAACGATGATGATGATCTTCCCATGGTTCTCCTTCTGGCATCATGGATTTCATAATGCTCTCATCAATCAAGAAAGTGGATGAAAAAGGATCAGATGGAGTACCAAAATCTAATGAACAATCGATCCAAACGATCGACGATGATGATTCAGGATGTGCCACCCAAGCCAAGTAGATTGATTGGTATGCCAACTCAATTGGGCTTGGCGACAGAAATTGATCCAACGTAACAACTTCAGAATCATCGGTAATCTTCCTTAAGTGAGATGAAGTGGAAGATATTATGCAGCAGGTATCTATTCTTTCAATTTCTGTCAACGTCGCAGGCGATAGAAATTAAAAGGTGCCCATTAGGGAAGAATCCTTTATGATCCCTACACCAATGTTTTGAAGTGCTAGATGGGGTGTGTGAACTAATGGAACGCTTCCAGATACCTGGGAACTAGAGGAAAAGAAGGAGAGTTTATTGAAGGCGATCATTCTAAAATAAGTAGATAAGATCACCATCATAGAATAAACCCATGGCCTTCCAAGAAAAATTTTGTAGTGAAGGGATCCGTCAACGAAATCAACTTCAATAGTTACAGTTTTTCCCCCTAGTTCGACATGCAAGTTATTGATGATACCGGAAGGCTTATATGTACGACCCTCAAAATCTTTCAAAATCATAAGTGATTGAGATAGGCAAGGCGAGCCAAGTGGCTTCTAGCTATTTAGAGACCTAATGCAAGTAGATGCTCCCTCATCAATAATAGTGCGATGAAAAAGGTTATTGAGAACATTTATTTGGATGGAGAATGTTAATTTTGATAGTAATTGTGGCACATAGCCCATATGATGACTACAAGATTGGAATCTGTGAGGTCGATTCCACCAATAGCTGACAACAAAGCCTGTTTCTAGGAGGGCCAATTTTTAAGTACCTCAAGTGTCGACATAGATGAAGGTGATTGAGCCAAATCTTCAACTATATTATAATTTTGAGCTACTCGGGCTCGAGGATTGAATGTAGATTTGTGGATGATGCCCTTCGGTGGCTTTATTGTTAACTCTGGTATAGCAGTTGGCGGAATTGATTTAGTAGACGGATTTGTGGTCGAGGTAGTAGGTTGATCAGTAGCCTAAATACTGTAATGTTTATTTTGTGTAGACACCAAAATATCATTTTTTGTCTTTGTGACAGATAGCATAAGCACTTGGGAACTAGAAGCGAGATCTGTAGCAACCATGTTTGTGCCTGGATTTGGAAAAATATTTTCCAACACAACGGATGTAGTCTAGGTCTTAAGAAATTTTGAGACTTCGGCGTGGTGAGGACAGTCTCAAAAAAAGTGCTCCTCATTACATATCAAGAAATGGTAATGAGGTTTCTGATTATTTCCAAATTGTTGATGAGATGATCGTTCTTGCGGGGTTAAATTTTTATTTTTCGTCGCTTTCCCCTTTTTATTGCTTCCGGGTTGCTTTTCATTTTTTCTTTTATTAAATGACACAGCATGAATTTCGAAAGAAGGTGCAGGATCAGATGCAGTAGAGTTGTGAGTGTTTGTAGAACCGATCATACCGTCGTCGGCATGAGAGTCCTTATATGGAGGAGGAACAGTAAAATTTGATCGTGGCGCGTTTGGAATTTTCTCGTAGAGCATGCCAAACTGAATATAAATCAAAACTAGCACTGGCTTACTCTTCAATGATGAGACCACCTTTAGCTACATCCTCTGTGATAGATGGCAGAAAGGACTTAATAAACCACTCAGTGAGAAGCTGATCAAGAACAAATGTTTTGACCATTCTATGAAGATGACACTCATGAATATGATCAGAAATGTGAGCAGCAGTGCTGTGTTTAAAATTGCTCAGCATTTCCGTTCCAATTTCATATCATATGGGTAACTGGAAGTGGGTTAAAAAGGTAGTGGCTAAGGAAGTGAAATTATTAAATGAATCTCGTGTTAGTTCAATGTACCACTTCGCGACTAGACCGGTGAGAGTACGCTGGAAAAAACGTAGTCGAACATAGTCATCATTTAAGGAGTTGGATGAGCACCACAAATGATAAGTCATAACATGCGTTAACAGGTATTCTACAGGTTTTCCATTGAATTTAGGAATGTCGGAGGGTAATTTATGTGGTATCACCGGCCACCAAGGAGAATAGCTGATAGGGTTGTTGGTAAGCCAGTTTAAATCAGGTAATTCTAAATTTTTGACAAAGGGAAACTGTGGATTTAAGTCAGGTTGAGCATAAGCAGGATATGATGGAATTTCTTGGGAAACATGCCTTTGAGCACCAGCATAAGGCATTTGTTTTTAGTAACCTAGATAGGGGTTGTTTTGATGACCAAACACTTGATGGATCTATTGACCAAGAGCTGGGTAAGTTGTTTGTTGTTGGAATTTTTGTTGTGGAATTTGCGGTTGTGGCTGCCAAGGTGATTGTCTGCCAAGATTATAGCGCAAACCAGAATAGCTTAGACCCGGTTTTGAATAGGTGAGACTGGTAGGTTCCTGTGACATCCCATAAAATGTTAATCCAGCCTGTGAACGAAATATTCTAGATACAGGTGGTTGTTGTAAACTAGCTAAAGGAGTTGGAGTCTGGGGGACCAAAACTTGAGGTAATTAATAGGTTGAGGGACCTGCCTGAGATGGTTGAGGTACAGAAATATGAGCCTGTAATAGGGGTAATGAATTATTAACAAGTGGAGGATATGTAGGTGCAAGAGGTTGAACCAGTTGATCTGAATGCACAACCGTTTGTGGTTGAACAGGAAGTATAGGCTGCCACTGAAAAAAAATCATTCCAACATTTGGGTGACCATAAAACGCTGGAGTATTGTCAAAATGGATGACCATAGGTTGCCCCCCAGCATGAGGATTATAATAATATGGAATATATTTTTCTCCAAATGGTAGGAGTCCAGTCGAGATTGTACTGGATGGAATGTACCCATATGGACCAGCTTGATGTTGCACTGAAGATGTGTATAAACGATCAAGCCGTTCGGAACTCATTAGAGATGTACCAGATAGAATACCAGAATATGATATGGGTGAAGTCCATGGATTTGAGTATGCACCAGAGTAGGTTCCAGATAATGATTGGTAACCTAGTGGGACAGAAGGACCACCATAAAGATGTGACTCGGGTGATGTGGTAAACATTGGCGGAGTAGCAATAGTAGATGTTTTCACAACTCTAACATATGGTACAACTAGAGATTTTGACTCAGCCATGGTCATATGACCCAGTGTATACCCTATAGGATCTACGGGAACTCGAATTGAAACAGGATCAAAAGAAGCAATGCAAGTCAACCGAGGAATAGACTCATAAAGATAAATCCCAGGTCCAAAATGAGTTGGAGATGAGGGGCATGTTTCTTATTGAGGTTATTCCTAAATCGAAATCAAACTAGGTGGAAGGATATCTCCGTCATGCCTGAGATATATTTCAGGTGGTTGACTGTGCAGAAGGGGAGACTAAATGGCTACAAAATACTGAGGAGTGATTGTTAGAGAAACAAACTCTAGTTGTTCGACTTCAGGATCTAGATGTTCTGGTAAAAGAATGATGGGATCCAGATCAAATTCCAGTTGGAAAATGTCGGGTTCGAGAGGTATGGTCTCATTGATTAGATGGATAGTGTCCATAGGTAGCTAGGAGGACTCTGTTTCGATGATAGTGGATCAACCAGGATGTGTAGAAACGAATCAAAACAAATCTAGTATATGTGATGAATATGCCACATCAGAGGTTCTGATGGTACTAGTTTTGGTAGAACGATGTCGTCTTCGCCGACCAGAAATGGCTTCTGGTGGTAAAGATGGTTTAAGTGCTATTCTATGCGAACGACGGGGAAAGAGATGTTCTTCTTCCATGATGGTTGATTGATTTTATTACAAAAAAAAATAAACAAATAAGATGGTGATACTAGGAAAAAGTTTTACCAAGTAATTATGAACTGCAGAATACCTCCTACCGAACCAAGAAGTATGGACAGACAATCTCCCCAAATGTTGTGTTTGGTGTATCACAAGTTACAAGGTGGTCGACTCGGTTACCTATGGATGGTAAGCAACCTAAAGTTTTCCTCCCAAATATACCCAAAGGTACGTGCAGGCCCAAGTCTGTATTAGTGTTGTCTAATGCGAAACTGCATAGTGAGAGCACCCCCTTATACTTTTCGTACTAGAAAACCATCCTATATACCTGAAGGTATGTGGACAAGCTCCAATATACTTACGTACGTGGAGTGGGATTTCACATTCGGAATGTATCACAGACAAGTTAGGGACAACTGCTATGTTTAACGACGTCGAAACATGTCTCTATCCTAGACCTTCTAAATGTTATCGTTAATGTTACAATTCTTTCTTAGTTTGATTGAGGTAAATTTTATGTTGATCTTGTTTAAAAGTTTATCTTTGAGGTTCACCGCATGATGTAATGGGAAATTCCTAAAATGAAAACTAAATGAGAAGAAAAATTTTCAATTTAGCTTTTCAATGAAAATCCTAGCTACTAGGGGAAAGAGCAATCAGATTTTGAGCATACAACAAAGAGTACAAACTAAATGCAGATTTCCCTAACTTGTTCCTATGCAACACACACAATTTCTAAATGCAAATGCATGTTTTTCTTTTCAATTCCCTTTAATGTAAATGAGTGAAAGGAAACTAAATATACAAATTAATAAAACAAATGTTTTCTTTTGAGAAACGAGGAATGAAACAACAATTTCTCTTAGGAAAATGAAGAATGAAACTACAATTTTCCTACAGGAAATGAGAATGAAACAACAATTTCCTTTTCAAAAAAAAAATGATCTAATGAAAAAAACTAACAACTTTGAACTTGTTTTTCCAATGATAAAGAAAACAGCTAATGAAACATTGAAAAAACTACTTTTCAAAAGAGGAAGAACAAGGAATGTTTACTAGTCTCTAAGAGAAATCAGACATCTGATAATACAACATTAAATTGGCTGAAACTGAAAGAAAAGACAAATTTTGATGGAATTTGGTTGGCTAAGGGGGAAACGCACCCTGTAAGGGCAGACAGTGTGTTGCAGTGCACCCCTAAATGGAACACAATGCACTGCAATGCATTGTACCCTGACCAACAGTGCATTGGGTGCAACTAACTTTGGGAAACAAGCAACTAACTTTGGGAAATTTTTTCATTCAAATGACTGATAAAAGAAAGCATATTCTACTAATGATGGTAAAAAGAGGCAGAAACACCAGGAATGACGGATTTTTCCCCAGCGGATTCGCCAAATTGTTATACAGAATTCTAATCTACGAATAAACTATATTCCCTAAGTGTGGTGTTCCTTCACTCAGAACAATAGAAGAAAGACAACTATTATTTTCTCTATGAAAAATAGATATATAGAAATGGAAAAAAGCCTACTTGTGATCCTTTCACTCTCCTTCTCCTTTTGTCATTGTTCTCGTCGCTCTCAATCCAACTAAAGCCTCTAGATCGATTCCTGCAATCAAAGACAGACAACAACAAACAACATACAAGCATACAAGTATCTACTTATCTTAACCAAAGCAACCCAATTATATCTAAGAATACATACATAATCAAGAATACATTTCATAAGATATAAACATATGTATGAGAAAATGAATAGATATCTTTATTAAGAAATTAGGAGGAGAAGATTACAACCAATAGATCGATTTGTCGTCAACCTGCTCCAACTTCATTCCGTCGTCATCACATCAAGCATCATCTCAGCAGCATATCAGTACTTCCAACTCTGATCAATTGAAAATCCAACAACATAACATTACACAAAATTATTCCTCCCTAGCACTCAGATGAGTGCTCAATTTATAGGGAAAATGAAGGTAGTTTCTCATTTAATGGCCTTCTAAAAATAGGTGATACAGGTTTCCAAGTTCAGAGGTGATGGATGGACACATGTATTCAAAGTATGACACCTTTGAGATCTTCTAGAAGGAACTGGCCATGTGAAGATTCCTAGAACAATGATGATTTCGCTCCCAGGAGACCAACACACCCTTGATTGTCGGGAAGTGCACTGCAGTGCACCCTTGCATAGAGGCAGTTGCACTGCAACGCAATTAGGCCCTTGAAGAGGAGAATTGATGAGTCAATGGGTCATATAATATATACTTCAAGCCTTGGAAATCTCACAATTGAAACAATTAAAGGATTGTCTTCACTTAGGGCATATAGCAACTAAATTAAGGAGATGGTAGACCCTATTCATTAGTCTTGGGGGATGATGCCCAATTTGACCAGGTCTTGGGGGATGATGCCCAAATTTACCTATAACAATAGGGAATTGAAAAAATATACATTGAAAGACCATTTTCCACTACCTTTTATATATCAAGTATTATATACCTTGGCAGGGAAGAAATATTTTTCATTTCTTGATGGTTCTAGTGGATATAACCAAATCCAAATAGCACTAGAAGATCAAGATAAAACTACTTTCACATGTCCATGGGGAACACATGCCTATAGGGTACTTACCTTTGGATTATTTAATTCAATTGCAACATTTCATAAGTTATGGGTATCTTTTATGATCTAATTCATGATTATATGGAAGTTTACATGGATGAATTTACTGTAAATGGAAACACTTTTGAAGAAGCTCTTGAAATTTTGGAATAATTTCTTATAAGATGCAAAGAATAAAACATTTCATTAAGCCATGAAAAGTGTTTCATGATGTTCAATGAAGGGATTGTTCTAGGCCACCATATTTCAAGTGATGAGATTAAAGTGGATGCATCTAAAGTAGAAGTAATTTCTAAAATTTCAATTCATTTTTGTCAAAGAGATGTTAGAAGTTTTCTTGAATTTACAGGTTATTATAGAAGATTCATAGAAAATTTTACAAAAATAGCCTCTCCACCCTTCAAACTTCTTACAAAATATTGTGAATTTTCTTGGAATTCTAATTGTAAAAAAAAAATTGAGGCATTGAAATAAAAAATTATTGAAGCACCAATTTTAAGAGGACCTAATTGTCCTCTTCCTTTCCACATTTCTTCTAATGCTTTAGATACAACATTAGGAGTTGTGTCGAGACAAAAAGATATAACTCCTTATGTTATTTATTATACAAGCAAAAATTTGACTCCAGTAGAGTTAAGAAACACTGTAACAGAAAAAGAGTTTTTAGTTGTTGTTCATGCCATTAATAAGTCATTATATCACTGATTATGAAACTTTTATTCATACATACCATTATTCTATTGTGTATGTAATGAACAAACAAATTACTAATGGTAGAATAACAAGTCGATGGTTGTTATTATTACAAGAATTCAACAATATTATTCTGGATAGACCAGGAAAATAAAATATAGTTGTTGATTTTCTTTCTAGAATGCAGAATAATAATGATGGTGTTCCTGAAAAGATAATTTTCCTGATGAATATATTTTTGCAATACCTACTAAAACACCTTGGTTTGCAGATATTGCCAATTACTTAGCTACAGGAAAATTACCTTCACAACTATCATCCAAGGAAAAACAAAAATTTATCAAAATCAGTGCACCCTATTATTGGATAGATGGAGAATCATACAAAACTGGACCTGATTTGATCACTAGAAGGTGTGTTAGAGAGGATGAGGTACAAAAAATCCTGAATGCTTGCCATGATGAGCCATGTTGAGGACACTTTGTTGACAAAAAAACTACTTACAAGATCCTTCTTTTGGGATATTATTGTCCATATATTTTTAAGGATGCCAACGAGTATGTAAAAATATGTGATAATTTCAAAGAATGGGGAAACCTTTTCCATCAGATGAAATCTCTCTACAACCACAGGTACTTGTAGAGCCTTTTGAAAAAAGAGCTCTAGATTTTGCTGGGCCAATAAATACTTCATATAAACAAAAAATGTAGATACCTGTTTGTATAAATTATGTTACAAAATGGGTAGAAGCTAAACCTCTTTTATTTGCAACTGAAAATTCTCTAGTTACATTTATTTTTGAGGATATCTTTACTCGTTTTGGTGTTCCAAGAGAAATTGTAACAAATAAAGGTACTCAATTCACATCCAAGTCGGTGCAAAATATCATGAGAAATATAAAATAAAGCATCAAAAGTCTACTCCATATCATCCACAATCCAATGGACAAATGGAGTCCACCAATAAGGTACTTGAAGAAATTCTAGCCAAAAGTGTGCATCTGCATAAAAAAATATTGGACATAAAAGCTTCTAGAAGCATTATGGGCATATCGAACCACATGGATAAATAAAACTAGACATACTCCTTATGAGTTTTCTATGGGAAGCAAGTTTGCTTCCAATTGAGTTCCAAGTGGAGACCTTTACAACAACTGCTAACTTTGGCCTTGAACTATGAGAAGCTCGGAAACAAATACTATCACAATTGAATGAGTTAGATGAGATTAGACAAGATGATATCCAAAGAACCAAAATAGTTCAACAAAAAAGATCAAGATGACATGACATATTTATCAAAGCTAAAATGTTCAAGCCAGGTGATTGGGCTCTTCTTTTTTATTTCAAATTCAAATATTTTCAAGGGAAGTTTCAATTTCATTGGTTTGGTACTTATGAGATAGATATTTTTTTTTATAATGGAGTAGTCAAGATCAAAACTATTGATGATGAAAAATTTACCTTCCTTGTTAATGGTCATAGATTAATATTCTATCATAAACCACTAACAAAGGAAGAGTTTGTAAAATATTTGCAAGAAAATTCTGAATTCAAGTTGGTTAAAAAGGGAGGATTTTCTCCCAATTCTCGAACTCTATTGTAATTTTTCATATCATCCAAAAAAAATAAAAATGTTGATGATAAAAATAAAAAGGATTAGCATGAAAACCAACAATTTTTGCATGCTTATACATGAAATCTTAACTGAAAACCAAGAGATCTTGACAATTTATATTTTCACAATTTCCTTATATTTTCCCTATTTCTTTTTATCCCTCTTTTTTTCTAATAATTTTACAAGTGTTAAGAAATAATTCTGAAGACCAACTTTCTTCAATGACCACCAAATAAAAAACAACAATAAGGAATCCTCCTCTGATCAAGCAAAAAATCTCAAGGAATAAAAAAAAAACAAAATTAGTGTCATTCTGCAACTAATCTTTAATCCCGCAATTGATTCCAATTTCTAGAGCCAAAACAAGTTAAACATTTTACATTAAGAGAATCTACATCAAAGGAATATCATAATGAGGTATGTACAATGTTAAATTATTTTCATACAAGATCATTATATTTTAATTCATTGGATGATTTCTTTAAAAAACTTGGGTAGTTAAAGGACCTTATAAACTGCCTAGAAATTATATCCCACTACCATAACTGTTACATCCCCACTCCATCATCATAACTTAACATGTCACATCAAATCCATTTGAAAACACATAAATATTATCGATCCTATGAAATCGGATCTAAAAATCAATGGAAATGATGCAAAATGGTTTAGTCCTATCGTAAGTAAAATACCTCGTGAGCACTCCATTCCATTATCATTTTACTCCATTCTCATTTCACTCCATTCCATACTTCTCACCACTCAGTTTGCTTACCTTATTCTTATCAACCTTCCATTGAATTTGTCAAGAAAGAAACAATTCATGACCGATACTTATCTCCACCATGGGTATTATTGTATCTCCTAGAGACAACCTTGAGTTGCAAAAGACCAATGCCTAGGACATCTTGAAATTAGAGGTTAGATGTAGACAATTTTATGGGTGTGTCTGACAGAATATGGATTAAGAGGATAATGATTGTGGTTGTTCAATTTTGATGAAGACTTTGGAGTTTGATTCATGTGAATTACCCTATACTGAGAGAGGGCTCAGGAGGTTGTATGGCTTGGTGGCTTTTCAAATGGGCCGAGTCTGAAACAATGATCAGAGGCTTTCAAAATATGCAGAGGTGCTCAGAAGGAACGTAGGAGGAACCCATGAGAGATAGGCTTAAAAGTCTTAAGAATCTGTATCCCGTGAACTCAGAAGAAGCGAATGTAGGTGGAATGTGACCAACAGTAGAGATTCATGGAGCGTGAATTAAGGGGGCATAGCAAGTTTAACACATGAGCATTATTCATACATGAATTCATGAATAAAATGTTTACCACTGGCAGCTACATTACACAAATCATGAATTTAAGCAGCAGAACATTGAAAGATGATTATACATAATAGGATATTACTGATAAACAAGATAATACAGATACATACTACTCATTTCTCCATATGGAATCCAAATAAACAGTGATGTATATCATATTATGTTCAAAACAGCTCTCCCAAATATGTTTCTCAGAGAATAAAGAGAACAGTTATATATAACTACAGCAAAAATTATCCAAAATTCAGAACCACTCTTTCATCTCTAGAATCTCTACATATAGAGTTCTCCTTGAGGGTTTATGATCGAATAATCATTCATGATCGGCCCACACATGTGAAAATCAAAATATCCTAACCAACTCGCAGAGAGTGCATCAAGCAATCACTCCCGTAATCATAAAATCAAAACATAATCGGGTGAAATCGATATTTCACCAGCAATACATCATAATCAAACAGTAAAAGAAAAAACATAGTTGGCCACGGAGGTCAAATCCTGGAATCTTCAAAATGGGGCAGCAAGGAGTGGATGTGAACATGTAAGCAGTTTGGCTTCCATCACATGATTCCACATGTTGTGGAAAGCCTCCACTCCCTCATTATCATGATTTCCACTTAACCATTATGAAACGACTAGTCGTGTCACGCATGCCTGGATCTTTAGCGGAGATTTATTGGAAAAATTGAATAAACCATAGTTGTGTTTGTTCCACCAAAAACCCATGATGTGCTTAACTTGCAAAACCAGAGAAAGGATTTTGGAGGGGGGCTTGTTCGATTTGTGGTATTGGATCGGGGGGGTGAAAAAGCACTGCAGGCTGACACGTAGCACCGGAGGCGGTTTCCAAAACTGGGAATTTCATACTTCCCCCCCCAACACCGTCGTTAACCTTTGGAAGGTGAAGGGGGGCCAAAATATATCATGATCTATCAGATGTGTGATAGGGAGGGGAGATGAGGGGAAGATGGCAGAAGTAATGGTGGAGTTAGCGGGAGAAATGGTGGAGCTTAAAGTGGGGCCTGCAGCACTAACACACAGCGGAATGGTCAACACTGAAAAGAGTGGGACAAAGGTAGTGGATGGGCTTTGATGACGTGGCAAAGAGGTGGGAACCCCCGCAAATCGCAAGCAGGAACTTTTTTTTGTGAGAAGCAGGGGGTAAAGGCTATGATATGCGATGTGCGGTGGGCGGAGAGGAAACATGGCATGGCAGAGGTTGGCCCACCCGCAAATCACAAATCAGAAGTTTTTGTTATGAGAAGTGGGAGGTAAATGTTATGAGCTGCTATGTGCAAAGCGTGATGAGTGGAAGGTGACGTGGCCAGGAGGTGGGGCCCAAACTCATATCGCATATCTCAAATTAGAAGTTTTTGTTATGAGAAGCGGGAGGTAAATGTTATGATCTACCATGTGCGAAGTGCGGTGAGTGGAAGGTGACCGAGCAAGGAGGTGGGACCGCCCGCAAATTGCAAATCATAAGTTTTTGTTATGAGAAGCAGGAGGTAAATGTTATGATCTGTGATGTGCAAAGTGTAGTGAGTGGAAGGTGATGTGGCAAGGAGGTGGGACCGCCCGCAAATTGCAAATCGGAATTTTTTGTAATGAGAAAATTGCAAGTCAGAATTTTTTGTAATGAGAAGCAGGGGGTTAATGTTACGAGTTGCGAAATGTGATGTGTGATGGGCGAAAAGGTGACGTGGCAGAGAGAGTGGGTCCCATTTACATCGCGATCAGGGAAATGGTGCAGGTGAAGCTTAACAAAAGTGTAAGTGTAATGCAGTTGGCGATGCGAAAAGGTAAGTGGGTACTAATAAAGTTTTAGAGTGGAGAGAGATGAGTTGTGAATGATAAAAGTTCATGCGGAAAGGTGAAAAGGGCTAAGGTTTTATCGCATTGGGGGTTTGGTGAAGGAGTGCAATGGAAGCATTCACGCCTCATCCCTGTGATTTGCTTATAGGGGCCACTTCTCTACCTTCTGTGCGGTCACAGGCCAACATTGGCTCCATCTAGGGACAACGTGTTGTTTTAAGTGCGTTGAGAACCTGCATACCTGAATGTTTGTGCTTTATTGGGCGCATGGAGTCGTAAATGCATACTGTAAATCTGAACTAAAACTACAACCAAGTTGTGCACTGCGAACTATCAAAACGGAAATCACTTCTGCACCCTGAAAATCTTGAATGTTGGAATCTGAACCATGTTGAAATTGAAATCTGAAAGACACTTGAACTGAAAAGTGCAAATCAATATGAAACTAAAACTGGAAATATGCTCATAGCACTGAGCTTATTTGCACACCTACCTACCCTAGTCTGCTGAAATTACTGCTATTATAAATGATACAATAATTCTAGTATATCCAAGCAAGCAACTGCTCTAATAACTTTGTTCTTTCATTTTTTTTCACCAAACTCAAGAACAAACCTGCTAATGGTATATGATATAAATTCCCAGCCTTATCTTCATTTCAAGGAGCCTTGTAAACCTGAACATCAACAGAAATTTTGAAAAGGTATGGTGGATTTTTGATGAATAATTTATCAATATAGATAGCCACTTGATCAAGATACACTTGACCTATTTCTGAATATGCTGACCCAATCGATCCAACCTCATAACTTGGTACTGCACATGTGTTCTCCATGTCTCCAAACAACCCAGAACACATTTGAATTTTATTTGATGGATTTTGTGTCAATACTCCTACTGAACTAGACAATAGGGCAGACTATCCGATCATATCCGCAACATAGCAGCTTCTGAAATTATTACATGTGCATGAAAACTGACTTTGAGAACTCCAACCATCCAACGTATTAGCTATTGGGTCATGAAGTGCTTTAGATGATTGTAGCATTGGTTCCACTGATAACTCATGATTTCTCCTGTGATTATCAACCAAAATGTGACCAAGATTCCATTTCACAATCTGAGGTGAATTTAAAGATAAAGGTAGAGAATAAAACTTGATCAATTCTTCCTATGTTTTAAACTTTTCCTCTCCATTCAGCAAGTTCACTTCCACATCAACTGCAATATTTTTCATTTCTTCAAGGGTTGTAGCGTCCCTTTCTCTTACTTGAAATTCCATCTCTGGATTAAAGGCATCTGGGTAGTGCAAGAGAGCTACTCCTAGGGGTGGCCTTATATCAACAAGCATTGAATGATACACAATATTGAACCTGGCTGAAAAATATTGTATTGTCTCCCCTGGCTCTCTTTTTAAATGTTCATACTCTTCTATGATAAGAAATACATTTCCCATGATTACCCATCGACCTAGGAAAACTTGCATGAATTGATGAAAATTTCTGATGCTAGCAGCGGGAAGATTCTCAAACCAATTTTTAACTTTACCTTGCAATGGTAGGACAAACATCCTGATACATACATCATCTTCTTCCTTTACTAATGACTGCAACACACTAACCAAAGGGCCATGGTAAATGTTCAACATAATATCTTCTAGAATATATGTAACAGGAAAACAAACCTCATTCCAAACAGCTACTTTGCTCGTGTGTTGAAACGGATTCTCTTCAAACAGCAAGGGAAAAAATTAGTTTTCCTCATTATCCACGGTAGTCAAGTGATCTAAGTGTTCTTTATCATTCTCTTTGTCATACAGAAGCTTGCAAGGGAGCTGAAAACTATCGTTGATTTCGGGTGAAGTAACATGATTTGTAACAATCTGTTGTACTACTAAGAGAGAATTTGAGAGATGTTACTCATCATGCAAATATGATTGTTCTTTAGTCTCTGAAGGAAACACTGCTTGCTAGATATGTTCTTGTGGATCTAGACCATTAAGCTCTGTTGCCTCTATTTCCATATCACTAGACCTGTGTTGATTTTTAGTGTTGTCCTCTGGGAAGCACTCCAGCTCTTCCCCTTCTTCATGGAGGGTAATCTCACCTCCCTCTTCTTCAGAATAGGCTAGGAACTAGTTTTCTACATGTGGTGCAAAAACCACCATGGGTCGTTCTTCTTGGAGATTAAAGGATGTGTGCCCTTTTTCTGTAATGGCTTCTTTGAACTGCTCTTTAGGAGGCTCGGGCAGTTTCAAGGGTATAAATGTGGACTTCTCAATTTTGGGAGGAGCATCTTCTTGCTTTGTGAAAGTGGATGCAGTGGCCTTATGAGGGGTTGAATCTTCTAATGGCTTCTTCCCTTTACTAGCAAGACTAGGAGGGGTTTGTTATCTTAATATTGACTCTTCAGTTTTTGCTTGCCCACGGGTTCTCTTTCTAAAGGACCTGAGGTCATACTTCTTGTGGAGTTGAGCCTGCATGAAATACACGAGTTGTCTGCAATAATTGTCAATATCTTGATCTTCTAGAGGGACTTGCTTCTCTTCTTTCTCCCCTTGCAGGATGAGTTCACCCTCCTCATCATCAGAGTAAGTGAGGAATTGGTTCTCTTGATTGTCTGTGACTTCCTCAGCCTCTCCCACCACTTCTCCCTCCAAGTATAGAGGAGGTTGAATGTGGTCTTGTTGTTCCTTCCTATCCCATTGTAACAACTGTAGAGAGGGCTTCCGATACTAAGGATTAAACCCTCGGTTAGGAATCATTTAATTGGGACAAGGAGGGGAATTTTTTGCCTCCAATTCAAGCTCAATAAGCTTATTTGAAAGGTTATTTATTAGCTTATTCATTTCTTCAATTATATACTCTTGAGATTCCCTTTCTTGATTTGAAGTAGAAGCCTCCTCTATGTTCCTTCTTCCAACTTCATGTTCAGTCTTCCCCTTAAATTTACCTGTAGAAGCAAATTTTGCTTCTACCTCCAATGCATCATTCTGGATCTGATCCAGAGATGTGTATTTTCTTTCTCTTAGGGTGAACCCGAACTCTAGTTCGAAAGCTCCCGCGAAGACCACCTTAGAAACTACTTGGGGAGGCTTTATTTCAGCAGGAAGATTATTATAGAGCTTATTGAAACTCTTGATGAATTTTGTTACATCCTCATTGTGTCTCTTCTTTAGAGCATTGAAATCGGTGAGAACGTATCCATGGTCCCTCTTTTCTTCCCATTTTAATGTGAATAAATTTTCCATTTCTTCCCAAGTGTGGATTGTGTTCTCGGTTAGAGACTTGAACCGTTTCCGAGCTTCTCCATTCAAGGATTGGACAAAAAGCCTTAACACCACATTTAAGTGCTCTACATTCACATTCTTAGCAAAGACACATAATTTTTCAATATGTCTCTGCGTAGAAGTATTGTCTTCCCCGATGAACTGAGGCAGGAGCTTTAGATAATCTTGTGGCATATCATTCAAAGGTTGAGGGAGGGCGAAGGGGGCATACTTGTTCAAAAGGAAACTCGGAACAACCATCTGATTTAGAGGTGGGGGTAGATGGTGGATCTAAATCTGGTGTGAGGCCTGGTGAAAGCCAGGATTACTTCTTATTAGGACTATTTTACAGTGGAGTTTCCAAGGTGAGGAATACACAACTCCCAACCCTTACTGCTCACCTGTTGTAAGGGTAGAATTTATGTCGTCTCCCGGGGAAAATATTTCTTGATTCGTATCCTTGGCAACGGCGCCAAAAAGATGTTTTAGCTCTTAGAGACAGCCTTGAGTTGCAAAATACCAGTGCCAAGGACATCTTGAAATCAGAGGTTAGATGTAGTCAATTTTATGGGTGCCTCTAACAGAATATGGATTAAGAGGATAATGATTGTGGTGGTTCAGGTTTGATGAAGACTTTGGAGTTTGATTCATGTGAATTACCCTATACTGAGAGAGGGCTCAGGAGGTTGTATGGCCTGGTCGCTTTTCAAATGGGCCAAGTCTAAAACAATGATCAGAGGCTTTCAAAATATGCAGAGGTGTTAAGAAGGAACATAGGAGGAACCCATGAGAGATAGGCTTAAAATTCTTAAGAATCTGTATCCCGTGAACTCAGAGGAAGCGGATGTAGGTGGAATGTGACCAACAATAGAGACTCATGGAGCATGAATTAATGGGGCATAGAAATTTTAATACATGAGCATTATTCATACATGAATTCATGAATCAAAATGTTTACCACCGACATCTACATTTCACAAATCATTAAAGCAGCAGAATATTGAAAGATGATTATACATAACAGGAGATTACTGATAAAAAAGATAATACAGATACATACTATTCATTTTCTCCATCTGGAATCGAAATAAACAGTAATTTATATCATATTATGTTCAAAACAGCTCTCCCATATATGTGTCTCAGAGCATAAAGAGCACAGTCATATAGAACTACAACAAAAATTCTCCAAAATTCAGAACCACTCTTTCATCTCTGAACTCTCTACATATGTATTTATCCTTGAGGATTTACGATGGAATAATCATTCGTGATCGGCACACACATGTGAAAATCAAAATATCCTAACCAACTCGCAGAGCGTGCATCAAGCAATCACTCCCGTAATCAGAAAATAAAAACATGATCGGGTGAAATTGAGATTTCACGAGCAAAACATCATAATAAAACAGTAAAAGAAAAAACATAGATGGCCACGGAGGCCAAATCCTGGAATCTTCAAAATGGGGCTGCGAGGAGTGGCTATGAACATGTAGGCAGTCTAGATTCCATCACATGATTCCACCTGTTGTGGAAAGCCTCCACTCCCTCATTCTCATGATTTCCACTTAACCGTTATGAAACAAACAATCGTGTTGCGCGTGCCTGGCTCTTTAGCGAAGATTTCCTAGACAAACTGAATAAACCATGGCTTTTTTTGTTCCGCCAAAAACTCATACTATTCTTAACTTGCAAAACTGGAGAAAATATTTCAGAGGGGGGCTTGTCTAGTTTGTGGTATTGGATGGGGGGGGTGCAAAATCACTGCAAGCTGACACGTAGCATGAGCTGTATGCAGTAATTTTCAATATCTTGATCTTCTAGAGGGACTTCCTTCTCTTCTTGCTCTGCTTGCAAGATGAGTTCACCCTCCTCATCATCAGAATAAGTGAGGAATTGGTTCTCTTGACTGTCTGTGACTTCCTTAGCATGTCCCTCCACTTCTCCCTCCAAGTATAGAGGAGGTTGAATGTGATCTTGATGTTCCTTCCTATCCCGTTGCAATAACTGTAGAGGGGGCTTCTGATACTAAGGATTAAACCCTTGGTTAGGAATCATTTTGTTGGGACAAGGAGGGGAATTTTGGCCTCCAATTCAAGCTTAATCATCTTATTTGAAAGGTTCTTGATTAGCTTATGCATTTCTTCAATTCTATACTCTTGAGATTCCCTTTCCTGATTTGAAGTAGAAGCCTCCTCCCTATTCCTTCTTCCGACTTCATGTTCTATCTTCCCCTTAAATTTACCAGTAGAAGAAAATTATGCTTCTACCTCCAATGCATCATTCTAGATCTGATCCAGAGATGTGGATTTTCTTTCTCTTAGGGTGAACCCGAACTCTGGTATGAAAGTTCCTGTGAAGACCACCTTAGCAGCTGCTTGGGGAGGCTTTATTTCAGCAGGAAGATTATTATAAAGCTTATTGAAACTCTCGATGAATTATGTTACATCCTCATTGTGTCTCTTCTTTAGAGTATTGAACTCAATGAGAACATATCCATGGTCCCTCTTTTCTCCCCATTTTAATGTGAATAATTTTCTATTTCTTCCCAAGTGTGGACTGTGTTGTTAGCTAGAGAATTGAACCATTTCCTAGCTTCTCCATCCAAGGATTGGACGAAAATCCTTAACACCACATCTAAGTGCTCTACATTCACATTCTTAGCAAAGGCACATAAGTTTTCAATATGTCTCTACGTAGAATTACTATCTTCCCTGGTGAACTGAGGCAGGAGCTTTATATAATCTTGTGGCATATCAGTTAGAGGCTAAGGGAGGGCCAAGGGGGCATACTTGTTCAAAAGGAAACTCAGAACAACCATCTGATTTAGAGGTGGGGGTAGATGGTGGATCTGAATATAGTGTGAGGCCTAATGAAAGCCAATATTACTTCTGATTAGGACTATTTTACAGTGGAGTCACCAAGGTGAGGAATACGCAACTCCCAACCCTTCTTTCTCACCTGTCTGAAGGGTGGAATTTATGTCGTCTCCCAGGGAAAAGATTATTCATTTGTATCCCAAGAAATTGTGACAAAGATATGTTGCAGCTCCTACAGACAGCCTTGAGTTGCAAAACACTAGTGCCTAGGACATCTTGAAATCAGAGGTTAGATGTAGACAAATTTATGGGTGCCTTTGACATAATATGGATTAAGAGGATAATTATTGTGGTGGTTCAGGAATGATGAAGACTTTGGAGTTTGATTCATGTGAATTACCCTATACTGCGAGAGGGCTCAGGAGGTTTTATGGCTTGGTGGCTTTTCAAATCAGCCAAGTCCGAAACAACAATCAAAGGCTTTCAAAATATGCAGAGGCGATGTGAAGGAATGTAGGAGGAACCCACGAGAGACAAGATTAAAATTCTTAAGAATATGTATCCCGTGAACTCAGGGGAAGCAGATGTAGGTGGAATGTGACCAACAATAGAGATTCGTGGATCGCTAATTAAGGAGGCATAGCAAGTTTAACACATGAGCGTTATTCGTACACGAATTCATGAATCAAAATTCTTACCACTGGTAGCTACATTACATGAATCATCAAAGCAGTAGAATATTGAAAGATGATTATACATAACAGGAGATTACTGATAAAAAAGAAAACACAGATACATACTACTCATTTTCTCCATCTGGAATCCAAATAAACAACAATGTATATCATATTTATTTCAAAACATTTGTCCCAAATATGTGTCTCAGAGCATAAAGAGCACATTCATACATAACTACAACAATAATTCTCCAAAATTCAAAACCACTCTTTCATCTCTGAACACTCTACATATAGAGTTCTCCTTGAGGGTTTACGATCGAATAATCATTCATGATCAGCCCACACATGTGAAAATAAAAATATCCTAATCAACACATAGAGTGTGCATCAATAAATCACTCCCGTAATCAGAAAATCAAAACAGAATCGGGTGAAATCAAGATTTCACCAGCAAAACATCATAATCAAACAGTAAAAGAAAAAACATAGTTGGCCACAGAGGCCAAATCCTGGAATCTTTAAAATCGGGTGGCGAGGAGTGGCTGTGAACATGTAGGCAGTCTGGCTTCCATCACATGATTCCACCTGCTGTGGAAAGCCTCCACTCCCTCATTCTCATGATTTCTAGTTAACTGTTATGAAATGGACAGTCGTGTCGCACGTGCATGTCTCTTTAGCAAAGATTTCCTGGAAAAACTGAATAAACCATAGCTATTTTTTTTCCGCCAAAAACTCATACTCTGCTTAAATTGCAAAACCGGAGAACATATTTCGAAGGGGGGATTGTCTGGTTTGTGGTATTGGATGGGGGAGTGCGAAATCACTGTAGGCTAACACGTAGCACCAGAGGCGGTTTCCAAAACAGGCCATTTCGACCCCACCCCCCCCCCCCCCCCCTCCCCACCCCCGTTAACCTTTGGAAGGTGAAGGGGGGACGAAATAGATCATGAGTCATCGGTTGTGTGATAGGGAGCGGAGATGAGGGGAATATGGCAGAAGTAATCATTGGAGTTAGCAAGAGAAATGGCAGAGCTTAAAGTGGGGCCTATGGCACTAACACATAGCGGAATGGTCAACACTGAAAAGAGTGGGACAAAGGCAGTGAATGGGCTTTGATGACGTGGAAAGGAGGTGGGACTACCCACAAATCGCAAGTGGGAGCTTTTTGTTATGATAAGCGGGGGTTAAAGGCTGTGATATGCGATGTGCAGTGGGCGAAGAGGAGACATCGCACGACAGAGGTGGGCCAACCTACTAATCTCAAATCAGAAGTTTTTGTTATGAGAAGCAAGAGGTAAATTCTATGATTTACGATGTGTGAAGTGCGATGAGCAGAAGGTGATGTGGCCAGGAGATGGGGCCCAAACTCATATCACATATCGCAAATCGAAAGTTTTTGTTATGAGAAGTAGGAGGTAAATTTTAGGATATGTGATGTGAAAAGTGCGGTGAGTGGAAGGTGACATGGCAAGGAGGTGGGACGACCCGCAAATCACAAATCGGAAGTTTTTGTTATGAGAAGCGAGAGGTAAATGTTATGATTTGTGATGTGCGAAGTGCGGTGAGTGGAAGGTGATGTGGCAAGGAGGTGGGACCACCTGCAAATTGCAAATCGAAAGTTTTTGTTATGAGAAGCAGGGGGTAAATGTTACGAGTTGCAAAGTGTGATGTGCGATGGGAGGAAAGGTGACGTGGCAGAGAGACTGGGTCTCATTTACATTGTGATCGGGGAAATGGTACAGGTGAAGCTTAACAAAAGTGTAAGTTTAATGCAGTTGGCAATGCGAAAAGGTAAGTGGGTAACAATAAAGGTTTAGAGCAGAGATAAATGAGTTGTGAATGATAAAAGTTCATGCGGAAAGGTGAAAAGGGCTATGGTTTTATCGCATTGGGGGTTTGGCGAAGGAGTGCAATGGAACTATTCGTGCCTCATCCCTGTGATTTTCTTATATGGACCACTTCTCCACCTTGTGTGCGGTCATAGACCAACAAGTATCATTGTATGATCATAAACTAATGGAGTCAAGTTCCTTCATGCATACCCACAAGTCATAAAACAGTTTCAACAAGTAGGGTGGATCGAGTTCTTTGAAAATTTTAATAGGCATGAGACAAAGGTAGAAATATATTTTTCTTAGGATTTTGATGTGTTCGAGGCAAAAATTAGCAACATCAAACTTATATTGACAGATTCCACGATGGCAAAAGCTACAAAATTGCCCAGAAAAAAAGAGAGTTGGTTTAAGAACATAAAAATTAAAGAGAAAGGTTGAGTAAAATTCCTCATAGAACCACCTATGGACATTTCAATCTTTAAAAAAGGAATTCCAGTTACAACATTGAAAAGAAAATGGAGGAATTTACTCTTAGTTATCCAAAAAAAATTAACCTATGAGGGGAGGCTTAGAACTATGTTTTTTATATCATGCTCGACTTCTCATACATTTTATTGATGAGAATGAAATCAATTTTCCATATTTATTTCTTTGTAGTCTTAGAAATATTTCCTCTACTTTGCAGTGAGAATAGAAATCCCTTGATAATGCACTCTATCATCATGGACTTATTCAAATCCTCATAGAAGAACACTTAGAAGCTAAAGGAGATAATTGGAAATATTTCCTAGTCCGCAATAATTTTTTAGAAGATTAGGAGGAAGAAACTAGTAAAAGGGTTAAAAGAAGTCAACATAAGTCACTCCCAAACCCTAACCCTAAAGAGAAAAATGAAAAGGAATATTCAAGGTAGAATGAAATAGATATATTATAAGACCCAATTGAAGATAACACTCCTCTTTCTCAGTATTTGGAAAAATGTAAATAGAAAAATAGAAAAGAAAATATTGGAAGAAAGAAATACATCTCAAGTACTAAACTACTTGAAGAAAA